>MU224931.1:5359779-5383246 GCA_018584345.1 Thuja plicata
TGGCTTCAATCTTTCAAACAATGTTTGCCCAATCTTTATATTAGGATTTGAACTACAAAATGACACATACATTTCATGTTGTGTTTTGTCCAACCAATGTTTCATATGATATTCATATTGATTAGCTGAAATTCTATGTTTGATAACATCTCTACTGTTTGATAAAGGACGTGTATTATCATTCCAAAATAACATGACCAAATTCTTGATTCCTCCATCAATCCTATCAAAATGAGGAGCTCTACACATGATTGCCCAATTGCCTTCCAAGGCTCTATCATCCAAAAGCATTCTCCTATTAGCATATCGTGATATTGTTTTCCTACTAAAACCAATCCAAGATGAAACTGAAGATATTTGTCTTTTTCGGAGCATAGTGTTACCTACAATGGATGTCAACATAAATTTTCTTGTAATAGTCTGATCTTTAGTTTGAGATTGCTTTCCTACCTGGTTCAAACCTTTCCTAATATTTTCAATCATATCAGTTTGCATGTCAACAACTTTTCTTTTCTTTGATGTTGCATCTATACCCAATAAATTTAATGTCCCTTCCAACTTTTTGTTTATAAGTACAACTGAAAGCAATTGGGCTTGTTCAAGTGTTTCTAAATTATCAAATTTAGATAATATTTATCTTTCTATCATATTAATTGACCTCTTCTTAGAAATAATTAAGGGTTGAACATTAGCAAGTGATCTCAAATCATCCACATCTATTGTAAGTAAATGATCTAAGTTTCTATAATTAATATTTCTCTTTATAGTTTGAGCTAAATTTAGAAGTTCATCCATACTAGTAGGAGCACATGATCCTGAACCTTCTCCAACATCAATTTCTTGAGCTTCCATAGGGAGTTATCTCGACCCTTACTCAATGTGCAATTCTTTGACTTCACTTGACCCTCCTACTTCAACTTGTCCTTCACCTTCTTTAGTTTTATGATAATATGCCAATGAAGCTTTACGATTTCTTTGTTCAGTACCAGGTGACCTTTTTTCTAGCAGATTTATGTTGTCTTCCCTTCTTGTTCCCCATTTATTCTCTTCAAAAAATGTCTTCCAAAATAACAGAAACAAAATCTATTTTCTTCAAAAAACTACTTTGATATTATATTTCTCCTCTCCAAAATTAAGCCTTAAAAAAAAAATAGAAATAACAATCCTTCTCCAAAAAATGCCTTTGTAAAAATTGATCAATAATAGAAAAAGAAAATTCACATTTTGCAATACGGTAAAAAAATAAAAAGAAAAAATGTTACTTTTATACCATTCTATATTTTCAAAAAAAAAAAAAATTCAAAATGGCAGACCTAGTTCGCGCAAAGTACTCCAGGTAAAATTTTGACGGGGTGATTCTCATCGAACTTTTCACATAGGGGTCTTCGCGTGAAGAGTCTTCGCATGAAGACCCCCAGACCCCTTCGTGTAAAGGGGGTCTTTGCGCGAAGACCCCTAAAATGAAAATTTTCCCTGAGAAAAAAAAAACCTCCTAAAAATGGCCTTTCAAGGCCTGAGATAAGGACGAAATCAAATGATTTTCTGAAACTCATGATGCCAAATAATGTGATTCAGATAAATATTTCTATTGAATATAATTTTAATACATATTGAGTTCATTATCACTTTCAAATATTACTTTAACTAAACATAGGTTGTTTGGTCATTCAACAACCTGTCTCTTCAAGGCTTTAGAAAAAATAGTAAATTACAAAGAAAAAAATATGAAAAATATCTAGGAAAAGCGTATTTGTGTTAAATTTCTATAAGAAAAAATAAATTTTGATATATAGAGATCAAGTTAGAGTGTTCCAAGTGACCTTATGTCTAAATTACAGTTAATGTCACTTTAGAACTTAATAAACTATGAAATATTGACCCAAAATGAATGAAACCAATTACATCCTCTAGATATTGAAGTTATAAGTATAATCTCAAAAAAATTACATCATTATAATATTTTAAAAAGAAGTTATACTGATCGAAGTGACAGTCACTTCTTAAAAACACAATTTTTTCACACAAACCACTTTTTGAAGGAGAAGGAAAAATGAATTTTAATTTTTTTTTAAATATATATTTAGAAACTAGATAGAAAATGCTAAAATACCCTAGTTTACATCATCTTCAAATTCATAATAGCTTTGCGGCAATAGATGTTCAAAAGTGAATTTGTTTCTCAGAATGTTGATCTCTGTGTCAAAGTTGGCCAAAAGTGGGACACTATTGCTGGCCTTGTTAGATTTGGTGATGAATAACCAGCTTACATTGTTGGTGAGGGCTCTATTACTGTTGATGGAAAGAATAACACTTATAATGTCTATTATGTGAAGGGTTGGTATTATAGTTGTTTAGTGTTGTACAGATGTGTGAAAATGGATATGATGTCATTTTTGAAAATGAAGGTTGTGAAATTAGGAAAAGATCGAGAGATCTAATTGCAATCAGGAAAATAATTGGAAGGAATATGTACCAACTAGAAGGAACACTAGAAGGATGTTATTTACTATCTCAGACTAATGACATCTGGATTTGGCATCGGAGGATGTGTCATATAAAATTTGAACCTGGTGAGAATAAGCTCATCTTATGCAATGAGAGATCCACCTAGACTGTGTAAACCAGAAAATGTTATCTGCAAGGATTGTCGAGAAGGGAAGAAAATAAGAAAATTATTCAAGAAAAAATATTATTCATCTATTGTTGTTTTGGGGATTGTGCACATCAATCTCTATGGTCCTACTAGAACAAGGTTTTTTCAAGGTAAAAGATACTTTATACTATTTATTTATGACTATTCAAAGATGACACAAGTTTATCTTCTTACAGGCAAATCTGAGACATTTGAGAAGTTCAATATATTTAATGCTAGAGTTGAAAATAAGTGTGGTAGAAAGATTAAATGTTTAAGATCTAAAGAGTTTACATCTGATTATTTTGAAATTTTTTTGTGAAAAGCGTGGTATTAAGAGACTTTTCAACAGCAAGAACATCTCAATAGAATGGTGTTGTGGAAAGGATGAATAGGACAATTTAGGAAGTAGCAAGAACTATGTTTATGGAGGCAAGTCTACTAGAAATCTACTAGAGAGAAGCAGTACATATTACTAGGTATACAATTAATAGAGTTTTGTACCAAAAGAAATATGGGAAGACTTTGTATGAGTTATGGCATAGAAGAGAGACTAGAGTTAAGTACTTCAAAATATTTGGCAGAAAGTGTTACATTCAAAAGATGAAGACAATCTTGGGAAATTTGATACAAGAGAGGTTGAAGGAATATTTCTAGGTTATTCTAAAAAAATAAAAGTGTATTGGTGCTACAATAAGAGACTGAACAAAATTGTGGAAATTAAATGTGAAGGTTGATAAAATTTTTGAAAAGTTCCCTGAGAATTATATTGAGTGTGAGTATGATACAGAGGACACAAGGAAGGAGGAAAAGAAAGAAGAAGAAGATACTCAACCATAACTGACATCTATAGAAAAGAAACTAAGGTATGTACAAAAGAATCATTTAGAGAATCAAGTCATTGGACATAAGAACAAATGATTTGTTACTAGAAGTAAAGCATCTCAAGACCATGCTTTGTTATGTTTATTTTTGAAGGTTGAACCTAAATCTATAATAGAAGCTTGTAGTTATCAGAGTTGGATTAATGCAATGAAGGAAAAACTCAGTCAAATAGAGAAGAATTAGACCTGGGAATTGGTGCCTAGATTGATAGACAAGGATGTCATGGGTACAAAATTGGTTTACCAAAATAAGCTAGTTGAGAATGGAAATGTTGTGAGGAACAAGGAAAGATTGGTATGCAAGGGTTGCTCACAAATTGAAGGCATCAAATTGGATGAGACTTATGCCCATGTTTCTTAGATGGAGGTTATTAGGATGTTCTTGGTATTACAGCAGTTAAAAGATTCAAGTTTTATCAGATGGATGTCAAGTCAAGGTTCCTAAATGGAGAAATGAAGGAAGAAGTGTACATTGAAAATATGGAAGGGATCAGATCAGAAACAAATCTTGATGCAGTTTGTAGGTTAAAAAGGCACCGTATGGATTGAAGCAGGTACCTAGGGTCTGGTATGGAAAATTGGATAAATATCTAATCAATCAAGGATTTAAAAAAGTATGGTCACAAAGAAACCTATACTTCAAGATACTTTCAGACATTTTTTTATTTTTGTTGTCAATGATGATGATATCATCTTTGGAGGAAAAGATTGTCTATGCAAGAAGTTTGTTGAAGAAATGTAGAAGGAATTTGAGATGTCCATGATTGGTGAATTGAGTTTCTTTCTTGGATTGCAAGTAATTTATAATGACAAAGGTTTTTTAATTTCTCAATCCAAGTATGTGAAGGAGTTACTGAAGAAGTTTGGTTTATAAAATTCAAAACCTGTATGTACTCCCATTGTTACCAGTTGTAAGTTGACTAAGGAGGATTATTCACCAAAAGTGAATTCAACTAAGTACAAATCAATGATTGGAGGATTATTGTACCTAACTGCTACTAGACTAGATATCATGCATGTAGTATGATAGGCTATTTTAATGGCATCTTTTAGATACCTTAGAAGAACTTTTGCTAGGTCCTTTCTTATGTTTTTTGTTATTATTCCAAGACTTTATGCTCTAAAACTGTTATTATGTGGTAGTCAACCACTGAACCTATGCCATGGATGTATGCTACTTAATGTGCTTTATCAGGGTGAATATGCTCTATTTTATTGCTATGAACTCATGATCATGTTTTATGAATGAATTGACTGTTTGGACAATAGATAATGTTTGTACTTTGAATAAATTCCATGAATGCTTTTATCCTAATAGTGTTAATGCAACCCATAGAAGTAGAAACTATCATCCTGTTTAGGTGAGCACATCTATGTGTTGGTCACTTGACTCAGTCTTGCAGCAGATGCACATGGATGAAGCATTGACATAATAGTGGTGGAAGGTTTCCAAATTTATCCAGGTGGAGACAGTTGAGCAAAGACTTGGCGAGTCCAATAATTTCTTGATGAAATATAGGAGAGAGTGGGAAGTTAGATCTGTTGTCTACGCAGTTCTTTCCTCTCTTCTTGACCGATTATATTTCTTGTTTTCTAGTTTTCCTTTATGTTAGATGGTTGTAATAAAAGCTCTGCCTTTTCTTGGGGCATGTGGAGTTTAGCAGTTAGATGTTTTTCCCTTTAAATAAATCCCCGCTCCTACATGAGAAAGGGCAGTAGTAGTATTATAGTTGCATTCTATTATTTCATTGTTAAAGAATTTATGTACTCTTTTATTCAAGTTAATAAGCAAATGAATTTTTGAGTTCAGAACTGTGTAATTGAGTGTTCTGGGTACTCACCCAAGGGGGCCCACTTGGTGAGGAGTCCATAGTTTAGATACATTCTAGATTAGCTCACTTTCCTACATTTCTGTTATTTCAATTCCTATGCTGAATAGCTCCTACAGCCAAAGACATAGGACAACTACCACTTCCTGTGGCCGAGCGACAGCGTAACTAAAGCATTATAGTTGTTTGTGTGCACTCTTCCATCCTGCTAGCAGCCTTCATTTCCATCATTTATTTTCAACTATCTACTTTTACAGAAATATTTTAGATTTCCTTTAAGTATTCATTTCATGCAGCCATAGTATAGTTTCCTTTTGAAAGCATTTATTTCCCGCAGTCATAGAGTAGTTCATTTCCAACATTTATTTCATACAACAATTATAGAATGATTGGTTGAGAAAGTGCTTGGTGCATATATTTTGCTGGCCCATTTCAAGTAACACATCTTTGGGTTTGACATATTAAATGAGTTTATTATAAAGTGGATGAAGTTCTTAGTTGGATGTCCAATCTCTGATTTAAAGGATTATGCCTAGTTTCTGAGTCTTTATAACAAGCGATCACAATATGTGTTGGAATTGTTTCTATTAGAGGTGTTGACATTCATGTTTTCTCATTGATGTCAACATACATTTTAGTTGAATACTTTAGAATTCTCAAACATACTAGTTATCACTGGTACAAGAAAGACTAATAGATGTGTATAGAAACTGTACGGACTTTCAGAGCATGCAAGAATGGATCTGTATAAGGGGATGAGAAGAGATCCTATATAAAAGATACCTTTTCTTGATATTACTGTTGGCATAAGTTATAGTTTTTTTGGTAAAGACTGGTCACAGAATAGTGACAGAGGATTATGACATAGTTGGTCTCTAAGTTCTTGGGATAAATTGGATGCGAGCATGCGGTATGATATGAAAGCTTGAGGCTTAGTAGAAAACATGTTGAAGACTGTTATTTTTTATTCTTGGGTCGTTGGGTTCTTGGTGACATCGGCTGAGGTGTGTGATCTTGTGAAGACCTATTTGTGGCCGAGTAGAGTGATGTAATGTGTTTAAAGGATGTTGAGTGTGGATTATGGATCTTGGAGTGTAATTGATGATTTTATTTAATGTTTACTTGTTTAAGGTATTGTGTAGTATGTTGGATGTAGATAAGAGATAGTGATTGTGTTGAGATTCATTGGAACTTTTTAGGAAAAGAAATTTTCTATCATTCAGTTCACTAGTTATTGTATACTTCTCTATCTGTACTTTGGATAGCGAGTCCAGAAGGTGGATTTAGCCTTCTCATTTGGGCAGTGAACCTCTTATTTTTCTTGACTCCTAATAGGGTTTTTTCTTCAATAGGGATTATGTATTGTATGTAATAATCATCTCCTAACATGGCTAGATCTCCTAACAAGGATACAATACTTACAGTGCATTATTTATGGGTGCTAATTTTCACTGGGGTTTTTCCCTTAATAGGGATTCCTCGACTAAAATTTCTTGTACTATGGTGTTGCTTTTGATGTTTTCATATTTTCATTGAATAATTGGTTTATAAATTTAAATTTAAATTATTTGGTACACAACTGATTGACCCCCCNTTGCCCCCCCCCCCCCCTCAGACATTGTATTGTTGGACTATTATTGCTAACAATTGGTATCAAATCTTGTGGTCCTTTGAGAGAAATATCAACAACTTGAGGTGATCCTGAAGATTGCATTCAATAGGAAGGAAAGTCTGAAATTTGATCCTGAAAATTTTGGCAGTTGGAAGAACAAGATGAGAACTCACCTGCTCTGCTTAGGAATTGATTACTGGATTATTACAAAGAAGGATGAGAAGATCAAGCCTAAAGATGAATTAAAAAATGCTAATGAAGATGAAAATAATTTATTTAGTTGTAATATGCTTGGAAGAGGAGCATTGATCAGTGCGATCTTTGAGGGTGAATTCACAGAGGTTAAAGAGTTGGATTCTGCACATAAAATTTGGACAAGACTAGAGGCACTGTATGAAGGAGATAAGTTTACTAAGGTGGCAATGTTGTAGAATTGGAAGACTAAAATGGAGAGCTTGAGAATGTGAGATGATAAAAATATTAGAGTATATGTACAGATGGTTATAGAGGTTGTTAAAGGAATTAGAACACTAGTAACATTTTGCCCAATTTTTGACATGTGTTCGTTGATTTTGTGACTCACAAACGTAGAATAGTCAACCAATGTGTATGTCAAACTTTTTTTTGAAGTGACCGATGACCAAAATTGTAGCCATAATACTGACAACATAGTTGTCAAAATAAATGGACTCTGTAGTCAGTAATTCTAATCGACCTTCACGACAAACCCATTCCACTATTGGTCGAACTTACGACCAACTTATAACATGAACAGTAATAAAAAATGATGATAATTCTATATGGGTGACATCGTAATTGTTGAAAAACAATAATGTATGCATCAGAATACCAATCATGGTACAAAAATTATTTCATCGCTCATACAACCCTCTCTTCCTATAAGAGTCCAAAGCTCGTCGAAATATCCATGACATGTTTTTTTAAAATAAATTTTTATGCTCGTATATTTTGGTTCAATTAGGTTCAGTATATTTTTTATGCGCATATATTTTAAAAATAAACAAGATTTTTGAGTAGTTAGAGTCCCTGTCATTGTAAAACAAAGCTTCTATAGTATTATTTGTGTATTGAAATGCCTACTTTATGATGCATAGTTTTTTCCCATCAACACACTAACTCTTGTAATTGTCTCCATCAAAACCATTGAAAAATAATGTTAGTAATAACTAAGAGGGGGGGGGGGGGGGAATCNTAACTAAGAGGGGGGGGGGGGGTGAATCAGTGGCCTCAAACATTTATCCTTTAATCTTTAACCACCAATCAATACACCTCAGATTATTAAGTCCCTAAAAGATGCATGCCATGAAATACTTATAATAACTAACTGTCTGTTGGTTTACCTTGTCTGTCCTTGTTCTCCTTGATAACCGATAAGCAGTAAAAACTATTTACTGATACTCAGTAAATATGCAGAGTATACCAACCAATCCAAAAATTCATATGTGAAATGTAAAATAATAAAGTAATAAACCATACACACATAACACATGGATTTTAATGTGGAAACCCTGTTAAGGGAAAAACCACTGGGATCGGTACCCCAAATTTTCACTCTTCTGAAGTGAGCCATGTTAGGAGCCAACCCTGTTAAAGGTTACAAACACACTGTTAAGTGCGACCTTGTTAGAGGATTTTATACATAGATTTTCACTTAGTATCTGACATCTATTTTGCTACCATCCTTGAATCAGCCTCCTTCTTAGACTGTCAATAGACTTTATGCAATTCTTGCTACCATCCTTGAATCAACCTTCTTCTTTGGTTGTCAATAGGCTTTATACAAATTCAATGCTACTTTCATGAATCAACATTTTTTAAAATCTGTAAGGATATACCTCAATTATAGAAGATGGTTAAGTCCTACTCTGTTAAGAGACTTGATGCTTCAATGGTTAAACTGAAACATTATGACTTGTCTCTAATGCAACTTGAATTGTAGATTTTTAGATCCATTTAAATACAATACCTCTCTAATAAATGTATCAATTCAATTCTTTATGCTCCACACTTTTTGCTTTGTGATGTCGTGCTTCACTGTTCGTCGATGTCTACAGAATTATTTAGCTCTCCTTCAGCTTGATTGATTAGAACTATATGAAGTTATCCTTCACTGGTTTTTCTTCAGCATGCTCTTTCTATTCACTCCCCTTTCGTGTATTTTATTGTTCATTATTAGTGATTATGGAAATGAATTATTCTTGTCTCTTATATAGACATGATATTCCTTAATTCTTGATTCTTGATTCTTGATTCTTGATTCTTGGCGTGAAAAACAATCCAACCAATCCTATTTACGGCTTTAACTCCTAATTTATCTCGTAGTTATCTTCTTGCCAAATGTACAAATCTTCTTTAAATCAATTACTTAACTCTGGGTGAATAAAAAAATAAAACAACCAGTTAAGTCTATCCTTAAGCTTTGCCAGCTAGATATTTTGTCATTTTCTGAACTCTTTGTTCTATTGGTCAACTCTATAGTTAGTCATCGGTGACAATTGCCAGTTCCGTCGGTGCAACTCTAGTTAGCTTTATGATCTCCGTCCATCGGGCATCATAGGATTTTTCTTCATTGAGAAACACTGTCATCTACTCATTGGGCATCACTATGAATTTTTCTTTTCCTTTACCGATGGTGTGCACTCCGTCGGTGTTGTCTGTCACTTAGTGAATACCTAACTTTTATGCATTACTAAAAGAATAATCTCTGTTCCATTGATTCTCTAAAGTCTTTGGCATTATGTACATGACCATATAGATGATATCAAGTTGACATCAATGACAATACAAACCATTAACTATTTTAATGTCTTGCCTCATCTTCAACTTAACATTATCACACATTCAATCAGTTACATTTCATCAATCTCTCCCTTTTACATTGATGGAAACATACTATATTATCACACTATACTATTTCTAATAAAATATGAAATACATTTGTTTGAGATTCATCAAATTATCAAACATGTTATTTGGATAACCGATAAAAATGTCTAACTGTCGGTAAGCTCTGTGTTAGCTTAGATTTGATTCTTGCAGCTTTCTTTGTTTCTTCTTCTGATGTGTTGTGTTCTCTTTTAGTGTTAATTTCTCTCTTTTGACTTTTCTTCTTCTTTGATGTCTATGTCTCTTGTCAACAACTCTTCCTTTGTATAGGATTTCTTCATACAAATTCTCTCCCTATGGATATGATCTCTCCCTGTTTGGAGTATTCTAATAATGAATAGTTTCTGATGATAATATGAATACATTCTCTCCCTTGGACAACAATGCCAAGCAAATATCTATCTGACATTTATGTCAAACAACTATTTTCTTTTATACATAATATATTCCTTGAATTTCCCTTATCCATCAACAATACAACAATATGCTCTGGTGCTCGGTTCTGACATATACCTTTCTGTATATAGATGTAGCTTTGAAGTTCATCTTTTTCTTGTATCAACATGGATGATATTCTGATAATATATGGTTGATGCAGCCTTCAATCCTTTACTGACTGGTAGACATGGGTTTGACCCCTAGTCTCTTTCTCAAGTACTCAAATGTATCCTTGGGCAGTGGCTTGGTGAAGATATCAACCAATTGTTCTTTTGATTGCTTATATTCAAGTATCACCTCTTTTTCTTGAACTTGTTCTCTTAAATAGTGATACTTTATGGCAATGTGTTTAGTATTTGCATGCATGACTAGATTCTTGGAAATGTTTATTGTACTGGTGTTATCACAATAGATAATTACTGGTTCTAAGATATTCATATCCATACCTTCCAGCATCTGTTTGATCCATGCAATATTTGAGCAATTTGCAGCAGCGACAACATATTCTGCTTCTATAGTAGACTGAGAGATGCATCCTTGCTTTTTGCTAATCTATGTGAGAAGTCTGTCACCCATAAAGAATTCTTCTGCAGTTGTGCTCATCCGGTCATCAAGATTTCCATCCCAATCAGCATCGGTAAACACTTTTAGTTCAAATTTGCCTTCTCTTTTATACCATAAGACAAATTCCTCAGTATCCTTTAGATATCTTAGAATTATTTTCACAGCGGTCATATGTGATTCCCTTGGGTTAGCAGAAAATCTAGCAACAATTCCTACTGCATGTGCAATATCTGGTCTAGTGTGTACAACATACATGAGTTTTCCTATCATTGATCTATACAAAGTCTAATTTACCTCTATTGTCTTGTCTTCCTTAGTCAATTTGCATCCAGTAGCCATTAGTTTTCCAAGAGGTTTGGAATCTTCCATCTTGAATATTTTCAGGACCTCTTTGATGTATTTGGATTGTGTAATGAAAATACCTTCACTTTGTTGAAAGATTTGTAGACCAAGAAAGAACTTGATCTCTCCAAACATAGACATCTCAAACTCTTTGCTCATCTCATCAGCAAATGATTTACATAGCATATCATTACCTCCAAATATGATGTCATCAACAAATATTTCAGTAATCAAAGTGTTAGCATTAGTATCTTCTTTCAAATAAAGATTACTATTTTCACTAGTCCTTATAAATCCAATACTTATTAGATAGGAATGAATTCATTCATACCAGGCTCTGGGAGCTTTTTTTAATCCATACAAGGCCTTGTGAAGTCTACATACCATGTTCCTCTTTTCTGGATCCAAAAACCCTTTTGGTTGTTCAATGTATACCTCTTCTTCAAGTATTCCATTTAGGAATGCTGACTTGACATCTATTTGATATACTTTGAATCCTTTATATGCAGCATAAGCAAGTAGTATTCTTACTCCTTCTAGTCTAGCGATAGGTGCAAAAGTTTCTCCATAGTCTATACCTTCCTCTTGTGCATACCCCTTGCATACTAGTCTTGCTTTGTTCCTTGTGACTTCTCCATTCTTGTTCAGCTTATTCCTGAATATCCATTTAGTAACGATGACTTTCTTTTCATCTAGTCTTGGCACAAGTGACCATGTCTTATTCTTCTCAATCTGTTCAATCTCATCATTCATAGAACTTATCCATTCTTTATTATCTAGTGCAGCATTAACAAATTTTGGCTCAAACTCACAAATTAAGCAATTTGAGTTTAAAGACTTACTTCTTGTTCTTGTACCAACTTTCTTATCTCCTATGTCTTGGTCCTCTAGATGGCTCCTTCTTACATATCTTGCAAGTATAGGTACAACTCTTTGTGTATCAGCTTGATCTTTATGACCTTACACATTATCTTGATCATTATCCTGACCATTGGTAACAACATTCTGGCCGTCGGTTGCAACATTCTATTATTATGGAATTAAGCACTGTTTCTCATGTAGAGTTATGGGTTCTTCACAATATACAAACTGGTTGTAGTCTTTTGGTTCTTTTGTTCTTTCTAGCTTATTCTTTTTTGCAAATTCATCAATCTTCACATTTGCACTTTCAACTATTTTGTTAGATGCCTTGACTAGACATTTAAAAGCTTTTCTCTTGGTAGAATACCCCAGAAATATACCTTCATCACTTTTGGCGTCAAGCTTTCCATTTTTGTCATCCTTTAAGACATAACATTGACTACCAAATATTTTGAAGTAACTTACATTGGGTTTTTTACCATACCATAGCTCATAAGGAGTCTTCTTTGTGTCCTTCTTCAATTGTACTCTGTTAAGTGTATAAACAGCAGTGCTGATAGCTTCCCTCCAAAAGATTTGGGTTATGTCCTTTTCTATCATCGGTGTTCTTGCATAATCAACTATTGATCTGTTTCGTCTCTCATCAATCCCATTTTGTTGTGGTGTCTTTGGTGCAGAAACCTATCTTTTTATACCATGTTCATTACATAAATTAGTGAATTCATCTGATATAAATTCTCCTCCTTTATCTGATCTTAAACATTTTAGATCCTTACCACTTTGTTTTTCTACCATAGCCTTATACCATTTAAACATCTTGAATGCTTTAGATTTTTCTTTTAGAAACATAAATGTCATCATTCTAGAGTAATCATCAAAAAAGAGAATAAAATATCTATCTCCATAATAGCTCTTTGTCCTCATATGTCCACATAAATCAGTATGGACTAATTATAGAATATCATCAGATGTATGGGCTTTGCTTTTGAAACTAGACTTTGTCATTTTACCTTTTTGACCATTTTTGCACATGATGTTGTCTGGCTTTGTCATCGTCGGTAAGCCTCTTACACTTCTTCTCCTGCTTATTTTCATCATGTTGTCAAAATTCACATGACACAATCTTTTGTGCCACAACCATATGTCTTCATTTCTAGTCATTAAGCAAGTGGAATTAGTATCATTCAGATAGAATATGTTACCGTTAGTCTATTCACCGGTACCAATTAGTTTTCTTGATTCATTGAAGATCTTTGCCTTCTTGTTTTCAAATGCTACACTGTGACCTGAATTATTCAGCTGAGAGACACTCAACAAATTATAATTCAACCCTTTTACCCAATAAGCATTTTCACATTTAATCAGGTTATTGAGCATTATTGTTCCTTTACCTTCAACTGGATAAGGTGTATCATTTACCATTCTTACTGTACCACCATTGTAATACTCAAAAGTATTAAATTTTTCTTTGTCACCAGTCATATGGTGAGTGTAGCCACTATCTACAATCTAGATATCATTCTTACTAACCTTAGATATGAGTGCAGTTTCTTCATACCTTTCATCTTCATCTGAATCATCCTTCACAACTAAAAATACTATCTCGATGTCATCATCAGGTTTGGTGTCAGTATCTTTATCTTTTCATGTAGCTAGGTAGCTAGCCTTATTGCCTTTGTCCTTGTAGTCTCGAGTATCCTTTCTTTCTGATTGTCAATAACCTCTGTAATCTTTGTTATCACCTTTGTCATATTTCTTCTCAAAAGATCTGTCATCACTTCTATCATCTTTTCTTCTGTTAGGACATCTTGCAGCAAAGTGTCCCATCTCTTTACAATTAAAGAATACAAGTGGTAGCTTGCCTTTGTATTTACCTTTGCCTCTCTGTATTCTTCTAGCCATAAGTGCTTCTATTTCATCTAGATCTTCTTCTTCACTTTCACTTTCACTGTCCCTTCTAGATGAGCATTTATGATTGGATTTGCTTATTTTCATAGAAGACTTAAATGTAGACTCTAAACTTGGTAAGACACTATTGTCAAAGTTATTCATCTCAAATGAAATTAGTCTACCAATTAAGCTATCAAGAGTAACTATATTGTTTTCTACTGCTCTCATTTCTTGAATAACAGAAACTCTAATAGCATATACAGGCAATAAGGTTCTTAAGATTTTACTTACCACTGTCTCCTCTTCAAGTGTACCTCCAACACCTCGTATGGCATTGACTACTTCTTTTATTCTTGTGTTTTACTGTGTGATATTTTCACCTTATTTCATTCTGAGATCATCAACCTTTCCTCTAAGGCTTTCTTCCTTGGCTCTCAGAATGTTTGTATCACCTCCATGTACAAGCTTCAGTTTGTTCCACATTTTCTTTGCAGTTGTGCAATCCTTGACATCTTCAAGTTCAGCATCAAAGAGTGAGGAAGAGAGCTCTATAACCATGCAGTTATGCTCATACTTCACTCTCAGATGATCTACTATCAATGGTCCTGTAGGAAACACATATTTAGTATCTAAGTATTGAGTAACATCATTACCAATACCAGATAAGTGGAGTCTTATCCTACTTTTCCATGAAGCAAAGTTGTCGTTGTTCAACTTGGGCACATCTCATCTATTCATCTTGTGATCTTTACTTAGGTCTTGAAACCTTCCTTCTAAGCACACAAGCTCTGATACCAATTGTTAGTAATAACTGAGAGGGGGGGTGAATTAGTGGCCTCAAAAATTTATCCTTTAATCTTTACCAACCAATCAATACACCTTATATTATTAAGTCCCTACAAGACGTATGTCATGAAATACTTATAATAACTAACTATCTGTCAGTTTACCTTGTCTGTCCTTGTTCTCCTTGGTAACCAATAAGCAGTAAAAACTATTTACCGATGCTCAATAAATATGCAGAGTATACCAATGAATACAGAAATGCATATGTGAAATGTAAAACATTAAAGTAATAAACCATACACACATAACACATGGATTTTAACGTGGAAACCCTCTTAAGGGAAAAAGAACTGGGATTGGTACCCCAAATTTTCACTCTTCTGAAGTGAGCCCTATTAGGAGCATGTTGGTTGTATTTCTTTTTTTGGCAGTTTTCCTGGTTCCCTATTTTTCTCTCTATGATCTGGTGTATTCAAGTCAGCTTTTTCTCATTCCTTTTGGCCTTACCTGTGTCAAGTTTTTAGGTTTTCAAGTCTGAACTTACCTTAATTTGCAAAACCCTGAAAACCCTAAGCCTTTCAAGTGTTAAATGTTGAAAAATAAACCCTAAGTCATGTTCTTCTGTTTCAATGTTACTTTTTCTATCCACTTAAGGCATGTGTTTTAATTAAATCGCCTTGTCACGTTACTCCAACCGAATATTCCTTAAATCTTCCCAACTTCGCGATTTCCTTTTTTCGCATAGTCTTGTTCAAGTTTAGTATATTCCTTTGGTATTACGAGACTCTGTGATTTCTTCATGTTGGGTAGTCGCAAGATAACTGTCATAAATCATTATGCAGAAGGGACCCACTGCTTAGTCGGGTAATCACAGGAAATTCTCAACAGTTACTAATATATCTTCAGACTTCGCGATTACCTTATGTCGCATTATCACCAAATGGATCCAAAGTTAAAAGTTAGGCAAAGCCTTCAGTCGTGTGGTCTCGAAAAGGAACGGCGGTTAAGATATTTTGACCGAGACTTAGCGACTGACCGTCTGAGGTTTAGTGTAAATCATGGTCGGGTTGTCGCCAGAAAAAGATGATGACTCAGTTCTCCATTGTGCAGTAAGTAAACAAATGACTGTGTGACATGTGTCATAAGGCAAGTGGATGTTAAAGTATTATCGCATGGTCACCAGAAGTAGAAAATGGACTTAGCGACAGTGAGACTAAGTGCTTTCCCTTCAATCGCGATGTCTGAGAAATATTTAAGGGTATGCAAGAACATTTAGCGATTGAGTGACAGCCATCAGATAAACAAATAAGAGGATCCAACGGTGGTCACAAATTCTGAGAAGAAATGTGCCTAAAGGGAAAGATCCTCCCAACTTGGCGATTAAGGTATGTCGCGCAGTCGTCCAAAATGGAAAAAGGGCACATATAACTGTTATGATAGAATTAAACACTCAGGACTTGTATTTCGCGATTGGGCGACTAGGTATGGTCGCATAGTCTTGACATGAAATAAAAACACTTAGCGACTAGGAGATAACCATAAAAGGTTAAAGGCATTGGTTATTTGCAAGGTCTCAGAAAAGATACTGAGTTAATGTTAACTATGAGCGACTATGATTTTAGTTGGGTCGCGTGATCGCAGGATGGTAACTTGGGTCAGCCAAAGGTAAGAAAATGTGTTATCGCTATGTCTCGAGATAAATCATGGATTAGAAATAGAGGCCCATGAAAAAGAGACTATATGCAGTCGCGCAGTTGCCTGATCCCAAAATCTAAAAAATGGCGGCAGTTTTTGATGTGATGGTATGAATCACTCGGTAACCAATCACAGGCTTTTATTTTGATTACTCTGAAAAAAGAGTAGCTGAGATGTAAGATAGTTAATGAATCATAGTGAGACATGTCAGCTCTTTTGAATGCAGTTGGATTGTTCTGAGGATTCACTTTTCAAAATTTGATTTCATGTCAAGCTCAGGAACTACGGCTAGGTTTTCATACAAGTTCACAGTATGTTGAATTAATGACAGAACTGATGTTTCTAAATTATGAGCTGCGTACTCTGAATGATGGCTATAAGGAGTTGATGGTGCATTCATTTGATTTCACCGTGCTTTCAGTTTTAAGAGCCCAAGTTGCTAAGTTTTCAGAAAAAAGAGATATTTTTCTCAGTTTGTAGTGTTTCCAGAGTTGATCAAAGGGTTCTAAATTTTAGAAAATTGTGCACAAGACGGTTAGCTAATCTCTGAGATAGATTTGTTTCAATATTAGTAAGGAGTAGAAGATTCAAGGTGTTGCAAATATGAGCGGGGCTATGAGTGTTGCTTTGACAAGTGGAGGAAGTGAGGAGGAGCAGAAGGGAAAGGTGAGTTTTTCTGATGAATTCCTCCGTCTCCTGCTTGGTTTAACACAAAATAAGAAGGCTAATGCTAATGTCCTAATTGATTAGTATAAATACATTTGAGATGCTGTGACTCCAGGGACAACAGGTTTCTCCCTCTTTAATTATTTTTATAAAAATTCTGATAAGCCCGTCCTAGTATCAAACCCTTGGACCCGTGGTTTAGCCAGGTTACTTATTTTTTATGTCTTCCTAGATGTAGACTTATTCTTGGACCTAGCCAGTCACTATTATGTTTTGACTAAGACCATCAGGAGGGATGATGGCACTACCCTATTAATTTTAAATAGAAATTCATTCATGCAAGCCTTCGGCTTATTTAGCACCATGTCTACCAGAATTGACATGAAAAAGCAAAAATAGAGGTATACTGAGAAGCCTGGGATTGCTAGGGGCCAGCTGTTCAAACATATGTTGAAAGAAGTAAAAAATTATTTAGATCCTATGTCCGGGGATTTCCCATATTATTACAAGGATCTACATTTTTACATCAAATATGCTGCATATGCCCTGTGTAGAGTGTTATGAATAGATGGTGATGCAAAAAAGATTGATGCAGGGATTCTCATGATGGTACTGGACCTACAAGAGGTCCACTCTAACACTAGATATGACTATATTTAGCACATCATAGATAAAATGAATGAGGGTTTCATTGCAACCCAGAAGAGGATCAAGAACCCGAAGGAGAAGGAGCCCAAATTTTTGCACTACTTAGTTCTTATGCATCTCCTCTTGTACTTCAATTTTGTAATCATGGATGTTCATAACTTAACTCCTCAGAGATTCTACCAGTCAACACCAAATCCTATCCAATTTTGGGTGAGGGTTTGGAATTACACTTCTAGGGAGTGTGACTACTGTTCTTTTCAGAATTGGATTGTGTATCCAATGTCACAAAGTTTGGGAACAAGCAGGACAAGAGTCCCATTGAAGGTTATACAATTGCTTAGGCCCTATGATTATGCAAATAGTTGGTCTGGAAAACATAATTGGGGTGATTTCTTCTTGGAGGAGAATTATACTATTGTCAGAGTATATGGGTGTATTCACCCACCTCATTTATTACCATATCATGTGCCTATAAGAGTGGCTACAATGGAATTCATATGGCAATTATTGTTAACAGATAATGAGCACTTTGCACTACACAAAAAGGGGACTAAAACCCCCAGGAAATTCAAGATTCTCAACTTTACAATTGGTAGGGGTGTTATTGATGCAGTGGGTCAATGGTTGGAAAAATACAGAATGGCGGAAGCCCCTTATAGGTACATTGAACCAAGGGGCTTCATGGCAGGGGTTAGGAAATTGTATACTCCTACCATCCCCAATACAAATGTCCATTGTGAGTGTATTGAAGAAGATGCAACAAGGAACATCTTAGATGAAGATGATATCCATACCAGAATACTGAGAATCCAAGAGTTGCTAAAGCTGGAGAAGCAGATAAAGATAAATGGGTTGTCTTTTGGGGGTTTTTACCCTGACCTTCCATATTTTGATAGAATTAAGGCCATGATAGACAACTATTATGTGCTTGTAGAGCAACTGGATACAGTGCTAGACAAGAAAGGTTCTCAAAAACCTAAACATTCAGAGTTAGAATATGATAGTGGTAGCGACAGTGATTATGCATGTCCTACCATGTATCCTTCACCACAACAATCATCAGAGCAAGATATGGCTGAAATACCACAGTTGCAGGGAGCAGAAGGTCATATTATAGATCTGACAATTGCTACCCAACTTGATGATGTAGAAGAGCCTACTGCAAAGAGGCAGAAATTGGAAGTAGCGAAGCCTTATGTGGAAGGACAAAGCAAGAAAATAGATAAGGCTAAGGCCTTAGTACCTGGCACTAGGTTATATGACCATAACCTAAGAAAGGCAATCAGGGAAGGCAAGAAGCAACGACCTGACCTAGATGATAAATTTGAGGTGCCCCTTAAGGCCTGTGTTGATGAGAGATTGATTCATCAACAAAAATTTCTAAGTGATGATAGCTTTGTGAAAATAGAGGAGTTTAAAGACTTCCTAAGATGGCATAAGACAGAGAAGATAAGATCCCAGTTGACAGTTGATGGGAAAGAGATGATAACAAATGAAGCCCTAGTGGCTTTACAGAATTATGATCCTGAAAATGAGGATATTTCATGCGAGGATGCCAGGAAGATGGTGCTGGGAAGTGGAATATTGTTGGTTGAGGGATGGGATTTGGTATCTGCCTTCATCATAGAACAAATCAGAAAATAGCCAGATCTCAAAATGGCTAGTGAGGTCCAGATGGGAGATGTGATAAAAGGATTTGGGTATAGCCCAAAATCTCAAGCTTTTGCAATGTGGAGCCTAAGCCCAAAGGACCAAAAGCCCCAACTAGTAAATATTCAATAAAATATGGTGGGCAATCAAATGGTGTGGTCTGTATAGAATACATGGGATTTTGAGATCTCTCAAATTATGACACATTGGGCTCACCTGAATGAAGACAAGACTAAACAATTGTCTGAAAGGTGTAGTACTTTGTTAGAGGAGACAAGTGCATTGTCTAAGGACAGGGAGATGTGCCTCATACAATTATACCAGAGGGATCAGATGATTCAAAAATTGCTAAAAGAGTTAGAAACAAAGCCTGAGGTGGTATATGTACCTGCACAACCACCACAAATGAAAATTGAAGATAAGCCTAAATCAGAGGAGGCTGTTGATAAAGAAGTAGATGAGGAAAAGGGAAATGTAATTGCTTTGAAAGCACTGAGGGGCATATTACAACATAGATTTGAGATTCTAAAGGATAAAATTGATGTTGTAGTCAATGCATACAATAAATTGTCAGCTTTGCATACTGAGGTAATGGGGTACCTTTCCATTCTAATCCCTTACTTTACTAAGTGGTCTGCTAGGGAAAAGTTACTTGAGAAATTATCATCTTTACAATCCATAAGACCAGATTTTCCTGAAATATTAACTGAAGTTGAAGATGAGATCAAAAGAGTCAATATTACTCTCTCATTCTTTAAAGGAAAATTAAACCAGATAGAGGTTAAATTGAGCCTCTTTTCAAATGATTTTAATAAGTTTATTCCTTCCTTAAGGGGAGATGATGACCAAGTAAAGGCTGTAGATGTTTGGAAGAATAAATTTGACAGCAAGATGCCTGGTGATGAGGCATTTCTTTTGGGAGCAGATGTTGATATAAAAGGATTCAATAAAATATTGGATGAAGCCTTCAAAGTAGAGACTGACATCAACAAATTCCTACTTGATGTCAAAAATATCACTAATGCTAGATGGGATAGACAAAAGGTGCAAGTACAGAGTACTCAAGACTTTAAGTGGCCATCAGATGATGAAGTGAAAGCTTGGGAAGTGATGACTACACCAAAGAAAAAGAAGCCAGTAGTAGAAGAAGAAATCTTGGATGAGGAGTAGGTCAAACACTTGGCACTGCACTGTTCAAAGACAAGAGGGACATTTATTGCAAAAGGAGAATGTAGGTGAGTATGCAAGCACAGCTATCCGGACTCAACATAAATACTACCAGGTACTATTTATGCAAATCTAAATGCAGTCACCAGATCAGGAGAAGAACCAAGAATATCTATTTATATCTTTTTGACTTGGTCATTCCACCACTTTCTCTCTCTTTCTTTTGTCTTTCTTGTAACTTTAGGGTTAGGTTTTCTATGACCATCTGAAGCTTGTTGCATCTTAAATATCAAGGGATTCCAAGATGGTCAAAAACCTATATATAGCAAAAAGAGTTGTAATTGTAAAAGGGTCTTTGATGTTGGAATGTTTTGGAAAAGAGAAAAATATATTGTAGAATTCAAATGTTTTGAACTTCTTTCTATCTTTTGAAGTTGCAAGATCTTACATGTATGGAAGCTGGATCATATAAATAAAATACGGTACAATTTTACTCTTTTCAATTGTTGTCTCTTTATTCTCTGTGTATGCTCTTTTATGTTTAAGTTTGCAAGGCATTCTGAAGCATTTTGGTTATTAGGTAACTATCTAATTGCTTGCGAATTTCTTTTGAGGAAAGAACTAAGTTTTGTGAGTAGTTTCAGGGAGCATACTGCTTTGTTTAAAGATTTGACACAATCCTTTAGAGGTAACAGGGTAATTTGTAAGGCAACTTATCTGAATTGCATGTGGGTTGTAAGGCAGCTTACTGTATTTTGTTTCTATGAGATCTTAGTTTATTTGACTCTGTATCCCAAAGGATAGGCACTGGTCCAGAAATTAGTCTGATAATCTATCACTGTCCAAGTCATTTCAAGGTATCAAAACCAATATAATCAAAATACTTTTGTTACCAAGAACAAATGAACTAAAATTAGTAAGGACCTATGTCAGCAGGACAGTGTCTATTTTAGTGATTCCTTGGAGAGTGAATCATTAGGTCATCCCTCCTACAATAAAAGGAAGAAGGATGGAAATCCTTATATCACTGGTTTTGGCTATATTTAAGATCATGGTTTGTATGGTTGAATCTTGCATCTGGTTATGCTTGGTCATTTGCAAGGTAGTTTATAAGTTGGTTTAACAAAGATACATAGCAAAACAGTGTCCACACTATAACATACTGTGTAAACAGCAATCATAAAAGGTAAAACCTGCCTGAGTATATGTGGAGCTCAAAAATGAAGAAGGACCTTATCCAGTCCATAGAAATTAGGCTTTTCTTATTCCTGAATCAGTATTAGAAAGTATAGTGTTCAAATAGACATTTCAAGCACTGTGGTTCATACAAGAAAAATCTCTAACAAATTGGCGACTCCGCTGGGGATCAGAGATTGCAAAAATTGGTTGCAATATTTAGAAATCTCTGGTGTTTTGCAGTTTTAAAGTTTTAAACTTGTTTTCAAGCCATTTGTGTGGTTACTAGTAAAATACCATATTGATAAGTATTCATCCCAAGTTCTTTGGGTGGCGACTCTGAAAAGGAACATCTCTGTGATTAGTGCAAAACAAGTAAATGTCTTACAGAATGAATACTAGGTCAAGAGTAAGAACTAACCCAGAAAGGGTATTATATGAAGGAATCCCATCGAACTCAAGAGTTTGGTTCTCTTGGAGGAAAAAGAAAAATCAAGTTGATATGGATGAAACTCCTTTAAAAGG
Source organism: Thuja plicata (assembly GCA_018584345.1). Classification (NCBI taxonomy): domain Eukaryota; kingdom Viridiplantae; phylum Streptophyta; class Pinopsida; order Cupressales; family Cupressaceae; genus Thuja; species Thuja plicata. The sequence goes on from MU224931.1 coordinate 5,382,052, forward strand.
TGAAGAAACAAATATCAGAAATGATAGGAATACTATTCAGCACCCTCATGATGGAAATACTTCAAACTATGAGGAGGCTATTGAAAAGGTATTAGATACACCCCCACTCACTTCTACTTCAAATGAAAGAGAAGACATTACTACACCCAGTTTAGATTCAGAAGATGCCCCTTCTGATATGCTAGCAAATGAAGAGAAGTTTATTTTGAAGCAACTTGCCTTAGTTCAACAAATGAAAAAGGAAAGAGAAATAAGAAAGCAAAGAAATGATCATAAGGTTATTGATAACAATAGAAAAAGACTTTCGAAACACCAAACTATGAAGGAGGTAGAGAAGCCTCAGAAAAATAAAGAAATACCATTCACTCATAAAGCTTCCATTTTACAAATAAATAAGGGTAAACAAAAGATGGGTGAAAAAGGAGATCAAGAACCTAAATTTCACAAGCCTTTGGTTGAACAGATGTTTAAGTTAGAAATTGATCTAGAAAAACTGAGAATTGAAAAAGAAACCATGGAAAAAATGTTGGAAAAGGCCCAAATGGAAGCTGCTACAATTGAAATGAAGAAAAAGATAGATTTTTTACAATCTTCAAAGTTTTCTTTTTCTGGACCAAAGAATAATACATCTTCTAGAGGAAAAGCTACTATGACTAAAGAAGATGATAGTTTTCAAAGGAAACCACTACATAATGAGAGGTACAAACAATTTGATTTTGTTGGTATCCCTGGATACCCTAATGCCTTTCCTAAAGATGTGGGTGATATAGGAGAAAAGCTCCCAAAATTTGCTAGTAACAACGTGATTTCTTGTGAGACACACTTAAGGAAATTCATTGACTTTGTTGATGACTTGAATATTGCCCATGAAGATGTACTAATGAAGCTATTTGTTCAGTCCCTTGTTGAAGATGCAAGAGAATGGTTTAGGAGCCTTGCTAATGGCTCTGTTGTTTCTATGGATGAGTTGATTGAGTTGTTTAAAGACCAATATGGAGATAAGACAAATAAGGGCTTTTTATTGAATGAGTTCAATAATATCAAGAAAAATTATAATGAAGAGGTTATAGAATTTAACACAAGGTTTCAAAGAGCTATGCATAAACTATTTCAGAAGATAAAGCTAGATGAGGAAGTATGTCTAGCAACTTATTTAAATGCTTATGATTCCAAAATGGGATATGCTCTAAGAGAT
>MU224931.1:5387900-5418032 GCA_018584345.1 Thuja plicata
AAGAGGACTCTGGAACAAAACAAAAGGACATGGCATACAAAATTGAGATTAGCTCTTTGGGCTGATAGGGTGACACTTAAGAAGGCAACCGGTCAATCTCCTTTTGAGTTAGTATATGGTGTACAAGTGAGATTTCCTATTAACAATTTATTGCCTATTTGCCAATTCATACAAGAGGAATGTTTAGATGTCTCTGAAAATATGCAAAATAGAATGATGCAATTGATTGAATTAGATGAAATAAGGAGAAATAGTCAGAGAGATAATGTAAAGCTACAACAAAAAATGAAATATCTTTTTGACAGGAGGGCTACTGAGCGAAAGTTCCAAACTGATGATTTAGTTCTCCAATGGAATGCAAGGGCAGAGGACAAAGGCAAGCATAAGAAGTTTGAGTCTTTATGGCTAGGATTGTTCATTGTTGCAGAAAAATTTGGCAAAGACTCATATTTGTTGAAGAATATGGAAGGAGATCTTTTTGAGTTGCCTGTGCATGGGTAGTTTTTGAAGCCTTTCTTTGAGTAAATGTTCAAAGTGCATAAGTAAGTATGTATTCTATGTTATTTTCCTTGTCCCTTGTTTGTAAGTTCTGTATATATTTCCCTTTCTGTTTTAGGGTTTTGCTCCGTTGTAAAGGTGGTCTGCAACTAGAGATTCTGTGGTTCTTTGTCATAAACCCTGTTTAGCCAATCCTAATTAGAGCCACTGTTGGTTGTATTTCTTATCTTGACAGTTTTCCTGGTTCCCTATTTTTCTCTCTGTGATCTGGTGTATTCAAGTCAGCTTTTTCTCGTTTCTTTTGGCCTTACCTGTGTCAATTTTTTAGGTTTTCAAGTCTGAACTTACCTTAATTTGCAAAACCCTAAAAACCCTAAACCATTCAAGTGTTAAACGTTGAAAAATAAACCCTAATTCATGTTCTTATGTTTCGATGTTACTTTTTCTATCCACTTAAGGCATGTGTTTTAATTAAATCGCCTTCTTGCGTTACTCCAACCGAATATTCCTTAAATCTTCCCGACTTTGTAATTTCCTTTTGTCGCATGGTCTCATTCAAGTTTAGTATATTCCTTTGGTATTACGAGACTCTGTGATTTCTTCATATCGGGTAGTCACAAGATAACTGTCATAAAGCATTATGAAGAAGGGACCCACTTCTTAGTCGGGTAATCACAAGAAATTCTCAACAATTACTAATATATCTTCAGACTTCGCGATTACCTTATGTCGCATTATCGCCAAATGGATCCAAAGTTAAAAGTTAGGAAAAGCCTTCAGTCACATGGTCTCGAAAAGGAATGGTGGTTAAGAGATTTTGACCGAGACTTCGCGACTGACCGTCTGAGGTTTAGTGTAAAGCATGGTCGGGTTGTCGCTAGAACAAGATGATGACTCAGTTCTCCATTATGCAGTAAGTAAACAAATGACTGTGTGACATGTGTCATAAGGTGAGTGGATGTTAAATTATTATTGCATGGTCACTAGAAGTAGAAAATGGACTTAGCGACAGCGAGACTAAGTGCTTTCCCTTCAATCGCGATGTCTGAGAAAGATTTAAGGGTATGCAAGAACATTTAGCGATTGAGCGACAGCCGTCAGATAAACAAATAAGAGGATCCAATGGTGGTCGCAAAGTCTAAGAAGAAAGGTGCCCAAAGGGAAAAGTCCTCCCGACCTGGCGATTAAGGTATGTCGCATAGTCGTTCAAAATGGAAAAAGGGCACATATAACTGTTATGATATAATTAAACACTAAGGACTTGTATTCTGCGATTGGGCGACTGGGTATGGCCGCATAGCCTTGACATGAAATAAAAACATTTAGCGACTAGGAGATGACCATAAAAGGTTAAAGGCAATGGTTAGTCGCAAGGTCTCGAAAAAGATACTGAGTTAATGTTAACTATGAGCGACTATGATTTCAGTTGGGTCGCATGATCGCAGGATGGTAACTTGCGTCAGCCAAAGGTAAGAAAATGTGTTGTCGCTATGTCTCAAGATAAATCATGGGTTAGTAATAGCGGCTCATGACAAAGAGACTATATGCAGTCGTGCAGTCGCCTGATCCCAAAATCTAAAAAATGGCGACAGTTTTTGATGTGATGGTATGAATCACTCGGTAACCAATCACAGGCTTTTATTTTGATTACTGTGCAAAAAGAGTAGCTGAGATGTAAGAAATTTAATGAATCATAGTGTGACATGTCAGCTCTTTTGAATGTAGTTGGATTGTCCGAAGGATTCACTTTTCAAAATTTGATTTCCTGTCAAGCTCAGGAACTACGACTAGGTTTTCATTCAAGTTCACAGCATGTCAAATTAATGACAAAACTGATATTTCTGAATTATGAGCTACGTACTCTAAATGATGGCTATAAGGAGTTGATGGTGCATTCACCATGCTTTCAGTTTTCAGAGCCCAAGTTGCTAAGTTTTAAGAAAAAAGAGATATTTTGCTCAGTTTGTAGTGTTTCTAGAGTTGATCAAAGGGTTCTAAATTTCAGAAAATTATGCACAAGACGGTTAGCTAATCTCTGAGATAGATTTGTTTCAATATCATTAAGGAGTAGAAGATTCAAGGTGTTGCAAATATGAGCGGGGCTATGATTATTTCTTCGACAAGTGGAGGAAGTGAGGAGGAGCAGAAGGGAAAGGTGAGTTTTTCTGATGACTTCCTCCGTCTCCTGCCTGGTTCAACACAGAATAAGAAGGCTAATGCTAATGTCCTCATTGATGAGTATAAAGACATTCGAGATGCTATGACTCCAGGGACAACAGGTTTCTCCCTCTTTAATTATTTTTATAAAAATTCTGATAAGCCCATCCCAGTATCAAACCCTTGGACCTGTGGTTTAGCCAGGTTACTTGTTCCTGATGTCTTCCTAGATATAGACTTATTCTTGGACCTAGCCAATCACTATGATGTTTTGACTAAGACCATCAGGAGGGATGATGGCACTTCCCTATTAATTTTAAATAGAAATTCATTCATGCAAGCCTTCGGCTTATTTAGCACCATGTCTACCAGAATTGACATGAAAAAGCAAAAACAGAGGTATACTGAGAAGCCTGGGATTGCTAGGGGCCAGCTGTTGAAATATATGTTGAAAGAAGTAAAAAATTATTTAGATCCTATGTCCGGGGATTGCCCATATTATTACAAGGATCTATATTTTTACATCAAATATGCTGCATATGCCCTGTGTAGAGTGTTAGGAATAGATGGTGATGCAGAAAAGATTGATGCAGGGATTCTCATGATGGTACTGGACCTACAAGAGGTCCACTCTAACACTAGCTATGACTATATTCAGCACATCATAGATGAAATGCATGAGGGTTTCATTGCAACCCAGAAGAGGATCAAGAACCCGAAGGAGAAGGAGCCCAAATTTTTGCACTACTCAGTTCTTATGCATCTCCTCTTATACTTCAATTTTGTAATCATGGATGTTCATAACTTAACTACTCAGAGATTCTACCAGTCAGCACCAAATCCTATCCAATTTTGGGTGAGGGTTTGGAATTACACTTCTAGGGAGTGTGACTACTGTGCTTTTCAGAATTGGATTATGTATCCAATGGTAAAAAGTTTGGGAACAAGTAGGACAAGAGTCCCATTGAAGGTTATACAATTGCTCAGGCCCTGTGATTATACAGATAGTTGGCCTGGAAAACATAATTGGGGTGATTTCTTGTTGGAGGAGAATTATACTATTTCCAGAGTATATGGGTGTATTCACCCACCTCATTTATTACCATATCATGTGCCTGCAAGAGTGGCTACAATGGAATTCATATGGCAGTTATTGTAAATAGATAATGAGCACTTTTCACCGCACAAGAAGGGAACTATAACCCCCAGGAAATTCAATATTCTCAACTTTACAATTGGCAAGGGTGTCATTGATGCAGTGGGTCAATGGTTGGAAAAATATAGAATGGGGGCAGCCCCTTATAGGTACATTCATCTAGAGGGCTTCATGGCAGGGGTTAGGAAATTGTATACTCCTACCATCCCCAATACAAATGTCCATTGTGAGTGTATTGAAGAAGATGCAACAAGGAACATCTTAGATGAAGATGATATCCATACCAGAAGATTGAGAATCCAAGAGTTGCTAAAGGTGGAGAAGAAGATAAAGAGAAATGGGTTGTCTTTTGGGGATTTTTACCCTGACCTCCCATATTTTGATAGAATTAAGACCATGATAGACAACTATTATGTGCTTGTAGAGAAACTGGATACAGTGCTAGACAAGAAAGGTGCTCAGACACCTGAACATTCAGAGTCAGAATATGATAGTGGTAGCGACAATGATTATGCACGTCTTACCATGTATCCTTCACCACAACAAGCATCAGAGCAAGATATGGCTGAAATACCAAAGTTGCAGGGAGCAGAAGGTCATATTACAGATCTGACAATTGCTACCCAACCTGATGATGTAGAAGAGCCTACTGCAAAGAGGCAGAAATTGGAAGTAGGGAAGCCTTTAGTGGAAGGACAAAGCAAGAAAAAAGATAAGGCTAAGGCCTTAGTACCTAGCACTAGGTTATATGACCATAACCTAAGAAAGGCAATTAGGGAAGGCAAGAAGCAATGGCCTGACCTAGATGATGAAGTTGAGGTGCCCCTTAAGGCCTGTATTGATGAGAGATTGATTCATCAACAAAAATTTCTAAGTGATGATAGCTTTGTGAAAATAGAGGAGTTTAAAGACTTCCTAAGATGGCATAAGACAGAGCAGATAAGATCCCAGTTGACAGTTGATGGGAAAGAGATGATAACAAATGAAGCCCTAGTGGCTTTACAAAATTATGATCCTAAAAATGAGGATATTTCATGCGAGGATGCCAGGAAGATGGTGCTGGGAAGTGGAATACTGTTGGCTGAGGGATGGGATTTGGCATCTGCCTTCATCATAGACCAAATCAGAAAATAGCCAGATCTCAAAATGGTTAGTGAGGTTTAGATGAGAGATGTGATAAAAGGATTTGGGTATAGTACAAAATCTCAGGCTTTTGCAATGTGGAGCCTAAGCCCAAAGGACCAAAATCCTTAACTAGTAAATATTCAAAAAAATATGGTGGGCAATCAAATGGTGTGGTCTATACAGAATACAGGGGATTTGGCGATCTCCCAAATTATGACACATTGGGCTCACCTGAATGAAGATAAGACTAAACAATTGTCTAAAAGGTGTAGTACTTTGTTAGAGGAGACAAGTGCATTGTCTAAGGACAGGGAGATGTGCCACATACAATTGTACCAGAGGGATCAGATGATTTAGAAATTTCTAAAAGAGTTAGAAACAAAGCCTGAGGTGGTATATGTACCTGCACAACCACCACAAATGGAAATTGAAGATAAGCCTAAATTAGAGGAGGCTGTTGAACAAGAAGTAGATGAGAAAAAGGGAAATGCAATTTCTTTGAAAGCACTGAGGGGCATATTACAACATAGAATTGAGATTCTAAAGGATAAAACTTTTGTTGTAGTCAATGCATACAATAAATTGTCAGCTTTGCATACTGAGGTAATGGGGTACCTTGCCATTCTAAACCCTTACTTTACTAAGTGGTCTACTAGGGAAAAGTTATTTGAGAAATTATCATCTTTACAATCCATAAGACCAGATTTTCCTGAAATAGTAACTGAAGTTGAAGATGAGATCAAAAGAGTCAATATTGCTCTCTCATTCTTTAAAGGAAAATTAAACCAGATAGAGGTTAAGTTGAGACTCTTTTCAAATGATTTTAATAAGTTTATTCCTTCCTTAAGGGGAGATGATGACCAAGTAAAGGCTTTAGATGCTTGGAAGAATGAATTTGACAGCAAGATGCCTGGTGATGAGGCATTTCTTTTGGGAGCAGATGTTGATATAGAAGGATTCAATAAAATATTGGATGAAGCCTTCAAAGCAGAGACTGACATCAACAAATTCCTACTTGATGTTAAAAATATCACTGATGCTAGATGGGACAAACAAAAGGTGCAAGTACAGAGTACTCAAGACTTTAAGTGGCCATCAGACGATGAAGTGAAAGCTTGGGAAGTGATGACTACACCAAAGAAAAAGAAGCCAGTAGTAGAAGAAGAAATCCTGGACGAGGAGTAGGGTGAAAACTTGGCACTGCACTGTTTAAAGACAAGAGGGACAGTTATTGCAAAAGGAGAATGTAGGTGAGTATGCAAGCACAACTATTCGGACTCAACATAAATACTACCAGCTACCATTTATGCAAATCTGAATGCAGTCGCCAGATCAGGAGAAGAACCAAGAATATCTATTTATATCTTTTTGACTTGGTCATTTTTACTGCTTTCTCTCTCTTTCTTTTGTCTTTCTTGTAACTTTAGGGTTAGGTTTTCTATGACCATCCGAAGCTTGTTGCATCCTAAATATCAAGGGATTCCAAGATGGTCAAAAACCTATATATAGAAAAAAGAGTTGTAATTGTAAAAGGGTCTTTGATGTTGGAATGTTTTGGAAAAGAGAAAAATATATTGTAGAATTTAGATGTTCTGAACTTCTGTCTATCTTTTGAAGTTGCAAGATCTTACATGTATGGAAGCTAGGTCATATAAATAAAATACGGTGCAATTTCACTCTTTTCAATTTTTGTCTCTTTATTCTCTTTGTATGCTCTTTTATGTTTAAGTTTGCAAGGCATTCCGAAGCATTTTGGTTATTAGGTAACTATCTAATTGCTTGTGAATTTCTTTTGAGGAAAGAACTAAGTTTTGTGAGTAGTTTCAGGAAGCATACTACTTTGTTTAAAGATTTGATACAATCGTTTAGAGGTAACAGGGTAATTTGTAAGGCAACTTATATGAATTGCATGTGGGTTGTAAGGAAGCTTACTGTATTTTGTTTCTATGAGATCTTAGTTTATTTGACTCTGTATTCCAAAGGATAGGCACTGGTCCAGAAATTAGTCTGATAATCTATCATTGTCCAATTCATTTCAAGGTATCAAAACCAACATAATCAAAATACTTTTGTTACCAAGAACAAATGAACTGAACTTAGTAAGGAGCTATGTCAGTAGGACACTGTCCATTTTAGTGATTCCTTGGAGAGTGAATCATTAGGTTATCCCTCCTACAATAAAAGGAAGAAGGATGAAAATCCTTATATCACTGGTTTTGGCTATATTTAAGATCATGGTTTGTATGGTTGAATCTTGCATCTAGTTATGCTTGGTCATTTGCAAGGTAGTTTATAAGTTGGTTTAACAAAGATACATAGCAAAACAGTGTCCACACTATAACATACTGTGTAAAAAGCAATCATAAAAGGTAAAACCTGCCTGAGTATATGTGGTGCTCAAAAATGAAGAAGGACCTTATCGAGTCCTTAGCAATTAAGCTTTTCTTGTTCCTGAATCAGTATTAGAAAGCATAGTGTTCAAATAGACATTTCAAGCACTGTGGTTCATACAAGAAAAATCCCTAACAGAGAAAACCCCATTAAAGGTTACAAACACACTATTAAGTGTGACCTTGTTAGAGGATTTTATACATAGATTATCACTTAGTATCTGGCATCTATTTTGCTACCATCCTTGAATCAGCCTCCTTCTTAGACTGTCAATAGGATTTATGCAAATCTTGCTACCATCCTTGAATCAACCTTCTTCTTAGGCTATCAATAGGATTTATGCAAATCCAATGATACTTTCATGAATCAACCTTTTTGGCAATCTGTTAGGATATACCTCAATTATAGAAGACGGTTAAGTCCTGCTCTGTTAAGAGACTTGATGCTTCAATGGTTAAAATAAAACATTATGACCTGTCTCTAATGCAACTTGAATTATAGATTTTCAGATCTATTTAAGTACAATACATCTCTAATCAATGTATCAATTCAATTCTTTGTGCTCCACACTTTTTGCTCTGTGATGTTGTGCTTCACTATTCGTCGGTGTCTGCAGAATTCTTTAGCTCTCCTTCAGCTTGATTGATCAGGACTGTATGAAGGTATCCTTCACTAGTTTCTCTTCAGAATCCTCTTTCTATTCACTCCCCTTCCATTTATATTATTGTTCATTATTAGTTATTACAAAAATGAATTATGCTTGTCTCTTGTATAGACATGATGTTCCTTAATTCTTGATTCTTGATTCTTGGCATGAGAAATAATCTAGCCAATCTGATTGACAACTTTAAATCCTGATTTATCTCATATTTATCTTCTTGCCAACTGTACAAATCTTCTTTAAATCAATTACTTAACTCTGGGAGAATAAAACAAATAAAATAACCAGTTAATTCTATCATTAAGCTCTGCCAACTAGATATTTTGTCATTTTCTGAACTCTATGTTCTGTCGGTCAACTCTATAGTTAGTCATCGGTGACAACTGCTAGTTCCATCGGTGCAACTCCAGTTAGCTTTAGGATCTCCATCTGTTGGGTATCATAGGATTTTTCTTCATCAGGAAACACTTTCATCTACTCGTCAAGCATCACTGTGAATTTTTCTTTGCCTTTACTGATGGTGTGCACTCCATCGGTGTTGTCTGTCACTTAGTGAATACTTAAATTTTATGCATTGCTGAAAGCATAATCTTTGTTCCATTGATTCTTTGAATTCTTTGTCATTTTGTACATGACCATACATATGATATCAAGTTGACATCATTGACAATGCAAACCATTAACTATTTTAATGTCTTGCATCATCTTCAACTTAACATTATCAAACATTCAATCAGTTACATGTCATCAAACAAAGCTTTTGTAGTCTTATTTGTATATGGAAATGCCTAATTTGTGATGCATAGTTTTATCCCATCAATACACTGACTCTTGGCATTGTCTGCATCAAAACAATTGTATTATTTAATAGTGTACTCACAATAGCAACAGCCATAACTTGATATCTAAAAATTTTATGATTAGTTGAATCTGCTCCTTCAAGATCTTTGATCTATCTAGATAAAGTGAATCATCCAACCAAACTTAGTTAGGGTCGGCATGGTGTAACTGACTTGCGAAATCCACTAAAACCTTTCTTTCTCTGGAAAGGACTTAGTATCCAGTACCATCTCTCTAAATGTATAGTTGGTAGCTCAATTTTGAAAGCAGTTAGAATGTGCTCCAATGATTTACTAGCAAAGAAAGAACAAAATTAAAGGACAATGTAGATGCCAAAGTAATTATGAAATAAATTGCAAAATTCCAAGGGCCATTCAAACATTTCTTTGTCAATATTAAAACTTGCAAGCGAGAGAACAAGAAAAAAATTATATGCTAAAAGTTTTTCCACTCCTAGTTAACTTGCATTGTTCATTATCTCTTGCAACAATAAAAAAAAATGTGAGTGAGGTTAAAATAGCCCATAAATCCATTAGGCTTGGCAAGGTTTTTATGTAGCCAAATTTGCAAATATGGTTCAAACTTTGAATCATTCACATTGCTAATCATTCAAGGCCAAGACACAATTCAAAAGGTCAAAACTAGGAAAAAAACTCATCATATTAAAAAAATTACATATATTTGTATAGTAAAATTAAAAATAAAGAGAAATATTGAATCTAGACAACTATATGTAGCTTTTATTAGTTTTGGACCAAAAAAGAAGTGTAATATTCATCATAGTGAGTTCTCTCTGCCCACAAGTTTTCACCACATTAACTTGTCAAAAAAGTAAGATGTGACAGGAGTGACAACAGTAGCATCGATAAAGATATCATGATTCAGATTCATAGACTCAAGATAATTTTATATCACTGACAATGACAACATTATTATTATTATTATTATTATTATTATTATAGCATCAACCAAAAATTAAGAAAACACTATAACTTCCTTAGGAAAATCTTAAACTCCCTAACTCATAACTATAAAATAATATCATTGACACATTCAACAAAATATCAACAAAACAAATGCACAAAGTCAATATACAAGTGATACACAATCAATGAGTATCTACAATCCCCAATAACTAAACTTAAATATTAACAAAACAAAGGACTACAATGGCACATTGTATAAAAAGATATAGTAAAAAAATATCATCCATTGGTGCTAAATGATAGCTACCTAGACTCTGTTAGCAATAACTGAGAGGGGGGGGGGGGGTGAATCAGTGGCCTCAAAAATTATCCTTTAAACTTTAACCACCAATCAAATACATCTTAGATTATTAAGTCCCTACAAGATGCATGCCTTGATTATACTTATAATAATTAACTGTCTGTCGGTTTTCCTTTTCTGACCTTATTCTCCTTGATAACCAATAAGTAGTAAAACTATTTACCGATACTCAGTAAATATGTAGAGTATACCAATCAATCCAAAAATGCATATGTAAAATGTAATACAATAAAGTAATAAACCATACACACATAACACATGGATTTTTAATGTGGAAACCCTGTTAAGGGAAAAACCACTGGGAATGGTACCCAAAATTTTCACTCTTCTGAAGTGAGCCCTGTTAGGAGCCAACCTTGTTAAAGGTTACAAACACACTGTTAAGTCTGACCTTGTTAGAGGATTTTAATATGAGTCTATCACTTGATATCTGGCATGTATATGCTACCAATATTGGTCAACCTCTATGGGCACAATAGGTATCTGGCATATCTAGTGCTACCTAACTACATCAGCCTCCTTCTTAGACTATGTGTTAGTATCGGGCACTCAATTCTATCTTCATGATAAACTTTTTTAGCAATCTGTTAGGATATACCTCAAATGTAGAAGACTGTTAAGTCCTGCTCTATTAAGAGACTTAATGCTTCAATGGTTAAACTGAAACACAATGACCTATTTCTAATGCAACTTGAATTGTATATTTTTAGATCTATTTAAGTAAAATACCTCTCTGATCAATGTATCAATTCAATTCTTTGTGCTCCACACTTTCTTCTCTGTGATGTTGTGCTTCATTGTTCATCAGTGTCTGCAGAATTCTTTAGCTCTTCTTCAGCTTAATTGATCAGAACTGTATGAAGTTCTTCTTCATCAGTTTCTCTTCAGCATCCTCTTTCTATTCACTCCCCTTCCCGTGTATTTAAATGCTTACGGAAATGAATTACGCTTGTCTCTTATATAGAAATTATATTCCTTGATTCTTGATTCTTGATTCTTGGAGTGAAAAACAATCCACCCAATTTGATTTAAAGCTTTAAATCCCAATTTATCTCGTAGTTATCTTCTTTCCAACTGTACAAATCTTATTTAAATCAATTACTTAACTTTGGTTGAATAAAACAAATAAAACAACCAGTTAAGTCTATCCTTAAGCTCTGCCAGCTAGATATTTTGTCATTTTCTGAACTCTTTGTTCTGTTGGTCAACTTTGCAGTTAGTCATTAGTGATAACTACCAATTCTGTCAGTGTGACTCCAGTTAGCTTTGAGATCTCCGTCCATCAGGCATCATTGGATTTTTCTCGTCAAGTAACTCTATTTTTAGCTCATCAGGCATCCTGTGTTTCTTCTTCATCAGAAAACACTATCTTCTGCTCATCGGGTATCACTATGACTTTGTTCTTTGCCTTTACCAATGGTGTGCACTCCATCGGTGTTGTCTGTGACTTAGTGAATACTTGACTTTTATGCATTGCTAAAAGCATAACCTTTGTTCCATTGATTCTCTAAAGTCTTTGGTATTATGTACATGACCGTACAATTGATTTCAAGTTGACATCAATGAAAATACAAACCATTAACTGATTTAATGCCTTGCATTATCTTCAACATAACATTATCAAACATTCAATCAGTTGCATGTCATCAATCTCTCCCTTTGGCATTGATGGAAACATACTATATTATCACACTATACTATTTCTAATATAATATTAAATATAATTGTTGAGATTCATCAAATTACCAAATAGTTTGTTTAGATAACCGATAAAAATGTTTGACCGCCGGTAAGCTCTGTGTTAGCTTAGATTTGATTCTTGCATCTTTTTGTGTTTCTTGTTCTGATGTGTTGTGTCCTTCCCTTGTGTCAATATCTCTCTTTTGACTGTTTTGTTTCTTTGATGTCTCTGTCTTTTGTCAGCAACTCTCCCTATGAATATGTTCTCTCCCTATTGGAATAATCTGATAAAGGATAATCTTTCTTTTTCTGAAGACTATGATAATATGGAAACTTTCTCTCCCTTTGAGAACAATGCCAAACAAATATCTCACAGATATATAACATTAATGTCAAGTGATCTTCTCTCTTGATCCATAATATATTCCTTGAATTTCCCTTATCCATCAGCAATACATCAATATACTCTGGTGCTCAGTTATGATATATACCTATCTGTATATAGATGTAGCTTTGAAGTTCATCTTGTTGCTTGCATCAACATGAATGATATTTTGATAATATATCGATCAATGCAACTTTTAGTCTGTTACTGACAAGTAGGCAAGGGTTTGACCCCTAGTCTCTTTCTCAGGTACTCAAATGTATCCTTGGGCAGTGGCTTGGTGAAGATATCAGCCAATTATTCTTTAGATTTCACATACTCAAGTATCAACTCTTTTTCTTAAACTTGTACTCTTAAGTAATGATACTTGATTGCAATGTGTTTAGTCTTGGAATGCATAACTAGATTCTTGGAAATTTTTATTGCATTGGTTTGATCCATGCAATATTTGAGTAGTTTATAGTAGCAGCAACATATTCTTCTTCTGTAGTAAACTGAGAGATGCATCCTTGCTTCTTGCTAATCCATGTGACAAGTCTTTCACCCATAAATAATGCTCCTCCAGTTGTTCTCTTCTGGTCATCAAGATTTCCAGCCCAATCAGCGTCGGTAAACACCTTAAGTTCAAATTTTCCTTCTCTTCTATACCATAAGCCAAATTCCTCAGTATTCTTTAGATATCTTAGAATTCTTTTCATAGCGGTCATATGTGATTCCCTGGGGTTAGCAGAAAATCTAGCAACAATTCCTACTGCATGTGCAATATATGGTCTAGTGTGTACAACATAAATGAGTTTTCTAATCATTGATCTATACAAAGTCTGATTTACCTCTCTTTTCTTTTCTTCCTTTGTTCATTTGTTTCCAGTGGCCATCGGTGTTCCAACTAGTTTAGAATCTTCCATCTTGAATATTTTTAGGACCTCTTTGATGTATTTGGACTGTGTAATGAAAATACCTTCACTTTGTTGAATGATCTATAAACCAAGAAATAACTTGATCTCACCAAACATAGACATCTTGAATTTTTTTCTCATCTCATCAGCAAATGACTTGCATAGCATATCATTTCCTCCAAATATGATGTCATCAACAAATATTTCAGCAATCAAAGTGTTAGCATCAGTATCTTTTTTCAAATAAAGATTACTGTTTTCACTAGTCCTTATGAATCCAATACTTATTAGATAGGAATGAAGTCAATCATACCAGGCTCTGGGAGCTTGTTTTAATCCATACAAGTCTTTGTGAATTCTACATTACATGTTTCTCTTATCTGGATCTACAAACCCTTTTGGTTTCTCAATGTATACCTCTTCTTCAAGCATTCCATTTAGGAATGCTGACTTGACATCCATTTGATATACTTTGAATCCTTTGTATGCAGCATAAGAAAGTATTATTCTTACTCCTTCTAGCCAAGCAATGGGTGCAAATTTTCTCCATAGTCTATACCTTCCTCTTGTGCATACCCCTTGCATACTAGTCTTGCTTTGTTCCTTGTGACTTCTCCATTCTCGTTCAGCTTATTTGTGAATATCCATTTATTACCGATGACATTCTTGTCATCTGGTCTTAGCACAAGTACCATGTTTTGTTCTTCTCAATCTTCTCAATCTCATCATTCATAGCACTTATCCATTCTTCATTATCTAGTGCAGCATTGAAATATTTTGGCTCAAACTCACAAAATAAGCAATATGAGTTTAAAGACTTACTTCTTGTTCTTGTACCAACTTTCTTATCTCCTATGATCTGGTCCTTTGGATGGTTCCTTCTTATATATCTTGTAAGTATAGGTACAACTCTTTGTGTATCAGCTTGATCTTCATTAACTTGCACATTATCTTGATCATTAACCTAACCGTCAGTAACAACATTCTGACCATCAGTTGCAACATTCTATTGTTCTGGAATTAAGCATTGTTTCTCTGGTAGAGTTATGGGTTCTTCACTATATAAAAATTTGTTGTAGTCTTCTAGTTCTTTCATGATTTCTAGCTCATTCTTTTTTGCAAATTCATCAATCTTTACATTTGCACTTTCAACCATTTTGTTAGAAGCCTTGATTAGACATTTAAAAGCTTTGCTCTTGGTAGAATACCCCAGAAAAATACCTTCATCACTTTTGGCATCAAGCTATCCATTTCTATCATCCTTTAAGACATAACATTGACTACCAAATATCTTAAAGTAACTTACATTGGGTGTTTTACCATACCATAGCTCATAAGGTGTCTTCTTTGTGTCCTTCTTCAATTGTACTCTATTAAGTGTATAAACAAAAGTGCTGACAGCTTCTCTCTAGAAGATTTGGGTGATATCTTTCTCTATCATCAGTGTTCTTGCACAATCAACTATTGATCTGTTCCTTCTCTCAGCAATCCCATTTTGTTGTGGTTTCCTTGGTGCAGAAACCTATCTTTTTATACCATGCTCATTACATAAATTAGTGAATTCATCTGATATAAATTCTCCTCCTCTATCTGATCTTAAACATTTTAGATCCTTACCACTTTGGTTTTCTACCATAGACTTATACCATTTAAACATCTTAAATGCTTCATATTTTTCTTTTAGAAACATGACTGTCATCATTCTAGAGTAATCATCAACAAAGAGAATAAAATATCTATCTCCATAAAAACTCTTTGTCTTCATAGGTCCACATAAATCAAAATGGACTAATTCTAGAATATCATCAGATGTATGGGTTTTACTTTTGAAACTAGACTTCGTCATGTTACTTTTTTGACAATTTTTGCACATGATGTTGTCTGGCTTTGTCATCGTCAGTAAGCCTCTTACACTTCTTCTTCTGCTTATTTTCATCATGTTATCAAAATTCACATGACACAATCTTTTCTGCCATAACCATATGTCTTCGTTTCTAGTCATTAAGAAAGTGGTGTTAGAATCATTCAGATAGAATAAGTTACCTTTAGTATGTTCACCGGTACCAATCAGTTTTCTTGATTCATTGAAGATATTTGCCTTGTTATTCTCAAATGCTACTCTGTGACCTAAATTATTCAACTAAGAAACACTCAATAGATTATAATTCAATCCTTTTACCCAATAAGTATTTTCATATTTAATCAGGTTATTCAATATTATAGTTCCTTTACCTTCAACCCGACAAGGTGTATCATTATCGATTCTTACTGTACCGCCATTATAATACTCAAAAGTGTTAAAATTTTCTTTGTCACCAGTCATATGGTGAGTGCATCCACTATCTATAATCTATATATCATTCTTGCTAACCTTAGATATGAGTGCAGTTTCTTCATACCTTTCATCTTCATCTAAATCATCTTTCACAACTACAAATACCATCTCGATGTCATCATCAAGTTTGGTGTCAGTATCTTCATCTTTGCAAGAAGCTAGGTAGCTATTCTTCTTGCCTTTATCCTTGTAGTCTTGGTTATCTTTTCTTTTTGATTATTAGTAACCTCTGTAATCTTTGTTATCACCTTTGTAATATTTTTTCTCAAAAGATTTGTCATCACTTCTATCATCTTTTCTTCTGTTAGGAAATCTTGTAGCAAAGTGTCCAATCTCTTTACAATTAAAGCATACAAGTGGTAACTTGCCTTTGTATTTACCTTTGCCTCTTTGCATTCTCCTTACCATGAGTGCTTCTATTTCATCTAGATCTTCTTCTTCACTTTCAGTTTCACTATGTCTTCTAGATGTGTGTCTCTGAATGGATTTGCTTATTCTCATAGAAGACTTAAATGCAGCCTCTAAGTTTGGTAAGACACTATTATCATAGATATTCATCTCAAATGAAATCACTCTACCAATCAAACTATCAAGAGTAACTATATTATTTGCTACTACTCTCATTTATTAAATAGCAGAAACTCTAATAGCATATACAAGCAATAAGGTTCTTAAGATTTTACTTACCACTGTCTCCTCTTCAAGTGTTCCTCCAACACCTCGTATAGAATTGACTACTTCTTTTATTCTTGTGTTGTACTATGTGATATTTTCTCCTTCTTTCATTCTGAGATCATCAAATTTTCCTCTAAGGCTTTCTACCTTGGCTCTCAAAATGTTTGTATCACCGCCATGTACAAGCTTCAGTTTGTCCCACATTTTCTTTACAGTTGTGCAATCTTTGACATCTTCAAATTCAGCATCGGAGAGAGAGGAAGGAAGGTCTATGACCATGAAATTGTGCTCATGCTTCACTCTCAATTGATCTACTATTAATGGTCCTATGGGAAACACATATTCAGTATCTAATTATTGAGTAACATCATTACCAATACCTGATAAGTGGAGTCTTATCCTACTTTTCCATGAAGCAAAGTTGTCTTTGTTCAACTTGGGCACATCTTGTCTATCCATCTTGTGATCTTTACTTAGGTCTCGAAACGTTCCTTCTAAGCACACAAGCTCTGATACCAATTTTCAGTAATAACTGAGAGGGGGGGTGAATCAGTGGCCTAAAAAATTATTCTTTAAACTTTAACCACCAATAAAATACATCTCAGATTATTAATTCCCTGCAAGATGCATGCCTTGATTATACTTATAATAATTAACTGTCTTTCGGTTTTCCTTTTCTGACCTTATTCTCCTTGATAACCAATAAGCATTAAAACTATTTACCGATACTCAGTAAATATGCAGAGTATACCAATCAATCCAGAAATGCATATGTGAAATGTAAAACAATAAAATAATAAACCATACACACATAACACATAGATTTTTAACGTGGAAACCCTATTAAGGGGAAAACCACTGGGACTGGTACCCCAAATTTTCACTCTTCTGAAGTGAGCCCTATTAGGAGCCAAACTTGTTAAAGGTTACAAACACATTGTTAAGTGTGACCTTGTTAGAGGATTTTAATATGAGTCTATCACTTGATATCTGGCATGTATATGCTACCAATATTGGTCAACCTCTATGGGCACAATAGGTATCTGGCATATTTGGTGCTACTTAACTGCATCAGCCTCCTTCTTAGACTATGTGTCAGTATCAGGCACTTAATGATATCTTCATGATAAAAAATTTGGCAATCTGTTAGGATATACCTCAAATGTAGAAGACTGTTAAGTCCTGCTCGGTTAAGAGACTTAATGCTTCAATGCTTAAACTGAAACATAATGACCTTTTTCTAATGCAACTTGAATTGCATATTTTTAGGTCTATTTAAGTACAATACCTCTCTGATCAATGTATCAATTCAATTCTTTGTGCTCCACGCTTTCTGCTCTGTGATGTTGTGCTTCACTATTTGTCGGTGTCTGTAGAATTCTTTAGCTCTTCTTCAGCTTGATTGATCAGGACTTTATGAAGTTCTTCTTCATCAGTTTCTCTTGAGCATTCTCTTTCTATTCACTCCCCTTCCCATGTATTTTAATGCTTAAAGAAATGAATTATGCTTGTCTCTTATATAGAAATGATATTCCTTGATTCTTGGCATGAAAAAAAATCCACCCAATTTGATTTAAAGCTTTAAATCCTGATTTATCTCATAGTTATCTTCTTTCCAACTGTACAAATCTTCTTTAAATCAATTACTTAACTCTGGTCAAATAAAACAAATAAAACAACCAGTTAAGTCTATCCTTAAGCTCTGCTAACTAGATATTTTGTCATTTTCTGAACTCTCTGTTCTATCAGTCAACTCTCTAGTTAGTCATCGATGATAACTGCCAGTTCTGTCGGTGCGACTCTAGTTAGCTTTGAGATCTTTGTCCGTCGGGCATCATTGGATTTTGCTCATCGGGTAACTCTATTTTCAACTCGTTGGACATCCTGTGTTTCTGCTTCCTCAGGAAGCATTGTCTTCTGCTCGTTGGGTATCACTATGACTTTGTTCTTTTCCTTTACCGATGGTGTGCACTTCGTCGGTGTTGCCTGTTACTTAGTGAATACTTGAATTTTATGCATTGCTGAAAGCATAACCTTTGTTCCATTGATTCTCTAAATTCTTTAGCATTATGTACATGACCGTACAGATGATATCAAGTTGACATCAATGACAGTACAAACCATTAATTAATTTAATGCCTTGCATTATCTTCAACTTAACATTATCAAACATTCAATTAGTTACATGTCATTAGACTCATTTTTAAATGGGCATCTGCAACTAAATCAAAGTGATGCATTCCATAAGTGATTATTTTCATAAATCAAAGTATTTTTTCAAACATGCAAACAACCTCTTTACCATCAAGGATGTTGTATGCCCAGGGACAGTTGAGAGACATCTTAAATATCACTAGCAATCCGTAGGATGTCCAAACATCATGAGATTTTTTAGGGATCGCCCACCTTTCTGAAAAACTTGGAAATATGAAGTGGGGCAAGGATCATGGATTTAGGGTTGAGATCACATCCTTGTAGAACACAATAATGCAACAAAAAAATTCATAAAAGGCAGCGCCAGAGAATGTAATATACAAATTGTTAGAAATCTTGTGGGAGCATCTCTATAAGAAATTCTTAGGAACATAAAATCCCTCTAGCTTCAATTTTGTGACCATTTCTTTGCTTTCTAAAACTAGTTTCAATAACCTTAGCAATGTTTTTTGGTGTTCTGTTGCAGTCATCTTCTGAATATATTTTATGTTTTGGAGACATGATCTTTCACTACACAAGAATTGATTGGAATGTACACAACTATCTAATGGTGTCTCCACAATAACATGATAGAAATGCGATTACAATTTTTTACTTCCTATAAGCATCCTCAAATTTGTGGTAACTTTTAAATTTTATTTTCCTATGAATTGATTTCTTCCAACAATCATATTCAATTTGAGTCAGTGATAAAGAGGTGGATTGTAGGAGGTGGTGGACATGGTGTAGCCAAGGTAGTGGACACAATTAGTGCAGGAGAAATTAACATGAATGATGATAGATAAAAAAAAATTGTAAATTATCTCATAACACAAATTTGTTTATCTATAATCCTTTCTGTAGAATGGATTGACTATTTGTTGATTTTTCTTTTTTTTATGTGCAAATTATGTTAGAACTATTTGCAAGGAAGCATCTTTATCTGCATCATGTTCAGTGTAGAAAAACTAACAATTTTCACTCCAAACTGAAATAGAAACAATAAAAAAATCACCTAACTAAGGTTTCACACAATTACATCATCATTTTTGCCCTGCCTACACATAAGTACTTTAGAACTGAACTTTAGCATAATACAACTTTGGTAGGCTGGGAGCACAAAGTTACTGGATAAAGTATATTATTAAATTAACTATTCTTTAAAGAATTTTCTTCAACCAATCTAAGTTTGTGATACAAATAAAAAAGAAAAATCACTTACAACATTTAGGACTAACAGAAAAAAACTTACAACCACCGTTTACTTGTTGATTGCTAATTGCATAATGTTTTTAATTATATTTTATTGTCTTCTTCTGTCTGCAAACATTTTTTTTAATTTTCTATTTATCTAGCATTCTTCTCAATACACCAAATAGCATTGAAGGTGTTGTTATAGAGATGCTACATTCTTAAAAAAATGAAAATATATCAAATAAAACTAAAAAGTACTGCTGAATTTTTTAAACAAATAAATAAAATCAATCTCTTAGAAATAGCATCACTGGTCGTACTTCCCCTAAATGTTGGTCATACTCACAAGATAATCTTGAAGGGAAGAGGTAGAGGATGGAAGAAATAAAAAGAACAGCGACCAAAAATAACAGTGATAAAGCTAGAAATAAACTAAACATTTATATCTCATACATTTTAAAACATACCGACTTAATCATTCATAGAGTTGCTTCTTCAAATTGTCACTGTCAGACCATGCAACTTGTTTTTTTCACACACTAAAAAAACTGCTTTGTTCAATGTTCCCAGCAATAATAAAAAAGCAAAGTAATTCATCACATTTAATATTGCTATATCAAACTATTAAATTGGAGAAAATGTAAAAAGTATTCTGATTTAAAATGGTGTCTAATAATCCAAAAAAAATCATTACTGATAATTAGCTTCTAATGAAATGATACCTACTACTATTGTATTATTGATCATTATCTCTCTAATGTAATGCCATATTATGTTTGTATGTTATTTAAAGTTGGATTTTGGTCAAAGCTATAGATGATTTTTTGTCACATATATCTTCAAGTTACTACTAATTTATGCTTCAAGTTCTTCAACATTATTCTCGTCCAAATTGTTTGACATATTATTTAATATGATGTGATGTCAGCATTTCAGGCCTATTTGAAGAGGCCCTACTAAATAAAATAAGTTAAATTGAAAGGAATGATAAAAGAAGAAACTAGCATTAATATGAATGGTTTGGGACTTGGGTATGGTAGGATGTAGGTGTGAAAAAGTATGGTTTATTGGAAATGGGTTAAGTAACTAAGAGATGAGGGGTGAATCAGTTACCATAAAAACAAATCCAAGTCCCTTAGATGTCTTAATCAAACTTATCATTGTTACTCGGTTAACGAAGATATTCTTTTTTTACTCAGTTAACAAAGAAATCTTAAGATATTAACTGTGATTATCCTTTAGTGATTAAGTGAAGAAACATAAAGCATAAATAAAATAACATGTACACAAATGAAACCAAGATTTAACGTGGAAACCCAATTTGGGAAAACCACCAATTGCAACTAGTTACTATTTTTCACTTTTTTGAAGTGAGCCCTATTAGGAGCCAACCCTATTAAGGGTCACAAAACACACTGTTAGGTGTGACCTTATCACAGGATTTAATAAACTTGTTAGGAGTGGCCTTGTTAGAGGTCTTCAAACACTTCAATGTAGAAATTCCACCTTGTGAGAGGATTTATGAAAGACTATTAAGTCTTCTCTGTAAAGAGATTTGGATCACTGCTACAATTTGTTAGAGAGTAACAATGGATTGACCTGTTTGAAGAAGAAATTGTATTTTTTGATTCAGATCTCTACTTTGGCTTTAAACTGGATCCTCACTGATCAAATATTTTATTGCATCTCAGTCGGGATGTTCTATCCTTAATCAGAATTCCATCTTATTTTGCCTTCACTGTTCATATCAAAGAACTCATTCATTTACTTCTACTTGTTACTTCTCAATATTCAATCCAAACTTGACCTTGTATATATAGATAATCCTTGTCAAGTTGGCCTAAAAAAACCTTCCAAATAAATAATAAAACTTAAGTTTTTTAACTGCATAGAACCAATTAAACATAAAGTGTAAACTGTTGTTAGTCGACTGACACTAAATATATAACTCGGTTAACATTGTAATCCTTTAATGCCCAACCATTACTGAAATGCCCGAGTGAACTCGGTTAGAACTAAAAATCACTTTGGATGATATTGGAGTCTTCTTCAATGCCTGAGAGAGCTTGGCATACACTAATTGTGCTCGGTTAGGTATAGAAATTTGTGTAACATCACTATATTTGTATATACATCAATGATAATACACAATTGAATAATTGTCTTCAACAATCTCTCTCTTTTGCATTAATGGCAACACAAAATGTCATAATAAAAAGAATTTTAGAGCAATAGAAATAAGAATTAAATTTTATTAACGTCCTTAACTTCATTCTATTTCTCATCTAGAAAACTCCCTGTGTCTTCACAATTACTGAAATATAGATTTCTCCCTCTTACATCAATCTCTATTTTTGATAAAATTTCTCCCTCTATCATCAATACTTTTTTCTTTTAATAATTCCTTTGGCATGAAATCAATAATATCTCCCTCTTTTACATCCAAATTCCAAAGGCTCTATCCAATGAAATTGTATTGTACATGATGTACTGATTCATATGCAATAATCTTTGACAATCTGCATCAACTTGTTAGATCTTTTTATGTAGCTCGGTTGATGCAGCACTAATCTATCCATTAGTGAGTCTTAGTTAGGGGAATCACCCCTATCTTTCCTCTAAGATACAATAATACATCCTTAGGTAAAGGTTTTGTGAATATGTCTACATTTTTTTCTTTATTATTCACATATTCCAACCTTACTTCCTTCTCCTGAACCAATTCTCTCAAGAAATGATACTTTATTGAAATATACTTAGTTTTAGTATGCATCACAGGGTTCTTTGAAATGTTAATAGCACTAGTGTTGTCACAGTAGATAATGATTGGTTCTTTGATTTCCTCCTTCATACCTGACAACAGTTGTTTGAACCATATGATATTTGAATAATTTACTACTGCAGCAACATACTTTGCCTCTGCTATAGACTAAGAAGTGCAATTATGTTTCTTGTTGGTCCAAGATACTAACCTCTTTCCAAGAAATAACACTCCACCACTGGTGCTCTTTCTATCATCAACACTTCCTTCCCAATCAGCATCAATAAAATTCTTCAAATCAAAGTTTCCTCCTTTCTTATTCCATAATCCATAATCTTCAGTGCCCTTAAGATATCTCAGAATCCTTTTGATAGTCATCAAATGATTCTCTCTAGGATTAACTGAAAACCTTGCAACAATACCAACTGCTAATGCAATATCAGGCCTAGTGTGAACAACATATTGAAGTTTACCAATCATGGATCTATAGTTAGTCTAATTTACCTCCTTTGATTCATCATCCTTAGACAACTTATGTCCAGTAGACATAGGTTTCCCAACTAGTCTGGAATATTTCATTCCAAATTTCTTAAGTATCTCTTTGATGTATTTAGACCAAGTAATGTGGATACCATCCTCCATCTGATGAACTTGTTAACCAAAAAAGAATTTGATTTCTCCAAACATAGACATCTCAAATTCTTTACTCATAGCTTCAGAGAATGCTTTGCATAAATCATCATGTCTAGTGAATAGTATATCATCAACAAATATCTATGCTAATAGTATCTTTTTTTGAGGTCCTTCTTTGATGTACTACTATTGTCATTAGTTCTCTAAAACACAATACTTACTAGGTAACCATGCAATCTTTCATACCAAGCTCTAGGAGCTTGCTTCAGTCCATACAAGGCTTTGTGCAATTTGCAAACCATATTCCTCTTTCAGAACTTCATTCGAGAATGTAGATTTTACATCCATTTGGTATGCCTTGAATCCTTTATGTGATGCATATTCCAGAAGAGTTCTAACTCCTTCAAGTCTTGCAATAGGAGTAAAAGTTTCTCCATAATCAACAACCTCTTCTTGAGCATATCCTTTACACACCAATCTTGCTTTGTTTCTAGAAACTTCACCTTTTTCATTCATCTTGTTTGAGAAAACCCACTTAATACCAATCACATTCTTGTATTTTGGTCTCGGTAAAAGAGTCAAGGTTTTGTTCTTTTCTATCTTATCAATGTCTTCATTCATGGCTTCTATCGAACTTTCATCATTCAATGCATCTTTAATGGATCTAGGTTCAAATTCACTAAGAAAACATGTACCTTTAAGTTTGTTCCTTGTCATTATACCTTCTGTCTGATCTCCAATTATTTTCTCAGGTGCATGATGCCTTCTAACATATTTGGCAAGTATAGGTTCCTTCCTCTTTGATTCTAGGCTTACTCCACTTGGTTCACCATGCTCAAACATTATGTTCTACTTGTTAGGGATTTTTCTTTTATGAACCATCATGCTTGAAATGTCTATTTGAACACTATGCTTTCTAATACTGATTCAAGAACAAGAAAATCCTAATTTCTAAGGACTGGATAAGGTCCTTCTTCGTTTTTGAGCTCCACATATACTCAGGCAGGTTTTACCTTTTATGATTTCTATTTACACAGTATTTTATAGTGTGGACACTGATTTTCTATGTACCTTTGTTAAACCAACTTATAAATCACCTTGCAAATGACCAAGCATAACCAGATGCAAGATTTAACCATACAAACCATGGTCTTTAAATATAGAAAAAATCAGTGATATAAGGAGTTTCATCCTTCTTCCTTTTATTATAGGAGGGATAACCTAATTGATTCACTCTTCAAGGAATCACTAAAATGAACACTGTCCTACTGACATAAGTCCTTAATGAGTTCAGCTCATTGTTTAAAAAACTAGATGAAATTGATTAATTTGTGTATGACTGAATGGAGAAAAAACTTGCTCAGTAAACTCTAGATCAGTGCCTATTCCTTGGGCAAAGATTCAATGAAAACATATGTCAAGAATAAGAAAATAATGAAATACTGAAGGATGCCTTACAAACTTCATACAACCCAGATTGAATGCCTTACAAACAATCTACTCAACTCAATAATTCTTCATCAGATCTTCACAACTATGTCCTGCTCTCTAAAATCATTTACAAAATTTAACTCTCTCCTTGAGAAAGACTCACAAATGATTAGACACACTACCTTGTTGTAGGTATAATCTAGATGCCTTACAAATGAACTATACTAGAGCATAAACCACAGTCAAAAGAGACAAGACAATAATGAATGGGAATTGCACTGTATTCTCATTAATCCAAGTTGTTTCCAGATATCCAGACAATAAACTCAAGAAGTAAACATGAAAAAGAAGTAAGCTTTACAAATAAAATCTCCAAACAAATGGTAACTTGTACTGAACCAGAAAAATATAGGAACAAGCACAAGACCAGGAACCTCCATAGGAACCAGAAATAGGAACCTGAAATCAGAACCAGGAACCTGAAATCTGAACCCTTCTAACAGAAAAGAGAAGAGAATAAATAGAAGAGAAAAAACCCTAATCTCTCTGAGCAATTGACACATGTCTCTCCTCAAATCTGATTTTACTTTCCTTTACAAGTCTTCAAAATATCTGATATATCTTTAAAAACTGAGTCCATCTGTCTGAGAAAATATCTGATTTTATCCCTTTGTAAATCTCCCTCATTCTCCCACTGAAAAGTCTCCAATCTGATTTCATTTTTCAAAATATCTTTGAAAATCTAATAAAATATCTACTTGCAAAAACCTCCCGGAAAGCTCTTTCAAATCTGACTTATGCAATAAAACATATAAGCATTTTGTCTTATTTTCCTTTGTGCAAATCTGATTTTGTTTACCCTTTAAAATTATGCATATACTATAGCTATAACCATTATATTATTTAAATTTTGTGCACATTTTATCCCTTTTTATCCCCTAAAATTCTTCGTTCTTTGCATTTTTTACCAGACTTCACCAGAAATTGACATGTGGCATATGTGAACTGGCTACTCTAAACTGCTCTTTGACTCACCTTTGACCTTAGTTACATCTGGCGACCATCCGAAAACCACAGTCTCACAGTCGCGAGAAAATTTTACCTCATCTGTCATCCCTGGGTGACCTCGCGACCAACATCCGGCAGCTAATTCTCATCTGGCGACCTCGCGACCAACAACTATCTCCATGTCACAACAGTCAACTTCGGCATCTGGCTACTTCACGACT
This sequence comes from Thuja plicata, assembly GCA_018584345.1. NCBI lineage: Eukaryota > Viridiplantae > Streptophyta > Pinopsida > Cupressales > Cupressaceae > Thuja > Thuja plicata. The sequence goes on from MU224931.1 coordinate 5,413,428, forward strand.
AGGTTAGTCACCAAGTCTCGGCGGTTATCTCCTTGGGCGGCTAACATCTCGCGACTGGGTGACTAACCGCTAGCGGTCAGTCGCCAAGTCTCAGAATCTTGGCGGTTATCTTCAACTTGCCTCCCGACTGAGCGACCGGAGCCTTTCTATGACTGGGCAACCAAGTGCTTCTCGCGACCATGTGACCAACAACAAGTGTCCATTTTTGTCAAAATTTGATTTCTTCCATTTTTGGGCACAGAAACTGAGGTGATCGGATGAGTCGGCGCGCGTGGATAGCCTCTTCTTCTTTCTTCAAATTCATATGTTTTCATTTTTGCATATAAAGACTTCAGTTTTCACTAGTGGGATGAATGTGGGATATTAGATCTTATGGTTTAAAGCCATTTTTGAATTTCACCACAAAACACAGTGTATTGTCCATGAAAGTTGACCTCCATCCTTCAAAGACCTGCCAAGAGCCTCTGGGATCTTATATTTACCTTTGATGTATGTGTTTTGGTATATAAATACCAAAAACGCCCACCACAGAGATAATGTGGGATATTGGAAATGCACAGTTTCTCATTTTTACTGAGGGTGTGAAGAGAAATGCTCATTAATGGGGTTATTTCTCTGCAAATGAAGACCATTATTGTGTTCCAGTAGTCTGGGTACCCCTTTCTATGGAGTAACATCTGCAGATTTGACTTTGAAACTTTCAAAAACCTTAAAAACTTCTCCACAAAAGCTATCGCAGACCCTGCTGGAAGATGATCTGCTGTTAATTTATATTCAATGTTTTCAAAAAATACCTCCAACCTCCCTCCACTACTACTTGCGTAGGATTAATGCCATGAAGGTTACAGTTTAAAAGTTTAAAGACTGCAAAAATCCTCCCTGTCTGCGCATTACACCATGCATTACTCTGGTCAAAACTTCACACCTTTTCCACTGATGATGCGCTGGTTATTGGTAAAGCAATACATTGTTACTGCCCTCCCCCCAAAAATAGAGCAAGCTTATTGTGTTTTAAATGCCCTCCATTGGCAGCATAGATTCATGGGTAAGAAAGCATTGCATAGTCTCTTCTAAACTTAACAGTCTGTAAATCAGTGCAGCCTCCTCCCAAAACATGGCGCTAACCTCTCATTGTGTTTGTCATTTCATTGTTTTAATGTTTCAAAAACATAAACATTCACCATAATATCAGCGCAAGGATCCTTCAATCAAAGTTTAACACTTCTTTCACACATAGGCCACTGAAAATCAACGTTGCTTTTTTATTATGCATTCCATCATATAGACTTTTAATGCAACTTCCATTATTTGTTGATGCGCTAATTTCTGCCTCCCAAAGCTATTTGAAATTATAAATGAGTAAGTTAATATCATGAACCCCCCTTCTTTGAGATCTGTATTTGTTAATGTGCAGGAAACCATGGACTACTTGCCTGAAATTGGTTATGTTTCCACTGCCTGTGTGGACTCTTTGTGCAGCTCCATTCAATCATTGCATTAATAGTGTAACTCATCCATATGAAGAAGCCTTGGTGGCATTGTTGACTCTTGCATTTGGTTCCATCGGGATATATAAAACAACAGCTCCCAATCGGATGTGAAAATACCTCCAAGTCTTTCAAACCCTTGTCAATATGTCACATGAGTTATTTTAAAAATAGCTTTATCTTTGTCAATTTATAATCAAACTTCAACTCCTCTGCTTTAAATATGCAGCTCCGATGTGTTTCAATTTAAAGTTCAAATGCACACATGAAATATGCGTTTGCCCTTTCAGGTACAGAAAACAATGCAAATCATTTCAAGACGTTAAACAAACAACATTACAATCACTTTTGCAAACTACACCTTTAAATGGCAACTGGCTCCCGGGAATGGTCTCAAAAATTCACTGAAACAAGTAATTTGGCCCCGGCACTCGGCAAAATGATTCATTCATTAGCATTGAATGCACATGTAGAAGGGCTTCACCAAATTTGTCTTCAGGCACTAGGTATTACAGTGCAAAACTTAGCCTTCCAGAAAACTACATAAGTGCAAATGCTGGAACAACATAAATCCTCTTTTAGATCAATCATTGCAAAATGAGTAAATCATATTCTGAAACTTTGCCATCAAGTTGGGTAGTACATTCATATGTAATGAAGATGGTCCCACAATCGGATCCTGAAAACATCTTTCAGACAGAAAGTTATCATTTCCTAAAAATGACCATTTTGCAAACTTAAATCTTTTCCGCACTACAAGCTGAACAAACTGCCTCCGAAATTGAATTCATAGGGTTATCAAAAAGAACTTTCAAAAACTCAACCTCTGGAGCCTAATTGAATGCCACATGTTGAACATGAATCCTCAGTTCTCTTCCTCTGAAAACAAACCACTGAACTAATACCAATCTGCAAAGATAGCACCTTAACACTTTCTGAACCAAAGCACAACAGATATGTAGAAATTGGGTTTGGAATCGGCAAAGAAAAGTGATCTACCAGATTGGTCAAAGTTTGGGAATCTTCAAAGGAGTTCATTCCTAGGCCTATAATGTAAATCCATATTCAATTATGTCTGATCTCGAACTGGGTTAAAATAAGGAAACCACAAAGTATTCCATTTAATTATGGATTCAGCATTTTCAGTGAAACTTCAATAAATTGGAAACGGAAAGGCTCTGGCAAAGTGGATAAATGGATTGGCAGGAATCTGTAAATCCTCAGGTAGGTACACTCCTATGTTTTCAATATGAGGGACAAGTCAATTATCCAAAATGTTCACCCAGGTATATATTTTCAAGACCTCAAAGTGGACAACTTAGCAATTCTGTACTTGAAAACACAGGAAATCAGAATTATTCACCAATGGAATGGTTCTAAAAAACTTGTCATCTGATTTCATAAAGATCTACAAACTGGAAAATATGGAGTGTGTGGCCACTGGAACATATTAAAAAGGGAATTTTCTCAATTGGGTGAATTGGTCAAAAGTTGTAACATGTCAAAATGGGCTATTCAGATTTCTAGGTAGAACAAAAATGCAAATAGTTCTGAGCAACCAACTTTGGGAAGTATGAAAACTTATCAAACGGATTCGGAATGACCTGAGATCTAAAACATAAGCTCTCTGATATGCATGATAAACATTCCCAAAGTGATGGCTTATGAAATTCAATAGGGTGTAAGATAATCAGAAGCAAAGTAGGCTCCGGACAGCAAATTAACAATTTAGCAAAATGCAGAATTAGGTGACCCCCTCATAATGACTACTCCCTAAACATGTCATAACTAAAATTCAGGAGCTGGGACCCATTGCATATGTCAAATGGAAGGCATTAAAGCCTCTCCCCAATTTGTATCTCATGAAAATCATCCGGGCATCTTTTTCAATCACTCGAACTGAGCCTTTTCACACAATTTTCAAGGGTACTTACTTTGCTCAACTGAAAAATTTAACATGGTCACTCCAAATTTGTTCCAAATTTAGGAGTACCAACACTACTCTTCCAACTGAGACTTGGGTTCCATTGTCTGAGATTTGGGTGCCTCTATCTGAGACTCGGGCGCCTCTGTCTACAACTCGTTTCCCTCTGTCTGTGACTTAGTTTCTTATGTCTGAGACTTGGTTCCCTTTGTCTGTGACTCAGATTCAACAATTAGAAGCTTGGGTTGCACAAGTTACAACAAGTTTTTTTCTAATGAATTCATTGGTTGACATGGTCGTTGTCCAATCACCACTGCCTGTGTCTTAGGTATAGTATCAGGTTCATAATACACAAAGTTTATGTAGTCTTCAGGATCTTTACTACTCTATTCTTCACTTCTCTCTGAAAACTCATCAATCTTTACATGTACACTTTCTATGACTTTATGAGTAGCAAGATTCAAACATTTATATGGTTTTATTTTACAGGAGTAGCCTAGGAATATACCTTCATCACCTTTTACATCAAATTTTCCATTTCTTTCTTCCTTCAAGATGTAACATTTACTTCCAAATACTTTGAAATAATGAACATTGGGTTTATAGCCATACCATAATTCAAAGGGTGTCTTCTCAGTGCCTTTATTCAGTTGAACTATGTTCAAGATGTGAATTGCAGTGCTGATAGCTTCCTTCCAGTATTTGGTTGCAACATTCTTTTCAATCAATAAGGTTCTTGCACAATCCATAATAGATCTATTTCTTCTTTCTGCTATCCCATTTTGTTGTGGTGTACCTGGGGTAGATATTTGTCTCTTTATTCCTCTTTCATTGCAAAATTCATTGAACTCATTAGAAATGAATTCACCTCCTCTATCAGATCTTAGGCATTTTAGTTTCTTTCTTGTTTCCTTCTCAACTCTGGCAAGGTACCACTTAAACTTCTAAAAAGCTTCTAATTTTTCTTTGAGAAACATAAAAGTCATCATTCTGGAATGGTCATCAACAAATAGAATGAAATAATTCTCTCTTGTGTAAATTTTTGTTCCAATTGCTCAGCACAAATTAGTATGCACTAACTCCAAGACTTCTTCAGTATTGTAATTCTTTCTCTTGAAACTAGTTTTTCCCATCTTCCCAATTTGACATTGTTTGCATATTGCCAATTCAGGTTTCTTCAAAATAGGAATACCT
>MU224931.1:5418351-5429853 GCA_018584345.1 Thuja plicata
ATCATTCCCAAAACTGACACTCCCACCATCATAGTGCTCAAGATGTTCAAATTTAGTTTTATCACCAGTCATGTGGTGAGAAAAACCACTATCAATTATCCAAGTGTCATTTTTGCTAATATGAGAGAAAAGTGAAGTATTTTCATTTTCTTGATTGTCTGACTCATCCTTAATAGTAATGTAAATCATTTCATCTTCATCTTCATCACTATCAAAATATTTTGCAATATATCAATATTTCTTACCTTTGTCCTTGTAGCTTTTATAGCTTTTGAAATCTTTCTTTCCTTTTTACTTGTTGAACTTTCTCTCACCTTTGTCTTATTTGTTTGGACACTTAGCAACAATGTGACCAACCTCATCACATGAAAAGAAAATCAATGTTATTCTTCCTTTGTACTGTCCTTTTCCTTTTGCAACTCTTTTTGCAAGTAATGCTTCAATGATTTCCAAATCTTCATCGTTGAAATCATCATCACTATCACTGTCAATATGTTTTCCTTTCATATTTCCAAGGTTTAATTTTGCTTTGAATACAAATTCAAGATTGCTAGGATTAGGAGAATAATTGTCAAAATTTTCCAACTCAAAAGTTGTACTTCTTCCAACCAATCCATCTAGAGTTATATCATTACTGCATCTCATCTCTTGAATGGCTGAAACTCCAATTGCATAGATAGGAAGTAAAGTTCTCAATACCTTACTAACCACTATTTTGTCTTCAATTTTTCCACCGGCAGCTCTAATGGTATTGACACTTTTCTTGGTTCTTTCATTGTATTTTTAATGTCTTCTCCTTCTTTCATTTTCATCTGATCAAAGTGACTTATGATAATTTCTTCTTTGGCTCTCTTTACATTATCATCTCCTCCATGGATATCATGCAGTTTCTTCCACATATCATAGGCAGCAGGGTAGTCCTTGACTTCATCAAATTTTGAATAGTTGAGTGAATACGCTATATCAATCATAATTATGTTATCATTATTCATGTCCACCATCTGATCCAAAGAAATAGGTCTCGGTGGTTCAACATATTTGTGGTCTAATAATTGAAAACCAGTATCCCCAATAGTATATAGATGTAGCCTCATGAACTCTTTCCATGCATCAAAGTTTTCTTTGTTAAGCTTGGGAAACCCCCTTCTGTAAGACATCTTTGATCTTTAGCTTAGGCCTTGAAACCTTCCCTAAAAGCACCAAATTCTCTTATACCAATTGTTGGAAATGGGTTGAGTAATTGAGAGGGGATGGGTGAATCAGTTACCACAAAAACAAATCCAAGTCCCTTAGATGTCTTAATCAAACTTATCGTTGTTACTCGGTTAACAAAGAAATCTTAAGATATTAACTATGATTATCCTTTAGTGATTAAGTGCAGAAACATAAAGCATAAAGAAACTAACATGTACATAGATGACACTAAGATTTAACATGGAAACCCAATTTGGGAAAACCACCAATTGCAACTAGTTACTATTTTTCACTCTTCTGAAGTGAGCCCTATTAGGAGCCAACCATGTTAAAGGTTAAAAACCACACTATTAGGTGTGACCCTATTAGAGGATTTAATCACCCTGTTAGGAGTGGCCTTTTTAGAGGTCTTCAAACACGTCAATTTAGAAATGACACCTTGTGAGAGGATTTATGAAAGACTATTAAGTATACTCTGTAAAGAGATTTGGATCACTGCTACAATTGTTAGAGAGTAACAATGGATTGACCTGTTTGAATAAGAAAATGTCTTTGTTGATTCAGATCTCTGCTCTGGCTTTAAAATGGATCCTCACTGATCAAATATTCTATTGTAGCTCGGTCTAGATGTTCTATCCTTAACTAGAATTCCATCTTATTTTTCCTTCACTCTTCATATCAAAGAACTCATTCATTTACTTCTACTTGCTACTTATTAATATTCAATCCAAAATTGACCTTGTATATATATGATAAGCCTTATCAATTTGGCCTAAAAAAAGCTTCCAAACAAATGATAAAACTTAAGTTTGTCGGCTGCATATAACACTGTAATCCTTCAATGCCCGACCGTTACTAAAATTCCCAAGTGAACTTGGTTAGAAATGAAAATAACTTTGGCTAGTATTGGAGTCTTCTTCAATGCCTGAGAGAGCTTGGCATACACTGACTATGATCGGTTAGGTATATAAATTTGTGTAACACCATTATATTTGTGTATACATCAATGACAATACACAATTGAGTAATTATTTTCAACATGGGCATAGTTGAATGGGGGCACATTGGTGCCATAAAGAAGACAAAGAAGACCTGGAAACCTTCTTTGGAGCATAAAATGGTAGGTTAATTGTTTAATTGGCATGGAAACCCTAATCCTTAACCCATGACCTTCAAATGTGATTTTGACAATTTTTTGATAGGGAAATGAAGGTGGAAAGTGTGATTTTGACCAGTTCTTTGGAGGATAATTAATGTGGAAAGGAAGGAGGAAATGGGCTGAAGGCAAGGAAAGGAGGAGATACATGGGAGAAGGAAAAGGGTAGCAATATTCAATATATGAAAATGGCCCATTGAAAAGGATGAAAAGAAGAGGTCGGTAGGAGGAGAAAATAATGCATAAAGACTATAAAATGAGAACAAGGCATGAGAATCCATCGATTATTGTAGTTACAACTTCTCTGATAGATATGCACAAAAAATGTGGAAGCATACACAAAGTGCATGAACTATTTGTCAAAATTCCTAAAAGAAATACGGTTTCATGGCAGGCATTGATCATAGGATATGCACAAATTGGAATTATTTAAAAGGCTCTATAAACTTACAATCAAATACAATTGGTGGATGTAAACCCAAACTCCATAACTTATGCCAAAGTAATCCCCGTGTGTGTTTAACTAAGAGCTTAGCTAAAATAGTAGGTTAGTCTTAGAAGTGTATAGTATAAATGAATGAAAAATAAATTGTGATTACCAGTATGCAACACATGAAAATATTCAAAAGGTGTTAATGGCTAAAGTGAAAAATATAATTCACGAAAATAACCCACCTTGATCTGGAGTGTAGGAGAAATAGGAAAGAACCAAAAGGCATGCTAACAGTAGAAGAGGAATGAGGTGGATTGTCTGCTCTCTACTGCAACCCAACTCATATTTCTTATCAAATTTCTCTTCTCCCTACACTTCTTCCCATTCTTTCTCTTCTACGTGGACTCTCAAACCTAATTTACAGATACCAGTCTAGATCTATGCATTGATAATCAAAATGAACACTTTGTAAAAGATACAAGAGTGCTTCATAGATGCCAAAAGAACCTAAAATCAAACAATTAAACAGGCATCAATGCTAAAATGTTGGAAGTGGGTTTCCACCATCAAAGAAACAAAATAACCAAATGAGCCTCTATAAATTTTTTAAACTATTTTCTATGACAAGAGTTGTTGGTGAAGAAGACATGTGCTTGACATTTTCCTTCTGTTAGAGTTGTCAACCATCCAAGCTTCATGCAGCATGCCACATCTCCAGCAACTTTCCTATTTTTCTATAATTTTGTAATGGGAAAAGAAAAATACCACTCAGAATAAACCATGCAGCCAATAATAAAAATGAAAGTAAAAATAAAATATTCACTTTAATAGGAAAATTTATTCATGAGGATACACGATGTCTGAGGAGAAGATTAATGTGAGAAAGATACTTAAAACATTAGTCTCCTACCTTAATGACAGGGATTAATAATCTGAGCAGAGGACATTGGTCTAAATATAATCTGTTCTACACATATTTTTGAGTATATGTAACTGAATTTGTATACATTGTCAATGCCAAATAATCAACCATAACATTGAGTTCTGATTCGAATATTGTATTTTTATAAAAAAAAATCTCATCATTTTTGTTTACAATATCTTCAATTGGAATCCCCTGTCTATACTTAGTTTTTTTCAATCATTCTTATAGTTAGAATAAGAGTCTTGTTTAATTGTTGTGTGTTTTCTTTTTCTTTTTTTTTTCAAAAAGGAAGCCCAATAGAAGGAATGGAAATAAGAGGAAGATAAGTAGCAAGACCTGGAACAAAAAAGGCATGAAGAATGTCCAAAATATGGTCATGAAAAAAAGGAACAAGTATAACATCATTGCGAAGATGATAATCGAGATCTTGAAGATCAAGATGATTCTCTTAAAACTAGGACATGAAAGATTCCTATATGGTCAAGTTAGACCATGTAGAAGAGGCAAAAAAAATATAAAGAGATAAAATAATAATAATTTTCCATATTAGATGAAGCTTTGGAAACCCTTACCAATGAGAAAAATAAATAAAGAAGGGTACTTGCAATTACAATTGATTAGCATGAGCATATAAGAGTTCAAATTTTCATCCCAATGGTTGATAAGCTTGAAGAAGATATATACCCCAGGATTATCATATTCAAGATGTGGAATTGGGAGTAGAAATGAGGGATCATGAGAAGAAAACACCCTATTAGGTTGTGTACAACATCATTAAGCTATGTAGAAGGATGAGACAACACAAGAGGAGTTGACGACACAAACATATCAACTTAAGAAATATGTTAATCATCTAGTTGGTCTTGTAGATTCAACAAATTTTTTAAGTCTACAAGAAAAATTATCAAAAGGTAACATGCTTAAAGATCCAGATGGCTTCTTAGGTGTTGCTAAAAAATGGAGAGAAGGTTTAAATCCTTTAGAGAAATATTTAGTCTAATCCAATGTAAATGTGTTCTTTTATGTAAGGAGAACTATCTAGTTGTAGCTAAGAAACCTTTAGAATTGCAAAAAACATTACTCTCCTTCTCAATAGAATCATATTGAACACACCATAATACCAAGATGGGGGTAAGGGGTGAATCATTATTAATTTAAATTCAACCAATTCAATTATTAACTTCAACTTTAACTTCAAATTAGATCTTCCAAAGAGAAATTGCAAAAGATAACAACATATAACACCATTGCACACAAGGACACCAAATTTATGTGGAAAACCCAACTATTAGCATTACCATAGTTTCCATATTTTACATTAGTGACTATGTTTTTCATTTATGTCAACATATTGTTTGGATATCAGCATAGTTTTTTAGTGAAGATTGACAGAATAACAGATAGAGATTGAGTTAGCACAAACAGGGAATTGCAGACGAGGTTATGTGTAGTTGAGAACATATTTTAGATAGTATCATGATGATGTGGTTAAGATCGTGTATGGAGATTAAATTTTTGGTGACAAATATTCAAGATTTATTGAAGATCATATTTTGACAGAGTTTCTGAGAGACAGTTTGTGATGTTTGGATTATATCTTTTAACTAGTATGGAATTTGGTTTGTTGAAGTTATGTAGATCTTGAAGATAGTATGAAGGTGATTTGATTATGACCATTTAGTCTAGGATTTCACATGTGAATAATTATTAATTTTTTGAGCTGACAATGTTGTGTAATTATGTAACGTGTATTGTTTTATATTTCATAATTGTTTAGGCTTAATTGGCCGACTCAATTGTGAAGTATTGGGCTTGGTATAAGAAAAGATTGTTTATTTGATTTCATATGAGTAAATGATGATGATATAGAGAGCGAGCATGTATTTATGATTTTTTAGCAGTATTGAAAGAAATGTAAAGAGCAAATTGTGGCGATCTGAAGGATTGTATGTGAAGCAAAGTTGGCAAATCTGGTATTTGAGATCTAGTAGTATTTGGTGCAGCAGGCGCATGGTCAAAGAAGAGAGGATATAGAGGTTTAGAATTTAGTTTATTTGGTATTATTCTATTCTAAATAATACATAGATCATTTGGACAGTGGGTTTAGTGGTCTTTCCCTTGAAGGTGTTTGGACAGTGGGTCCTTCTGCCTTCTGCAACTCCTAACAGGGTTAGAATATTCTAACAGGGATTCAAAGTATCCTAACAGGGACTGATATGTAATGAATGTATTTCATAGACTCCTAATAGAGTCCATCCTCTCACAAGGAATTTTTACATTAGTACATCTTTTTGTGGGCATCATTCCCATCAGGGTTTACTCTTTGATCAAGAGCTTCCCTAGTTAACAAATATAGTGTTATTGTGTATGGTTATCTTTTTGTGGTTGTTGTTATTTTTATTTACATGTTTTAGATTTAATAAGATTGATAAAAAGCTATATTATTCAGATAATTGATTCACCCCCCCCCCCCNTTTCCCCCCCCCCCCCCCCCTCTCAGCTATCTTGGTGGACTTTACTTTCTAACAATTGGTATCAGAGCATTAGTTCCTTGAAGGAAATGTTTAACAACTTAAGGAGATCAATGGTGACTCATTTCAGAAAAGAAAGTCCTAAGTTTGATGGAGTTAATTATAATAGCCGGAAAGAGAAGATGAAGACACACTTGTTATTTTTAGGTCTAGGATATTGGTTGATTACTAAGAATTAAAAAGAAACCATATAAGAGGATAATATAGAGGAATGTACTGGAACTGAGAGAGATCTATTCATGTCTAACATACTTGCCAGAGAAGCACTTTTGTCAGCACTTCCCAAGAATGAGTACAGTCAAGTAAAAACTTTGAGAACATCTCATGAAATTTGGTTATCTTTGGAATCTACTTTTGAAGGTGATAACCATGCTAAGAGAATCAGATTACAAAATTGGATATGTTTATTTCAAGAAGAAAAAATGATGGAAGATGAATCAGTTAGAAGTTATATAAACAGAATATTAGATATTGTTGCAAGTATTAAAGCTTGTGAAGGAAATAAAGATGAAGATGAGATTATATGGAAGATTTTGAAAACCTTGACCCCAACATTCAAGTAGATAGCGCAGATCATAGAACAAGTTATCCCTTGCACTGAGAAATTCACTAGAGAGACTCTTCTTGGAAGATTCTAGAATTAGCAGAGATAAGTTTGAAACAGTCTGGATACTTGCCTAGAATTGAAACAAATTTTAACGCACTGATTGTTCATCCTACTTCTACAAGGAATATTAATGTTAATGGATACTATGCGAGTAGCAAAATATCTAAATCTGAAGAAGAAAAAAAGATTGAAGAAGGAATTGCCCTACTTGTAAAGAGAGATCATGAAGGTAAGAAAAAATTTTAATGTTGGACTTGTCATGAATATGGTCATTTTGCATCTAAATGTCCTAAGAGAGTGAATAAATATAAGAACTTTAAGCCTAGAAGACCTAAAGAATGTTATTATGCTAATGGTGAAGAATTTGAAGCTAGTATTGAGAAATTCTTGAGTGAAAGTCATAATGAAAATGATGAGATAGAATTTGTTGTAATTAAAGATGAAAGTCCTAAAAAAGAAGTTAGAGAAGAGAAAGCCTTAGTGTCCCAAGTTGAAAATAAAATTGATTAGATCATAGATAGTGGTTGTTCTCATCATATGACTGGTGATATGGAAAAATTTGTAAATCTTAACAACTATGATGGAGGAATTGTTAGAGTTGAAAACAATGCACCTTGTCGTATAAAAGGAATTGGATCTATTACACTTGATGGAAAGACTAATACTGATGATGTCTACTTTTTGGATGGATTGAAACATAATATTTTGAGTATTGGATAGTTACTTGATAAAGGTTATCAGGTACGGTTTGCAGAAAAGACTTGTAGCATCAACGATAAGGATGTTAGGATAGTTGGTACAGGTACAAGAACTAGAGGTAATGTTTTTCAGTTGAACCCTGCTGAGGTGACATGTTTGATTGCTAAAGTTGATGATAGTTGGTTATGGCATAAAATATTTTGTTACATAAATTTTGATAACATTGTGAAAGCAAGTACTACATTTGTAGTGAGATATTTGCCTAATATTGTGAAACCTACTAACATGGGATGCAAAGAATGTGTTATGGTGAAACATAAGAGAAGTTCTTTTCCTAGCAAGAAGTTCACTATAGCAGCAAAGTTGAAGATTGTTCATACAGATTTGAGTGGTCCTACCAGAATAGGAGAATTTTATGGTGAAAGGTATTTTATGATTTCATTAGAATGGTGTGGGTAGATTTTCTTAAAGAAAAATCAAAAGCATTTGAGGAGTTTAGATTGCTTAAGAATAGAGTTGAGAATGAATCAGGAATGAAGATTAAATGTTTAAGATCCATTATTGGAGGATTGAAATATTTGACTCATACAAGACCAGATATATCTAATGCAATTGGAATTGTTGTGAGATTTCAAGCTGATCCTAAAGAATCACATTATACAAAAGTGAAAAGGATAATTTAGATATTTGAAAGGAACAATTGATTATGGATTGTGGTATGATAGATCAAATGATTTCACCCTATGTACATATATAGATGTTGATTGAGGATGCAGTGTAGATGATAAAAAGAGTACAAGTGGAGGAACATTTTTTCTTGGAGGAAGATTGGTTTTGTGGCTAAGTAAGAAATATAATTGTATCTCACAGAGCACAACAAAAGAAGAATATGTAGCAGCAACAAATAATTGTAATCAGATAATGTGGATGAAACAAATGTTGAAGGATATTGGAATTGAATTTAAGGAACCTGTTATCATACACTATGATAACACAAGTAGAGTAAGTATGTCAAAGAACCTAGTATTACATTCAAAGACAAAGAATATAGAGATAAAGTATCATGTTATAAGAGAGAAAGTTATAGAGAAAGAAATCAGACTTGAGTATATTAGTACAAAAGAGCAGATAATAGCTACTTTTACAAAGCCTTTACCTAAGGATACATTTGAGTATTTGAGAGGTATGCTTGGGGTTATGCCCGAACCTACTTTTGAGCAGTGATGCAGCGGTTTCATCAGTCTAGTGGCACAGAGCACTATATTATTTCTGGACTAATTGTTGATGCTTCCTTTATGGGGGAGTATTTGTGTTTGAGATGAGTGTTAGTAAATAGATTGTTCTTCTTTTATACTCCTTATATTTGCCCAATTTATATTAAAGAACAACTTTACTCAACAGTTGGAAAACTGTTTCTGAGAATATCTAGTTTCCCTCTGAATTGAGGTACAGCTCCCTATGTGAAAAATATTCAATGAATTTTTCTTCAATTCTAATCCCTACTGCAAGTATGTTCTTAACCAGAGAACAGTAGAGGAAACCAAGTTCCACCCAGGCAAGTGAAATCTCAGGCAGGATTTAAATGCAGAGATGTTATGTTGATGATTTCCACAATCTTATGAATCTCATAACATAACAATATGAAGATGCAAAGTATGCAAGTGTGAATATGCAAATGACTTATGAAATGCAAATTATGAAATGCAGATGAAGTATACTAATGCAATTTCACAACCAATTATAACTCTCTGATTATTCTACTGATTGGCTAAACTGAAAACAATATAACAAAACTCTGTTCATTCATCATTCCCAATTTAACAGAATGAAACAACATTATATACAGTTGGACAGAAAATAAATGGCACTAGACTTGATTGTTTCTGCAATCAGCTTCACACCAGAATTTTCCGACCTTTCACTAATCTTTCAACTTCATACATATAGAGCCAGGGGATGACCGTTACAAAGGAAGTTTAATCGGTTCATCTCCCTCTAAATGAAAGATGGCAAGAAACCACTTCTGTCGCTAACTAATTACAAGGGAAAAGAAATGAAAAGGAAAAGGGGAAGTTAAATCATTTGGCCTCCTTTCCTTTTTCCATCTTTGTCTGATAAGCTTTGGCAGCAACCACTATTGGAACTAACTCTTCATGTCTGGGCACCGCATTCGTCATTCTTCTCTCTTTCTCCTTACTTTTCCATTTTCTGTGGACTTGTAGAAAAGTAGAAACAAGGTGCTCCACTTAGAGAAAATCTACCTAATATAACATTGGGTGTGTTTCTTTGCTTGCAGATAATCTCTTTACGGGTGAGAACTCCACTTGCGGAGAAAGCAATTTTCAGTTCTCCGTAAATACTGTATTTTAATTTTCGAGTAAACATTAAAACATTTCTCTCTTACCCAGAAAATTTAAAAAGTGCTTCGAAAACCTGTTGTGGGGTCCACCACAGTGGTCCTTCTTCTTTTCTGCCTTTGCGGAAAATTACCTTCTTAGGTAGAATTCCGCCACGGAGAAGCTGAATTCTAATTCTCCGCTTTGAGTCTTTCTTGGTTCAGCGCTCCTGCTTCTTTTCTGCCTTTGCGGAAAATTACCTTCTTAGGTAGAATTTCACCACAGAGAAGCTGAAACTTAAAATTCCACCAGGCTGTATCTTCCTTATTTCAACACCAAATTGGATGCAGTTTTCACCAATACGATCATATGACATCAAAGAATCGATCCATGTAGAACAGTCTTCAATTTCTGCCTGTCCACACCTGATTGTAGTCATTATACATACGCTCATTATTGAAATGGGAATCAATTCCACTTTTTGGCCATCTTAACTCATCAATAGGCTGTTCATGACTTCATAAAATTGTTCCTCGATCCATATATTGAGCACCTGATTCCCTGATCAAGACCAGCAACACGGTACTGTGGTGAAGTTTGACACATGTTTGAAAGCCAAAAATGTAACATATGTGAGATTTGATTGATGCACTAAGATTTTGAAGACATGAAGCTTCGATCTATGCTTTGATATAATGAAAAGCATCACTCTTTTCAAACTGTTACAAACTTCAAATATCATAGCCGACATGTCTCTGGAGCACCCAAAATGTGAATTCCCTCTCTGAGCATCTAATGTATTTTCATGCTACGCTTTCAACATATGAAATGTTCTTTGGAAGATTCTGAAACAACCCAGATCATCATATTTTGAAAAGATATCAAAATCAAAAAGCTAAAAGCCGGTGGGTTTTGGCTTCTGAGGTGCGAAAATGGCTTTGGAGTAGCAGATTTTGGACTTTTCACTTCACCTATCCCCAGGCATTTTCAGACCAAACCTCCTAAAGACAAAAGCTTCTTCAAGTCATTTTAAGAGGACCCAGATCGATAAAATTTGAAAATGAGTAGAAATCGTGAAAATGGAGGCTGGCGAGTTTTTAAGAAACAAGTGTGCCATTGCAATGGAGTAGTCACTGGCCGTATTTCCGCATGTCAAATTTAATTGCATGAGTTTTTTTTAAATTAAGGCACATGCAATATGAAACACCTAAATAATAATAAAAATTTCCTTAAAGCTCGATGATGACTTATGTAGGCTTGCAGATTTCGCACTTGGTCAGTGCGAATCCCGCCACAAAGTAGCTAAAACTCCATTTCCTGTCGGGCCATATCTTGCACATTTCAACTCCAAATTGCATGTGGATTTCACCAACAGGATCGTAAAACCTCAAAGAATGGATCCAAGATTTCAAATAGTGAAAATCATCCACTTTTAGGGACTGTGGAAAATGTATTGAATACATACATATGTTGTAGTGTCGCACCTGAAAGAGAAGAAAATGAACCCGAACATCACTTATTTCAAATGCATATGCATTGCAGCCTTTCACCTTATGATTTCCTTTTCAACCCACTGTACTAACATTCTTTCATATCTTTTGCAAGAAGCTTGATATATATA
>MU224931.1:5447225-5467594 GCA_018584345.1 Thuja plicata
AGATACAAGACATATAAAGGCAATGCATGGGACCCCTATTCCATACCTCAGTTGTTTACTTTCATTTGCAATGTACTATGTTTATTGAAACATGAAACATGAATCAAAGGACATTTGTACTACATTCCTATGAATGCACAATGTAATGATCAATGATGACTTTTGACTATGTAATGATTTGATCAACACTTAGAGTACATGAACATCTGATAATAAATGTAGCAAGTGAATGTAAATCATCAAAGACTATAAGATAGTTTTAATCGGGTAACATAACATGCAAATTTATGCTTTGATGCCTACTTTGTTGTATGATTATATTTTGGATAACAATTGTCATAGAGTAGCTTTAGACATCTTTGTATATTCTGTACATTGTGTAAGTTTGTGTAAATAGTGTATATATGTTGTTTGTCTTGTGGTTGGCCTGCGAGTTGTGCTTCAGCCCTCATTGTGCTTTGATCCTCTATACATTAAGTGTATATTTCATGTATATCCTTCCATTCCATCAAGCTCACTATGCTCCATCCCATCTTAACCACTCTATCAATCTTTTCAGAGAGGTAGTCGCCAAACTCGGAACCTCATTGGTTTGAATCATGGTGGTTTTCTCTCTCCTCTTTCGTGTCATCTTAATGGCAGGATTAATTTCCCATCAGTGGGCATTCAAATCCCATCCCATCTAGCATTTACTTCCCCCTGCATCAGCCCACTTGTCACCATTAATGTCATTACGCTGCCTATCATGTGGCCACGTGATAACCCATATCATCTAGTATGGCTTCTTATCAGTCACATCAATGATAGCAAATGCTTCTGAACTCTGAGTGCTGAGAGGCCCCTAGGTCTTCATTCTATTTTTTTCACTTAGTCCAATTCCCCGAAGCCCCCAGGTGTTTACCAGAATCTGACTCGTGTTTGCCTTAATACCCCAGGATTTTGATGTATGCTAATGCTTTTTGGACAGGTGCAAAATGGTGATGAATTCCCCAGAATTCATAAAATTATTTTTATTATATCATGTATTGACAGTTCTCTAGTCTTGCAGGTTGTAGATTGTTTGATCAAGATTTCTAAAGTGATCTCTCCTCCTGATAGCCCGGAGCTACCTACTACCTCCACTCGGGTGGCCACAAAGACTGAGGCCAAAAATATGCTGGATAAGCTGCCACTGACCTCCAAATACCCAAAGGAGGGCATTCTTGTGGGGTCCAAAGTGGACTCCAAGGTGCGATAAATAATAGACACAAAGCCCAGACTTTGGGCTGAAATGCAGGGCTTAGTTCAAGCCATATACAAACTGAAGGCCGACGGAGATAATATGGCTATCCACTTTGCCACCTTTGAAATTTTTAAGGCTGCTAGTTTTCCTTGCTCGGTGCAATCATCAGAGTTGGTACTCTAGCTGGCGATGCTCTATAATTCCCCCACTTGGACTATTTTTCTCATCAATCCCCGACCGTTACACTATCCAGTGACTATCGTCAATCTGGACGCTGTAACTTTTTCTTCAAGGTTGGGGATCCCTCAATTCAAGGGGTCCATTGTTCTCACCTAAGCCAAATCATTAGAGGATTTTGAGGGAGCTTCCCTCCTTTCCTAGAAATATCTCAACTCTTAGTGGCCGAAGTCCCAGAAAAGGGACCATAAAAAGATGAAGCTGGATATTCCCCGCAGGGATTTTAAGGAGCCCATTTAGGCGGGCATTATATTTCTTTGCCAGGTCTTTGGACAGCCCCATGCCCAAGATTTCTCAGCATGGAAGTTCTAATTTCTCTACTACATCACCACCCACAACTAGGCCTTCAATTGGGCGGCTATCATAGCCAACCACGTGGACTCGCAGTTAAAAGGCGTTCTCCAGAATTCAAAGTTCCACATGACATCTTATGTATTATGGGCACTGGCCCAACAAAGACTAGATTTTTTGGGTTTGCAAGCAATGGGCATTCTTGGGAATGGGCCAAGCCAATTGACACCATGGGATCACTATCCCCAGAACCAGTGGGAACTCAATTTCCCATACTTTTGTAGTGTAAATGATGCCTTCATTTACCAAAACATTTTGACACTTACTCAAGATTTTGGATACTGGTTATCGCAAGAGGTGATGAACTTGGTGAGCACCTACAAGAATTACTTTCTTCGATTCTAGTAGCATACGTATATTTGGTTGATCAGCTTCTCTGGGAAACCATATCTTCTTCCCTAGTATTGCGGGGATAAATTCATTCTTTTAGAATTCTACCTACAGATTCTAGACCTACACGCCCTCTTCAAATTAAAGAAGGTCACCAATGTCTTATTCCCAATCTCTTATGGGAACTATTCTTGTAGTCTCGCTATAGCAAAAGAGGCAAACAGTGAGCTGAAGAGTCTGGGGTTGGTCAAATTCGACCATACCAGAAACAGTTTTGATCTGCTAGGCAAGATAGCTTTGGAACTTCCCCGGGCCTCCCCACCACATATAGCGGATAGTGAATATTTTTGGGCATATTTCCAAGATATTTTTGATCTCTGGGACCTCCAACATTTGTGGATGTCCAAAGGACTGATGAAAGTACTTGACCTTCCAAGTTTTCCAAAGGGTTTTTCAGATGACAGGCCGCTGGAGGACCCATTGTATAAAGGGCAGGGGTTAGAAAAATTGGATTTCCCTTCGGTGGATTGGGCTACCCTAGAAGATTTAACAATCAAGGGAGTATGCCGCCCCATTATATAACCCAGTCATAATTATTTTGCACGGGTGTATCCCAAGAGTACCCAGAAGGGAAAAATCATTTGAAGGTCCACCCTAACCTCTAGAGCTGCAGGGCCCAGCATAAGAAAGGGGAAGGAGAAAGAAGATACCCCAGCTAACGTACCTCCTCAGGG
This sequence comes from Thuja plicata, assembly GCA_018584345.1. Classification (NCBI taxonomy): domain Eukaryota; kingdom Viridiplantae; phylum Streptophyta; class Pinopsida; order Cupressales; family Cupressaceae; genus Thuja; species Thuja plicata. The sequence goes on from MU224931.1 coordinate 5,450,100, forward strand.
CCCAACCCCCATAATAGAAAAGCTACAAAAATAAATGGAGTTGGCGAGGTTGGTGAGCCAAAAGATTAGCACACAACTTTCCTAGGGCCTCCTCACAACTCCAATAGCATTTTCTCACCTGGTGCGATCCCCATCATTGGCCGCAATGATGAGCAGGAAGACTTTCATTGAGGTGGAGTCTAAAATTTTTTTGGATACCTATGTCCCACTACTAAGGAAGAAGAAGTAGAAGATGAACCCCACCCCAAGCATAGACAAGGGCCCCAGTATGCCTGATGTGCCCCTAGTGGATGTTAGTTTGGATTCCCCTGAACTTGAGAATATTTAAGATACCTCTCCCCCACATGATGATTTTTATGATGTCTTCAGGTCAAATGAACTCATGAACCTTCATGAGGATATAGATCATGTGGTGGAAGAGATTGTCGCCCAAGAAAAGGAGGATATCCCCGCAGAAGAGGAAGTACTAGAACAAGAAGCTTCCATAGAGCAGGAAGTCTAGGAAGAAATACAAAAGGAGCTTGAGCGGGAGAAAAAACCAATCCAAGAGACTGAGGATGAACCAAGGAAAGCAACAGATGAGAAATTGATGACCGGTGAAACTAATCCCACGGGATCAACCGTACCCCCAATCATCATGCTCCAAATTCCTTTGATTACTCCAGGTGACCAAATTCCCCAGAGCACATTCAGTGAGGTAATCATAGTGGCCCAAACTCTTAATCTTGGCCCGATACCTTAGCCACCCCCACAAAATGTTCTAATGGAAGAAGATGTTCTGGTAGATGAAGCCGATGAGGCCGAAGAACAACAATAGTAGAATGACAGGGGAATCCCTAAAGATATAAATGTTGGATCAACTGATGCTGAGAAGGATGGGGAAATCCCCGAGAATATAGGTGATATTGATACTGATAGCGGAGAAATCCTAGATATCATAGAGAATGATGCCAACATGGCAGAGAACACTGAGGCCTCCAGAGAACTGGAGAAGGAACAGGAATAGGAACAGGAAAAAGAGAAAGATCCCAATGATAATGTTGATCCTGGGAATGTGCCGCCAAATTCTGAAGGGAGTCCTGATACCCAGATCCTCACAGAAATGTCACCCCAGCTGCCCCAATGGCTATGGAATTGAGGAAAAGAAAAGCCCCGGCGGTAGCAATAGGCGTTCCGCTCTCCCTGGCCAAAATGATGGCCCAAAATGCAGAGGCCAAAAATCCAAAGAAAGCTCAGAAAGTCCATACCCTCCAAACTAGTCAACTAGGAAGTATAGTTGTGGCAATCGCAACACCTCCCCCAGATGTAGATGCAGTGGATGTAAGGCCTGAAGATTATACTATTACAGAAGTGGCACTAGGAAGGAGAGACAAGCAAGGTGAATTGGACCTACTGAAGGAGGCCACCAAAGTAATAGAGGCCTGATACAATAAATAGACCCAAAATTTAAAGGAGGAAAGAGAAATGAATGCAAATCTCCTCGCACTTCTGGAAGAACTTATGCAGCCCCTAGCCGAGGTCTGCCCAAAAGCTTCTACCTTTGGATTACCACTTGCATAGGGTGATGTAGATTCTTTAAGGGCCATGAAGAAGAAGGCCCAGGCTGTGGATGAGTGGGTCACTGAACAAATAGCTGTTGTAAGGAAATTTTTGGTGGTGTCCCTCCTAGATCTCTATCAGATCAACATTCTCCTTAGTCAGCTGAGCGAATGCTTCTACTATTGTGTGGGAACAAGACTTAGAGAAGTATGAAAAATGGAAGGCCAGGTTGGATGAATTTTTCAATGCTGGAGAAGAAATCATCACAGAGGTGGGAATTTTGGGAGATGAATAATATGATTCTCTCCAGGCCTAGTACTCCAGACTTGGCCTCAAAATTGAGGTATGTAAGGAACTCGTTAAGGCCCTAAAAGAGAAGGTGACTGCGGCCTGATATCCTTTGTGCATATTTCAGGCATTTGTGGTAGGGTTGTCACAAGTTGACCCCTTCACCACTGGGACATGTACCCTAGAGGACTATGTCCTCAAAAAGTATGATGAGTAGATGGAGTCCCTATATCAGTCTGTCGGGGACTTTGACAGGGGAAAGTTATCAAGATTATCCAAGATGATGATCTGGGCACATGATGTCATAAAGATAGTAAGTGAATTCTAGGATAGGGCCAAAGAGGTCAAAGAGAAGCTGGAGCTTGTCCATGGCCAATGGGATGACATCAAGGATATAGATGAAGATGGCATAAGCCAAGTTTTAGAAGCGTTTAAAAATAGTAAGGAGAAATAAGGTCCTCCAGAGTCTGAATATTTTCATCAACTGAGCATATTTTTTATTCATTATTATTTGAGTGTAAGCTCCTAGATCTTGGAGTCCTGGGTCCATAGTTTTGTATTCTTTTAATGATCCATGTCCTAGTTCCCCAGAGTCAACTGGTCATTGTCAGACAGTTAATAAGGGTGTCAAAAATTAGGTGACCCCAACAAGGCACGTCAGCTCGATGCGGGTGGTCTTCCCAAGGCACCACTCCAACATAACACCTGGCACATCGGAGATAGTGAGCCACTTTTTCATTAATGAGGCATGTAGCCTCGATCCCCAGGAGATAAGATTTCTTCTATTCTCTAGTGAGCCACTTTTTCTTTAATGAGGCATGTAGCCTCGATCCACGGGAGATCGGATTTCTTCTATTCTCCCTCTGGCTCTCTTCTCAAGGTCGATTCTTCCATACCTCTCTTCTTGTATCATTCCTCTGACATGTCAAACCTCTTTTATTTTTGAGGTTATTGTAAAGTGGTGCAGGTAGTACCAGCCACCAAAAATTGTATTTTATTGATTGAGTGTAAAGATAAGTTAGGTTAGTTTTAAGGAAAATCTGTGTATAAATAACAAGTCTGACCTCATTCCAAGGGTCAAAAGAATTGATGATTTTTTATTCCATAGCTATAGCATTTTTATTATTTCATTCCAAAGTTACAGCGATCAATGCTCCTTAGTTCTTAGAAGTTTAGTAGATAGATTCTCCCTTGGAGCCATTATTGTACGCACCAGTGCTCGCTGGAAACCTGTTAATGAAGAAGGAAGAGTTCTAGCAATGAAGTTGTTAGTGTTCTAATTTCTGGTTAACGCTCTTTTGTGTTGTATGTTTCTTATGTCCCTTGCTCTGATATTTGAAGTAGATTAATGACCTCCTTTTCCCTTGCTATTGAATATGTATGAACTGATGGTTCTGTGTGTATTCAGTATTTTAGTGTAGCATGTTCAAGCATGGTTGATGTTTTAAATATATTTGCATGACTATAGGTAGATGGAATATTTCTAACCCTGGCCTATCTTTTGAAGTTTGTTTGGTTAACTAATGAATGCTTGCAGGAAACCCCACTTACCTAAATCCCTGGAGAAGACAATCTGAGATAACCAGCTATCCCCCCGAACAAAATAGTCACACTCCTAATTAAGCTCCCACACCTTTGAGACTTGACTCTCATGTGCTTGAAGACCTGGAGAATCTCATTTCTCCAAACAACCTTTACAGGAAAAGTTGGTCAGTACCCTGGTACCCGGTGACAACTTACACCTGTTGGCAGACCCGATCACAAACCCCTGTCAGCAATTTATACCTATGCAAATAATAATAATATTCACTATTGAAGTCAATATAAGAACATGTGGAAATAATGAACATCATTTTTATAGATGAATGAAGAAACCTCTGTACATCCCTACAATGAATAATTCAAAATGGAAAATAATGTTACACTCATCAAGGAGCATATACAATTGTAGTAGTAAAGAATTTAAAGATGCCCTAGGGTTGGAAGCTTTTACATAAGTCATGGCAAGAAGGTACAAAATATAAAATAACCTAAAAGTTGGATGAAACACCACATTCTCATGTATAGGGTTTCAATAATATCAAGAATACAAAGAATATAAACCCACGGCTCCAAATATGGATAAAAACCCACTAAATATTCCTTGAAAAGGTGAAAAAAGTAGTATTTTATGTACAAAGAGCTCGAAGTTCAGAAGAAGGACCATTTTATTTCTTTCTTGAATAAAGAAAGCTCAAATTAATGAGACATGTCATATATACAAAACAAAAATCACTGTCTACTTTATATAGATTTACAAACTGAATCATTCCTAAATCTTGGAGTTGATATATTAACACCTCTTGCAAACATTTTTAGGTTTGTTAGAGTTGTAGAGTCTTTCTTAAACTTATGAATTCCTAAGTTGAATTTCATCCTCCTATCTACCTTGTTCGTAATAAGTATGTGGCAGCATAAGAACCAATGTGTAAACTACGTGCAATAGGCCAATGAGAATGACTTAATCATTTTCTTATATTTAATCAATAAGTCTAATATGTTCAATGATATTTCTACTATCTTAACTCTTAATTGCACAGTTGGACAAAGCTCTCCTGTACCCTCCATTGGACTGCATCAATTATTCAAACCAATAAGTTGAATGTAAAAATCCTTTGTGTCAAAAATGATAATACTAATATTCAAGAACAAATCTTTTCAATAACCAATGCCCAATGTTGTATCTCCTCAAAAATAAATCCAAGATTTATCCACATGGTTTGGAACTTTAGGAGAAAGAAGAATGAAATTCTAAAATTTATGTCTCCACAACAATTCAGTATGCAAGAAAATGAACCTGGTACACATAACATTGTCTTTCTTCACTAACACTAAAGGAGGGCCACGTATTGAGGATATGATAAAAAAAGGTATAGATCAACTTGAAACATAAATTGACATTTTTGTAAATTTAGCAAAGACGCTTAAAATAAAGAGTGAAACTCTAAAACAATTCAAATAAGTGCTGAGGAAAAATGTGGTTTCATGGACTACACTTATTCTAGGTTATTCTCAAGATGGGTTTATTGAAAAGTCCTCAGATCTATTTCATGAAATGCAATTCAAACGGGTACAACCTAACTTAGAAACCTTCACCAATATTCTCCTAGATTGGATCTTTGCCCAATTTTGTTGACATATATATTTTTCACCTATGGTTATAACAAATTCAATACTGTCTATTTTAAAAAATAAGATTTGGTATCCAAGATTCATCAAATAAGAATCAAGTAAGAGGATTGGCCAATAAAAATATTCATGACAAGGCAAGATCTACATCAGTGGCTTGTATCCACTTTTTGGTCATTTAATGTTCCTACAACAAGTTAAAATATGATGAATGAAGCACAAAAAGCATTTGTAGATTCTTGTATCACTGGTTAATTAAATGATATATTGGTTTTAAGAAGAACTTATAATGGAAATTTAATGCATTTGAGATTTTATGAATATTGCATTTGAGATTTAATGCATAATGGAAAGTTATGTATATTCAAGATCCAATTATAGATATCTTTATATAAGGGGACTCAATGTTTGTTTACAATGTAGTTATGAGAAAAAAAATTGATTCTTTGCATCTTGGTTACTTGCTAAGTTTTGTTTTGGAAAAGTTTAAAAAAATTAACTCTTTTCATATTTCCTATTTCTACAAGGAAGAAAATCCCTTAGTTGTTTGGCTTGTAAACAAGGTTGTATTTGAAAGTTAAAATCTTTAGGAATTTTGTCCTAGTGAAGTGTTTCATCACTTTTTGAAATAATTAATGTCTATATATTGGACAATTTTATCAAGGGTTTATATCACAATCCTTTTTCAATTTTTCTTTTTTGGTTTTTCCTTGGTTTTGGTATTCATGATATCTCTTTGAGGTTTCTTGACAATATTTTTTCATCAATTGTAATTCCTTATGTTGCTAAATTATTTGATCCCCTTGTAAACTTGTAATATCCCATCTTCTCAACTTTATTTGCATATATATTTTGTTTTATAGCTTATTAATCTTTGTGATTAAATTTAAAGATTAGTGAGTCCTTTTTAGGGATCCAAATAATTCTCGTTCACCCCAATCAATAGTCTCACTAAATGCACTTCTTTCCTTCAATAGTTGTAAAGCACCTACCAAATCCTTTCCAACTGAAGCTTCTTTAATCATACCATTTCTTATCCCCTCTTCTAATGGTTTTCAACTTAGTATTCTCTAACTCATTGGGTTTCCCTTCTCTCTCAATCTCAGAAAATAAATCCTAAGGTCTCTTGATGAGATCATAATATGGGAGCGAACATTATTGACTACAACTAAAACATGTTCAATGAGCTCTCGAAGTTATCTTAACAATAATATGAAATATGAAGGAAGTAGGGGAGAAACAAAAAGAGATATGAAACAGGGGAGGATAAATAAAATAAAATATTTCTATTCATTAAAATAAAACATTATATTTCAAAAGCTCAAATCACCTTCTTCTCTTCATACCAACACCATTATACATATATTACTATCTTCTGACACACACACACTCATAGCTTTAGATAACTTTGAAGAGCTGGACTCCCAGAGGAGAGTGAAAATAAAATGCGTCGTCATGCAATATATAGATAGCTTAACATCTATGTAGGAGAAATATTAGACAAAAAATAATGTTTTTACTTTCCACCTGAGAACATTCTAGATGGGACTGTGACACGTTTACCATACAGAGGATATTAGTAAGGGTAGTTGGGAATATATTTTTCAACACTCCCTCTTAATCTCAATTAATAATTTCAATTTTCTTCTTCACTTTATCCTTGCAGATACTTTGGCATCTTGAATTTTTCAACATCTATCCTTGGACATTTTTAGAAGGAAATAAAAAAAGATATTTTCTGTATGGGATAGTGATATTATGAAGAAATGTTGATTTCTATCAAAGAAGACAAAGTTTGAAATATAAGAATGATAGATTGTAGGTAGGGTTTTGAGCCAAACTCATGGATCCTAGCTTGTCATTGAGTTTCATTATTTCTTCTTACATTTTTTTGAAGAGCTAGGGTACTATTTAATATTTCATCATTTTTCATGATGTTTCCCTAAGTTTTGATGGTATTTACACTACCATGTGGATGCATTCATTATTTTTATTAGTTCATTCAAAGAGTGATAATTTTGTTGGTTGCAACTGATTCTATTCCTGGTTGATTCGCCACTAGCTTATTAAGTAGGATTAGGCTCTTTTTGCTAAGGGTTTTGAATTAATAGCTGGTGTAGCCACCTTCTTCCATTCATTGATAATGTGCCTAGAAAGAGGGTGGGTGGATGAACCACTATGAGAACAAAAGGAAATAATGAAATGATTTTAGGATCGGGTGAGTGGATGGACCAGGAAAGATAGATTTCTTTGTTGGCAGTGAGCCCCTTCGGTAACCCACCCTAACTCACCGATTGGGGAGGATTTCTTATACTTGAAGATGTTCAACTATTTCATAAGAAGTCTCTCATTATGCCTTTTATTCCATCAAGAAAGGGGGGTTTCAACTGGGAACTATTTTTTTGCATCTTGAATCTAGCTCCTACAATTGTCCACTATAGTAAAACCCACCCACAAATTGAACACAGTGAACCATATTTATCATGGAGAATACATGGTCCCTACATTTGGTAATGGTGATTTTTGGGAAATGGTAATCACATTTGATCAGTTGAACCCAAATTTGTTAAATGGTGTGTAACCCAACCCAGATGAGATCTAAAGCATTTATTATGAGGTAGACCCTCTTTCTTGAGAGAAGCCTACCTCTATATTGTTGTCGAGCTATTGAGTCATAGGCATTAATTAGGCTCCAGATAATTATTTTGTAAAAGATATAAATATACTATAATAGTAGTTTCATGAAATCATGTCTTACTTGTGAGCCCTCTCTTCTATAGTTGAAGAGTAATTTGATATCTCGTGTTGTTGATATGGAAATGGAGATTAAAGCTTCCCTCCCTCATTTTTTTGTTCCCTTTGTCGCCTATTATTTTGTGTCACCTATGGTCTCTATTATGTAAGAATACTTCTCTCTAGGGTAACATAATCAATAGAAATATTTTTTATTTTTTTAAGTTATGCATGTGTTCATCGGAATTCTGACAAACACAGACATGGATTAAAAAAATCAAAATTTTCCTTCTATAATCTGACCAAGAAAAGAAATATAATTCCCTGTTGGAAATTTAGGTTGGAAATTGGGGTGAAATGTATTAGTGGAAACTTAGGAGGCACATATACTAAACAAGAAGTGATCACAAAAATTATCAGATCTTTGACACCTATCTACAAAAATAAAGTGAAAGCGATAGAAGAGATCATACCTTTGATAACAAACTTTAACAGAGATTTTTTTGTTCCTTAGTGGACCACCTTTGAGGCCGGAGATCTGGAATGTACTTTACCTAAGGTGGAATATACATTCAAGGTGAATGTGCACAATGACAAAAATACTTTATCAAGTCTTGTGAGCCCCAGAAAAGGTAACAGGTATGAAGAGCTTTGTGAATATGTTGATGATTGGGCAAAGATAGAGGAAGAGGAAATAAAACCATATGAACTTCTGGTCTTGATCGATAGAAGAGAAAATAGAATTAAGAGTAAATTTGAAGGAAATTTACCCATGAAGTGTTTTTAATGTAATAAGATTGGTCATTTTGCATATAGATTTCCTACAAGGGTTCCTAAGCATAAACCTAAGTTTCATAGACCTAATTAGTCTAAGGATAAATAATTTTACTATGCTAGTAAATGTGTGTCATATGATGATGTTGTGGATTATGATAAAATTGGATTTATTGCTATTAAAGAGGATGAGCCTATTCATGAAGAAAGAGCCTCAGTTTCACATGTTGAAAAGAAATTTGAATAAATCATAGACAGTGGTTTTTCACATCATATGACTGGTGATAAAAATAAGTTTGTTTAGCTAACTAAATATGATGGTGGTGTAGTCAAATTTGGTGATAACACTCCCAAATTTATCATTGGAGTAGGATCTATTTCTCTTGACGGTAAAACTAATACAGATGATGTCTTTCTTGTTGATGGACTTAAGCACAACTTGTTGGGTGTTGGACAACTTGTAAAAAAGGGCTATCATTTGAAGTTCAATGATGGGAAATGTACTATTAGAAGTCAGATAGGAGATTTGATCACATCAGGTACAAATTCAAGAGGTAATGTGTTTGAGTGGAATACTACATAGGCTACTTGTTTTGTTGTGAAGGTTGATGACAGTCGGTTGTCGTATAGAAGGTTTTTTCATATAAATTTTGACAACATTGTGAAAGAAAGTATCACAAATGCAGTCAAAGATTTACCAAAAATTGTGAATCCTTGTAATACCATGTGTAGAGAGTGTGTGATGGGGAAACAAACTAGAAGCAATTTTCAAAGAAAATATTACTCATAAAAGGGGAAGTTTTATCTAGTACATATATATCTATGTGGTCCTACAAGAACAAGATCTTACTATGGTGAAAGGTAATTTATACTCTTTGTTGATGACTATTATAGGATGATGTGGGTTTCATTTCTTAAAGAGAAGTTTGGAGCTTTTGATAAGTTTAAGATTTTCAAAGAAAAAATTGAGAATGAATCAGGTCTGAAGATAAAAATTTTAAGGTCAGATAGAGGTGAAGATTTTACATCATATGTGTTTAATACCTACTATGAAGAGCATGGAATATATAGACAAATATCAGCTCCTAGGACACCACAGTAGAATGGGATTGCAGAGCGAAGAAATAGAACTATATTAGATGCTGCCAGGACTATGTTGCTTGAAGGAAATATATTGCATATGCATTGGAGAGAAGTTGTTGGTATTGCAGTCTACAATCTAAACAAAATTTAGATCAGAGAAGGTACCAAAAAGACACCCTATGAACTTTGGTTTAATCATGCTCCTACAATAAAATACTTCAAAATATTTGGTATCAAATGCTATATCAAAAGGGATGATGAGATAGAAAAATTTGATGCTAGAAGTGATAAAGGAATTTTGCTTGGTTATTACACTAAAATTAAGGCTTATAAGTGTTTCAATCTAAGATTGGGGAAGATAGTTTAAAGTGCTAATGTAACAATTTATGAGAGGTTTCAGCTTCAGGAAAAAATGTATGACTATAATTAGATTCCAGAGAATAGGGATATTATTGCAAGTCAAGAGGAAACTCTTGAGATTGATAGTGGAATTGAGGTATGCTTGAATGATCCTAATAAAACTCCAAAGACATGAAGGTAGGTTAATAAAAATCATCCTAAGAATTAAATTATTGGTGATGCAAATAAAGGTATGATGAAAAGATCTAGAATAAGAAATGAGATTTGTTTAATTTCACAAGTAGAACCAAAAACTAATGATGAGACATGTAGAGATGAATCTTGGACTAAAGCAATGCAATAAGAATTGGATCAGATAGAGAAAAAATACTTCAAAATTGATTCCTAGACCTAAGGACAAGATTATTATAGGAACCAAATGGCTTTTCAGAAACAAAATGAATGAAGAAGGTATGAGTGCAAGGAGTAAGACTAGATTTCTTTGTAAAGGCTACTCACAACAAGAAGGCGTAGACTTTGAAGAAACATTTTCTAATTTTTCTATATTAGAGGCAGTAAGATTGTTCCTTTCTTATGATTCACACAAGAACTTTAAGGTATATTAGATGGATGTGAAATCTACATTTCTAAATGGTGATCTAGAGGGAGATGTGCACATTGAGTAGCCAGATGGATTTCCCTTGGTAGGTGATAAAGACATGGTTTTCAATTTGAAAAAGGTATTGTATGGACTAAAACAAGCACCTAGAGAATGGTATGCTCAACTAGATAGGTATTTACTACATCTTGGTTTCAGAAAAGGTAGCGCAGACAATAATTTATATTTGAGAACTAGTTAAGATAGAATCTTTATTGTTGAAGTCTTTGTAAATGACATTTTTTTTGGAGGTAATAATTGAATGAGTAAGAATATCTATGAGGAGATGAAAAGATAATTTGAAATTTCTATAATTGGTGATATGAATTTCTTTCTTGGTTTGAAAATTACTCAAAAAAACATGGTATTCTCATCTCTCAAACCAAGTATCTTAACAAATGATTGAAAAGGTTTGGAATGGAAAATTGTAAACCTGTTGGAACACCTATGATTACTGGTTGCAATATTACTACTACTAAAGAATCCCAAAGTTTTTTTTAGACAAATTACAGATCCATGATTGGAGGTTTACAATATCTAACTCACACTAGACCAGACATTGCTAATGCAGTTGGAATTGTTCTGAAGTTCCAAGCAGATCCTAAAGAGACTCGTCTTTCTACATTTAAGAGAATATTCAGATATCTGAAATGAACACTGGTGGTTTATGGTATGAAAATTCTAATAATTTTAATTTGCATGCTTATACTGATTTTGATTAGGCGGGAAGTGTTGATGATAGAAAGAGCACAAGTGTCGGTGCATTTTTCCTTGGAAAGAGGTTGGTTTCATGGTTAAGTAAGAAGTAGGATTGTATATCTCAATCTACTATTGAATAGAGTATGTTTTTTCTGCTATATATTGTACATAGATTGTTTGTATGAAGCATATACTAAAGGAAATTAGGATAACCTTTGAAGAGCCAGTGGTTATACATTGTGATAATACAAGAACAGTGAACATGTGTGATCGACTATTGGTACATGTGTTTTTATTTTTGGGTCTCCTTTAGTATTAGTAATTTGGGAGTCAACATGACAAAAAATTAACATTTATTAGACCCCTTAATAGCTACTAGGGAATTAAATATGAGTAAATTAATTTGACTCAAAAACTCCATGAATCATGATAGAAATATCATAATTTGACTTGTAGTAAATATCTCCTACTTATAACATATAAAACTTTTTAACATTTCACCACCTTTAAAGATGCAGCCTCTGTAATCCAACGGGAGACCAAACACATTTCATTAAAATATACCTTCTTGAGAGACAATGTTGCAGAAAAGGAAGTCAGATTAGAGTACATCAGTACAAAGGACAAAACAACATATATAGTTACAAAACCTTTTTCAAAATATGCTTTTGAGTATATCAGAGGTATGGTTGGGGTAATAACCACTCCTTGTGAGAACATAATGATGCACAAAGAATCATTCCAGTAGCTATCATAGCTATATCATTCCCTGGACTAGATGCTTGGATCCACTCCTCAGGGGGAGTGATCACAGGAACACAACAGAACACATTTGGGTGATCAAGCACCTGGTTATTACAGGCATGAAGATTTAAAAAAGCTACACCTTGCAGAAATAGGATGGATAGATAAGGATGGAGCTATGGAACCCTTTTGCATTTATGTTAAATGGGGAGAGATACAAGTAAAAAATCCCTACTATTTTAGGGGGATCTATGAAGAGGATATTGAGAAGATTGTACTAAGAAGGATACTTTTAGGTTGATGGATTTTCACATATGTCATCATAAATTCCAAAGGGGGATATTGTTGGAATTATTTCTGTTAGGGGTGTTGATATTCATGTTTTTTCATTGATGTCAACATATGTTTCAAATGAATACTTTGAAGTCTCAGACAGACTGGTTATCACTGATACAAGCAAGATTGATAGATGTGTGTGGACATTGTAAAAACTTTCAAAGCATGCAAGCATGGATCTATATAAGTGGATGAGAAGAGATCTTATATATATAATATCACTTATCTTGATATTATTCATGGCATAAGCTATAGTTGTTTTGGTAAAGACTGGTTACAAAATAGTGACAGAGGATTATGACAGAGTTGGTCTCTGAGTTCTTGGGACAAATTGGATGCGAGAATGCATTATGATATGTGATCTTGAGGCATGGTAGAAGACATGTTCAAGAATTTTATTTGTGATTCTTTGGGTCGTTTGGTTCTTGGTGACATCAACTGAGGCGTGTGATCTTGTGAAAACCTATTTGTGGTGGACTACAATGATGTAACGTGGTTAAAGGATGGTGAGCGTGGGTTATAGATCTTGGCCTGTAATTGATGATTTTTATTTGGTTTTTACTTGTTTGAGGTACCGTGTGTATCTTAGCAAGGGTCTATGTAATTATTTATGCATTGGAAAACTCCTAAAAGGTAGACCTAAATGCTTATTATAGCTTGTATAAAGGAGAGATATTTCTTGATGAGATAGTGTAAAAGTATCATGTGGAAGTTGTGATCTTGTAATTTTGAAGTTTTTTGGATGTAGAGAAGACATAAAGATTATGATGAACTTCATTGGAACTGTTTAGGCAAAGCAATTTTCTACCATTTAGCTCACTGGTTATTTTATACTTCTCTATCTGTGCTTTGGAAAGTGAGTCCAGAAGGCAGATTTAACCTTCTTATTTGGGTAGTGAGCCTCTTATTTCTCTTGACTCCTAACAGGGTCTATCCTTTAAAAGGGATTATGTACTATATGTAATAATCAGCTCCTAACAAGGCTAGATCTCCTAATAGGGATACAATACTTTTAGTGCATTAATTTTGGGTGCTAATTCCCACCGGGGTTTTTGCCTTAACAGGGCTTCCTCGACAATAATTTATTGTGTTATAGTGTTTCTTTTGATGTGTTCAAATTTGCATCAAATAATTGGTTTATAAGTTTAAAGTTTAATTATTTGGCACACAACTAATTCACCCCCCTCCCAGTTGCATTGGTGGACTATTATTGCTAACAGTATGTTTGGAAGCTAGATTTTAGCAAGAACCGAAAGACTCACACATTATGGTAGTAAAGAGGATTTTTAGATACTTGAAAGGGATAGAAGATATGGGATTATGGCATCCGAGAGAGTCATATTTTTTACCAAAACCATATACAGATGTAGATTGGGAAGGTTTTTATGAAACAAACCTTAAAGGATATAGGATTTATTTTTTATGAGCCAATTCCTATCATGTGTGATAATACCAGTGTTATAAGTATGTCAAATAATCTATTAATGCATTGATAAACAAAACATATTAACATCATATATCACTTTATCAAAGAGAAGTTTGTGGAAGGTATAGTTAATATTTACTATGTTCCCACAAAGGAATAGATAGAAGACATATTTACCAAACCTTTGTGCAAGGATACTTTTGAGTATCTCTGGGGGAAGGTGGGTGTTTTTCCCCTTCCTAGCATTCACTATATGCACCAGTATGTGTGCATTGGTCTAGTGCTTGACATTTGTATTTTTATGGATCAGTGCTTGGTGGCTTCCTTGTAGAAGGGATAGAGTATGTTAGCAAGGGGGAGATTTTTGTTCCCTTTTTTATTATTTTCAAAGGGGGAGAAAGTTGGAGAAAGGTTGAAGTTTGTTTATGTACTTTATTATTTGATGCAATTTTGCCATCAATGACAAAGGGGGAGATTATTAGAATGTGAGGTTGATGTGATCTATGTTTTTATCATTAATGTTTTCATTGATGTTAATATATCCTTATTACATCCTCTTTGTGTATTATTTGTGTATCGATTGATGTGCTCCAATAGTCTGTGTTTTGATTAAGGTTGTCGCTGATAGGTTTTGGTGAGGCTTCTTCATTGGATGCCACATATGGTTGATTGGATTGATCCTATTTGGATATGTATCCGTTGTATATTTTGGTCCCATCTATGTGTGTGTAATATTTTTATCATATATGTTTCCATTGAGTGATTTGTAGATGGTGTGGTGTGTTGTCTTGAGCGAGGTGCATTGTAATATTCAAGGTGGTCCTCATTTCATTCCTTAGCACCACTAGAATATCTTGGTGTAGCCTATTTCAAATTGCATGGCTGACCTGGTAGATCTCATCATTTTGTATATATAATATAGAGGAGTTTGGTTGTCAATGAGTCTAAATCCTATGTCGGTATTCATATCTGATAAGACTCATGTGAGGTGATATGAAAAGTTCTTGTGAATATATTTGTAGGAGATCCATGTTCATGTGCAATAGTGTGTTGATCGCAGTGGTGGATTTTATCTCTTTTCATATTTTTAGGTTGCAAGACTTATTGTATTGGCAGAGATCCTTAGTGTATCGATAGTGAGCCTTAATTTATTGGCAGTGAGCCTTAGTGCATTGGAAATGAGTTTTATTGTACTGGAAATGAGCCTACTTATAGTGAACACAACTCAAAGTGAGCCTTTGTAAAAATCACCATATCAGTTTCACCTTAATAGGTGTTTTAAATTTCATGAGAATTAGCTTCCCTATGGTTTTTCCCAATTTGGTTTCCACGTAAAATCCTGGTGTTCTCTGTATTAGTGCTTATGTGCTCTTAATGCCTACATTTATGTGCATGTTTGATGTGCTTAACAGAAAAATATAAAGTTGTTAATACTATTATTAGTGAATTGAATGCTAGAGGAAAAGTTTTATAAGTTGTGTAGGAATAACTGATTCACCCCCCTCTCATTTATTCATCGTGTTCAACAACAAGATTATCACAAGGATATGGACTGAAAAAAATGGTCAATAAATGAGCATGGATCACAATTCATTTTTATATGCTCTAATTCATGGATATGGGATCTCTAATAGGCATTTTGTATGGGTAATTGGTATGTGTGGTTAGGGGGAAGATTCATAGAGATATACTAGGATATTTTCATCATTTGGAGAGTAGGTTGCAATAAGATTTTGACTTGTCAATTTGCAATGGGTATTAAAATATTTATCTCTATCATATTTTTAATTCCTGGCAATCTAACAGTGTTGATCTATGTTATTAAAATCAACATTGATTAGTATCCATGTCTATTGTTTGGATTGGATCATAGTGAGTTTTCCATAGTCATGTTAATGCTTCAAATTATAAATCTATGATGTGACCAGAAAGATTAAGTATGAAATGGAACATACAAACTAGTGATGATAAATATAAATAGTGATGGATGATGAGAAACAGTATGTATCTTCATAGTCAATGGCAATGTATGCATGCAAGCTGGAAGTGATGCTTGAATAAGATTCATAAAACATTTTTTTGTTGACAATTATGTATGGGAATATTATTTTATGAAAGAGTAAGTTAATTTTAAATGAGCATCAAGGAAATAGTAGGAAGAATAGATTAGGGGAATTGGTTTGAATAGAAATTATAATATAGAATCAATAGAAAAGTGAAAATGAATTGAATATCAAGAAATCAAAATAAACCCTAAGGATTTCAAACAACCAATAAGGGTATAGAAAAATAAAAATGAGCACGAACATGAAGGAAAAAATACAAAAATTAGTAGGTGGATCTTGTAAATTTATAAGGTTATCAAATGGAAATGAACAAGAAGGAAATAGTACAAGGGATAGATACCTGGAAATGAATTGAACAACAAGGATAATATAGAGAATAGAAAAGTGAAATTGAATTAATATTGAATGTCAAGGAATCAAAACAAACCATGAAGCTGTCAAATGACTTGTAAGAGTATAGAAAACTTAAAAAATAAAATGAATAGCAAGGAAACAATAAAGAAAATAGTAGGTGAAATTTGTAAATATGTAAGGATTTGGATGAAGAAATGAACATGAAGGAAACAAAAAAAAGGATAGACATATCTGAATGAATTGATCAGGAAGGATAATATAGAAAGAATATAAAAGTTAAATTGAATTGAATTTCAAATAGTAAGGGTGTATAAAACTTAAAATGAACATGAACATGAAGGAAATCATACAAAAATATATTAGGTTTATTTTGTAAACATGTAAGGATGTGAATCTTCATATTGTGTGTAAGGATTTAAACTAGAAATGAACATGACAAAAATAGTAGAAAGGATATATACCTAGAAATGAATTAAACAAAAATGATAATATAGAAGAATACAAAAGTGAAAATGAATTGAACCTCAAGGAATCAATACAAACCATAAGGATGTGAAACAGTCAATAAGGGTGTAGAAAATGGAAAATGAAATTAACTATAAGGAAACAATACAATGAACATTAGCTAAAGTATGTGTATTTTTGAGGATGGGAAACGTCATATTTTTTCAAGGGATGTGAAATTGAAATGAACATGAAGGTGTTGAACAAGTCAAATAACTGAGAGGGGGTTGAATCAATTATTCGACATTTTTTCTTTAAATTAGATCCAATTGGTAAAACAAATAAAGCATTAAAACCAATGAACAATGCATAATAACACAATGCACAATTAACACCATATTTTTACGTGGAAACCCAAGATGGTAAAAACCACAGAGAAACTAATTCTCATGAAAATGAACATTGATTAAGGTGACACTAGTTAAGGTGATTTTTACAAATGCTCACTATAGGTGTGGCTCACTATTGGTAGGCTCATTATCAGTTAGGCTCACTTCCCTTAATACAAAATAGGCTATCACAGCCAAGAGAAATAACTAACTACCAAATGGATGCTCACTTCCTACAAAAATTGGCTAATTGCCAAAACAATATTGTTAACACAAAAACACTAAACACAATAGACTACTTTCTTTGGTATCACGTGCTCACACAAAGAAAATATTATATAGAGATATAAGCATTCTTCATATGCTCGTATACCACACTCTTATCTACACAAGATCATCTTCAATATATATATATATATATATACATATACATATATATATATATATATATATAT
>MU224931.1:5467644-5509848 GCA_018584345.1 Thuja plicata
ATATATACATATATATATATATATACATACATACATACATATATATATATATATATATATGTGTGTGTGTGTATATATATATATATCGATGCATGCCAAATAAAGAACTTTCATGTCTGCCTTGTACAATTTGAAATAGTTAACACCAAACCATTCTCATTTTGGTAAGGAGTGAAATGTGGACCACAGGATCTTCCTCACGCAAAGAAACATGTTACCCCACCATCAGAGCTGACAAACAAGGAAATACATGTCACATAGAAAGTGGTAACTCTGAAATACATTAATCAAGAACCAGATTGGTCTGTGAAAGGAAACTAAGTGTGCGGAAAATAGTTCCCTACACTAAACTCCTGAGGAGAGGATTGTGAAAATTCATATTTAATCCTTATCAATTATAGATTGATAATACAATTAACTTAGATGTTTCTGCAATAACATGTATACATAGAAAAATTAGAATGACACAATGATTTACTCTGGGGAAAACCTTTCGATAAAAAACCCCAGCACTCCAAAAGCTACACAATCTATTAATCAAAATTATTGTTGTTTACAATACACTTGCAATGCAAGTTCTTTCAGGAGATAATCGACACTTGAAGATAAATCTGGCAGCATAACAACATTCCAACAATACACTAACTTCTCACTAAGCAATTTTCAATCCAAAAACACTTATACCATGCGCTTCCCTTTTTAGGGCAACTTCCAAAGATAATTGTATTAGGGTTTTACCATTCTCCAGAAAAAATAGGAACCCTAAACCCCACACATTCTAGAAGAGTGTACAGTACTCAACATGATCAGTTTCCATATGTCTTGCATGTCTTCACCCATCATCAAATCTTTCACAATTAGCTCTTACAAATATCAATGACCGTCATAGGAATCTGTCATAACCATTTCAGTCATGATTACCTTACACATTGTCCAAAGTTTTGAAATTTGGAAAATAACCTCTACCACAGAAAGGGATGCCTAGATCCACCTAGACCAAGTTTGATCATCCTTGTCATCTTCCAAGTGGAGTGAAAACACATGTCCACTCAACTAAATGACATAACGGATATCAAACTTAAATACATTATTTGCAAACAATTAATTACAAAAAAAATATTATCAAATGTAAGGAAATATACAAGGTTGAGACACCTTATTCCTAACAGTCTGAACCCAAAAGATAAGATCTCAACACATGTCAAAAAGGATGGGATCAAGACAAACTCAACATGCATTCCACTACACAGATAACTGGAACTAGAATTACTGGTAGGATACCGCTCTATTTCAATTGAACCTCGTTAAATAGGTAATTAATATTGACATCAATGACAACCATTAATGAAAATATCAATCACATTTGCATCAATTCCCCCATTTTTCATTGATGGAAACATCCATCAACAACAAGCAAAAAAATGACTTAAGGTATCAATATCAAAATTCTAATTTTCTCCTCCTTTAACAAAAATAACAAAGGAAAAATACTCTATCTAAGAAACTCACTCTACTCCGCCTGATTGGAAGCCTCCAAGAATTGATCCATAAAATTATAATCATGCAATACATTTGATCAATGCACTATCCAGTGTACTTAGTTTAGACACAAAAGGGACAAGACCCCCAATTTCTGCATGAGATACTCAAATGTTTCCTTGCATAATGGTTTAGTAAAAATATCAGCAATTTTCTCTTTTGATGGCACATACTCAAGTTTTACCTCATTGTCCATACCTTCTCCCTTAAAAATTTATTTCTAATTATTATATGCTTCATTCTGGAATGTTTTACTGGATTCTTAGAAATATATATATCACTAGTATTATTACACATAATTGATATCATATCATCAAAAAATATGCCAATGTCATTTAATTTTTGTTTCAGCAAAATAACTTGAGTGCAACAAGAAGATTCCATAATATATTCTACCTCAGCAATAGATAAGGTTACAAAATTGTGTTTCTTACTTGACCACACAACCAACTAGGAGCCAAGTAAATAAGCTCCACCACTAGTACTTCTTCTATAATCCACACAACCAGCCCAATCCACATCAATGTAAGCTATCAAAGAAAAGTTTAAATCCTTAGGATACGATAATCTGAAATCCTCTATCCCTTTCAAGTATTGGAAAATCCTTTTTACTACAATAACATGAGATTCCTTTGGCTCTTGTTGAAACTGGGCTACCAAACAAATAGCATACATATTGTCTAGACTAGTAGCAGTTAGATATAGGAGTCCTTCAATCATTCACTTGTAATCCATGAAAGAAATTCAACTCACCGATCATGGACATTTCAAATTTCCTATGTATACCTTTAGAAGAAAAAAAATCACCTATCATCATTTCCTCCAAAGATAATGTCATCAACATATACTATAAAAATCAAAATCTGATCTAAAATCACTTTCTAGTATAAATTAATGTCAGCAAATCCCTTGTTAAATCATTGTTTAATTAGATACTTGTCCAATATTACATACCATGCCCTCGGTGCTTGCTTTAGTCCATATAATGCCCTCTTTAATTTGTAGACTAAATATGGTTCACACTCTAACCTGAAACCTTTTGGTTTATTAATGTATACTTCTTATTTTAATTCTCCATTCAATAATGTCGATTTCACATCCAACTAATACATTTTGAACCCTTGTAGGCCACAAAATCCAAAAATATTCTAATCGCTTCCATCTAGGAAATAGGAGAATGTGTTTATTCAAAATTGATGCTCTCAATCTATGTATAACCTTTGCAAACTAATCTTTCCTTTTTTCTCATCACCATTCAATTCTCATCCACCTTGTTCTAAAAGATCCATTTTTTACCAATTACATTTATGTCTTTCGGTCTGGCCACAAGCTCCCATATTTGATTCCTATCAATCTAAAAAATTTCATTTGTCATTGCCTCTACCCAAATTTCATCATTGCATTCCTCTTCTACAATCTTCGGTTTAGTTTCTGAAAGTAAACAAAGTAATATATGTTCTCAAGTAGCTTTACTTCTTGTGACTATTCCTTTATTCTTATATCCTACAATATTATTTTTAGAATGTGTATCATCATAAAAATGGAAGAACTTCCATTTTGGATTGGTTTAGCCCTCTGATTAAGTGGTTTGGGGTCATGTCAAGTGCCTTGAATGGGTCTTTGACTTGGATCTATCTTTTCCCCTGTTCTGCCCTATTTTCCACTTCTCTCCGACCTATTTTTGGCATCCTGATCTATAAATTTGAGGTTCTTGACCTCAAGTTCAAGGTCAACATTTTAGTTCAAGTTTGACCTCAACCCTAACCTAGGTCAAGGTAGACCTCGACCCTGACCTAGGTCAAAGTCTACCTCAACCTTGACCTAGTGTCCAAATTTCAAGTTTTCAAATGTCAGGCTTCGGAAAGATTTAATTCTCGCTTCCAGGTCGGCTATTTTGGTCTTCAAGGCAATGAATCTTGAAATTATATTTAATATAGGTCCACTTCTAGGGGTATAGGTCTAATTGGAAATTAATTATCCTATGTAGGCCTCTCTAGAATACTGTGCCCTAGATTTGTATAAAAGGAAGCTTTCTCCTCTCATTTTCACTAAGACATACACATGAAAGAACATGATCACTTATGCACATGAAGGATAATATATTGAAGAAATCATATAATCTCAATAATTCAAGCACATTCAATAATTCAAGTCATCAAGGAGATCCACTGGTAGCCATTGAAGGATTCAAGTTCTATGGAGCCCTCTTGTTGAAGATTTCTCCATCCACGTCCATGCAAGCCTCTTCCTATTCCAAGATCCATTCAAGATTGGTGTTGAAGATCTATAATAAATTTATTTGAGACACCCTACATCCTACATTCTACACTCCACATTCAGTTGGTGCATACATACTTTTGGATCCAAGGATTTGAATCCTCCGCAAGGGTTTCTATACAAGCAAGGTGAATTTGTTTACTTTGTTCATTTATGCAATTTTAATTATATTTTAAGGTTAATTCCAAAATCGGGTTTTGACCAAGGAAAACCCCTTCCCCCCAACCAAAAAAACCATTTTTATTGTATGTATAGGTTCAGGATAGTGAATTACAGAGTAGATTCAGCTATCATTTTTGGCCAACTTTCAGGATCCGTGAACAAGTTTTTTGTTAGAGTAGTGCAGGTAGAGGTCAACATTTTGGGGTACAATTGTGCCCCCGCATTAGGTTCAAGGCTGAATTGACTTAGAAAAGGAAAATATTTATGGGTTTTGTCCCTCTCTATGGTTCTGTTCCAGATCTAGTGGCATAATTTCCTGAAACTCAACACAAACATCAAAAAATAGGCTTTTCCAGATCAGCTATGTTTTGAGGTTAGTATTTGTCTTTGATTCATTTCAATTAAGGTTTTAACCAATTTTAATCTATTATATACTCTTCATCCATTATTCGAGAATGTAGGGCTTTCTTCTTTCTTCTTATTTCTGATCAATTGATGCATTTGTGCATTAACCATTTTCTTATGGTTTATCAAAGTGGATCTTTCCTCTATGAAATTTGGGGCTAGGAAGAGAATCTTATCTTCCCCAAAACCTTTAAACACATCAAATCCATTTCCCATATACATATTTTTATATATTACATTTTGGTGAACCCGTGATAGACAACTCTTTCTTTTTGGTGTTAGATTTACATTCCATGTTAGATCTTGCATGCATATTAGATTAGCCTTATTTTATGTTCTTGCATTTACATTTATTTTTTAGTTTAGTTCATTTACATTGCATTGGTGTATGAGCTTTACTACCTCTATTCCTACCTATAATATCCTAGTTAGAAGAAGTCACAAACTTATGGTTTCCTTTGATCTTGAGTCTTCCTCTCCTTTCCTTAGGATCTTGGATGATAATTTGATCACTCATGATTCCAATCCTTCTACAGAGCATAACTCTACTCACTCATCTCATGATGAGGATGATGCTTTAAGATTTCCTCCTAAACAAGTCCAAAAACTGTCAACTGAACTTGATAAAATGGGAAATTGGCTTATTCAAGAAAACCATAATCAATATTTTATTCAAGCTATAGAGGCTCTTAAGAAAGTCCTTCATGATAGTTATCAAGGTGTTAATATCTTGCATGGTATTACTCATCTTGTGCATTTAAATGTTAAACCTTTAGCTCAAGAATCTCAAGATCTAGGATTCACTCCATGTGTCACTAGTGTGGAACCTTCTTCCATTCCTTTGCCTATAAATCCTACTTACAATCCTTCTTTAGTGACTACATCTCTTCCATTTTCAAATCCTCTATCTTTAAATCTTCCACTTCCATCTCTTCCTATGAGTATTCCACTGGTGTCTCTACCTACCTCACAGCCTTCTTACCATAGTGTTCCTTTTACCTTTTCCAACCCTCTTCCAACTTTGGTTCCAAGTGTTCCACTATTTTTGTCTTCCATTCCCGACACTTCCTACACTTTTCCTAGTGTTCCTAATGTTTCTATCCCTCCTATTTCTTCAAATGATTCTATTGACGGGACTTTGTGACCGGCTCTGCCAACAGAGGTAAGTTGTCACCGAGTACCAGGGTACCGACCAACTCTTCCTAAAGAATTTTTCTAGAGAATGAATTCTCCTATCCTTTAAGCACCTCGTAGTCAGGTCTCAAGGGTGCGGGGGAGCTAAGTTGGGTAGGTGACTATTGTGTGAGGGGATAGTTGGTTTTTACTCATCTTCTTAGGGATTTCAAAAGGGATGGGGTTTCTATCAAGCACTACCTACTCCCTAAGCATTGTGGGGATAGGATTATTCTTTTGGAGTTCTGCAGGTAAATCCTATAAATTCATGCATTTTATGGAGTGAAGAAGGTTACCTTCATCCCATTCCCAATCGCTTGTAGGAACTATTCTTGTAGTCTTATAGAATCCAAAGAGGTCGATAATGAGTTAAAGAGTCTGGGATTGGCTGAGTTCCACTTAGTAAGGAAAAATTTTGACCCACTCGGCAAGATAAGTGCAGTACTGCCCCATGCCTCCACACTACATGAGCCTCAAATTGAGGATTTTTGGGAAGATTTCCAAGATTATTTCAACCTTCGAGGTCAGAAACACTCAAGGCTGACTAAAGGTATGATGAAGAGCCTTGGCCTTCAGACCTTTCCAAAATATTTTTTAGATAACGGGTCTTTGGAGGACCCATCATACAAATCATAAGGGATCAAAAAGATGGATCTCCCTCCGATGGATTGGGACACCCCAGAGATTTTTCCAATTGAGGACGTTAGCTAGGGCATCATACAACACAGTCATGATTACTTTGCACAAGTTTGCAAGAAAAGCACCCATCGAGGTCCAATTTTGTGGGGATCTACTTTGGCCTCCAGAGCTGCAGGGCCAAGTAAAGATAAGGTGAAATAAAAAGAGGGTTCCCTAGCCCAAGTTCCACCCCTAATTTGCTCCTCATTTTGGAGAAAATTCATGCTTATCTTGAGGTGTCCTAGCAGCTGATTCAAGCATTAAGCACCCAGCTTTCCCATGGTCTTCTGGTTACTCTAGTGGGATCTACCCTCCTGGTAGGATCTCAGGGGACCACTACAAATAAGAAGAAAGAAACAAAGGGTGAATCATACCCCAAGCATAGATACTGGTCCTAGGATGCCAAACATTCACCAGGTGGAACTCATTCCTTCTTCTCCTTAACCAAAGGATCCTCTGGCAGCCTCCCCTCCCCACAATGATTTTGTTGATCTCTTCTAGATGGAAGACCTGGTGAACTTGCAGGCCGATGTGGTGAGGGTGGTGGAGGAGATAGATGTGGAAGAAGTGGCCCTGGAAAAAGAGTTACAGGAGTAGGAAAAAGAAGAATAATAAAATCCACAAGATGTTGAAGAAACACAGGTCCCAGGGACTGAGACAGAACTGAGGCAGACACAAGATGAGCAACTGACAATGGCTAGGTAACCAAGACCTTTGGGAGAAATTGTATCCCTAGTTGTCACACTCCAAATGCCTCTAGGTACTCTAGGTGATCAAAGGCCCTAGAGTGTGGCATTCGATGAGGTGGTCTCTGCAGCCCAACATTCAGATCTAGGCCAAACACCTTTGGCCTCTCCAAAAGATGTGCTCTTGGAGGAGAATGTCACAGTGGATGGCGTCAGAGAAGAACAAAAGCAATAGGATCAGGCGGATAACCCCAAAAATGTGGACCAAGACCATAGATGTTGGTGAACGAGGAAATCCTAGAGATACATATATGAATTCCACCAAGGTGGAAGATACAGGAAACCTTGGGGAACAAGAAAAGGAGACTGATGCGACTATGGATACCGGGGAAACACCACAGGGCCCTGGAAAAGACCCCAATGCTCAGGCCTTAGCAGCAAGGTTTCCCTAGCTACCATAATAGCTAGTGGAATCCCAAAAAATAAAGGCCCCGCTGGCAGCAAGTGCTCCCCTCTCCTTGGCTGAAATGATGGCCCAAAACCAAGAGGCTAAGAAGCCTAAGAAGGCCTGGACCATCCATACCCTCCAGACCAATCTGAGAGGAAGTACAGTCATGATAGTGGTGATGCCTCCCCTAGATGCAGACATGGAAGCCATAAGGGCTGAATATTATACAATTATAGAGGTTCCTCTAGGGAGGAGAGATAAATAGGGTGAATTGGACCTGTTGAAATAAGTTACCTAGACAGTTGAAGCCCAGTATGACAAAAAAGCATAGAAGTTGAAGGAGGAAAGAGAAAAGAATGAAAATCTCCTTGGGCTTCTCGTAGAACTGACATAGCCACTGGCCAAGATTCATCTAAAAGCCTCGACCTCTGGAACACCACTCCCACAAGGTGACATGGATGCTCTCAGGGCCATGAAATATAAGGCACAATTTGTGGATGGGTGGGTCACTGAGCAAATCAAAGTTGTAAGGCAATTCCTGGTAGTGACACTCCCAGAACTTTATCAGGCCAACAACCTTGTGGGCTAGGTGAACAGTGTTATCTCCCTATGGGAGAAAGATATAGAAAAATATGAGGAGTGGAGGTCCAAGTTAGAAGAGATAATGAACTTCAGGGAGGAAGCCATTATAGAGATAGGAATTTTGGGAGAAGAACCCTTTGAGTTCCTCCGGGCCCACAACTCTAGACTTGACCTCAAAATTGAGGGGAGAAAGCAACTAGTAGTGTCCCTAAAGAATAGAATCTCGGGAGTCTGAAATTCTTTGGATTTATACACAGCATTTGTATTGAGGGTTTTGCAAGTCAATCCCTTCACTATTGGGACTTGTGCCCTGGAAGATTTTGTACTAAGCAAATTTGATGAGATGATGGAGTCACGGTACCAGTCTGCTAGATATTTTGATAGAGGAAAGATGTCACACTTATCTAAGATGATGCTCTGGGCTCATGATGCAGTGAAAGTGGCTGCAGAATTTAGGGAAGGGATCACGGATGTTGGCAAACAATTTATGGTTGTCAATGACCGATGGGACTGTGTCAAGGACATAGATGAGGATGGAATTGTCCAAATTTTGGAGGCCTTCAAATAGAAAAAGGAATGGTAGAGTTCTCTAGACTACAGAGATTATTGACCAGTAGGTAAAAAAAATTTAAATTCATTATTATTTGAGCATAAGCTCCCGGACTCCAGAATTCCAGGTCTGAAGTTTTGTATTCACTCACAGTGATCTGCGTCCAAGGTCCCCAGAGCCGACCAATCACTTTCAAATAGTTAATAAGGGGTCAGCAGGTAAGTGATCCAGATAATGAATGTCAGGCGGAAGAGATGGCTCTGACAAGTGATTCTCCCAAGGCGTCGCTCCTACATTAACTCCCTGATGTGCATCGAAGATAGTGAGCCGTAATTCAGATTTATGAGGCATGTAGCCTCAGATATCAGGACAATCAAATTTCTTCTATAAATACCTCGGCACTCTTCTCTATTACAATTCTTTTAGATTTCTCCTCTTATCTTCCTCTTATGTCTTGTCATACCTCTACATGTTTCGAGGTGATTGTAAGTGGTGCAGGTAGTACCAGCCATAGGATAATTTATTCTATTTGTTGAGTGTACAGTTAGATTAGGCTAGTTTTAGGTCATACTTTGTGTATAAATAAGAAGTCTGACGCAATAACAAGGGTCGGTGAAATTGATGATTTTACAGTCCAGCAAGTAATAGAAGTAGCTTTTCATTTTCAGTTGTATTAGGAGCTTAATTCTTAGTTGTTCTTAATATTTTAGAATGCTCCCTTGGAGCCATGATTGTACATGTCAGTGATGCTAGAACCATTTGAGTTAATGAAGAAGGAAGGACATCTTATGGCTATCTATTATACGTTGGTCTGATCTTTGGAATTAGAAAACATCTTTTATGTAGCATGTTTTGTTATGTCCTTTGTTCCTATGTTCTAGTTTAGATTAATGATCTTATCTCCCCTTGCTACTGAATGCATGTGAATCATTGGCTCTTTATGTATTCGGTATTTAGTGTAATTTCTTGCATTAGAGCTTAGTTTGATGTTTGAATATTTATTGCATAACTATAGGTAGAAATATATATCTAACCCTGATCAATAGTTTGAAGTTTATTTGATGATCCAAGTGCTTGCAGGAAACCCCGTCCCTTTTGAAATCCCCAAGAAGATGAGTAAAAACTAGCTATCCCCTCACACAATAGTCACCTTCCCAACTTAGCTCCCCCCACACCATCAAGATCTGACAACGAGGTGCTTAGAGGCTAGGAGAATTCATTCTCTAGAAAACCTCTTCAGGTGGATTTGGCCGGTACCTAGTGACAACTTACCTTTGTTGGCAGAGACGGTCACAAAGTCCCATCAATAGAAACTGGTGCTAGAAGGAGGGCATGAACCTCCGCTCGAGAGTTCCCTAAGTAATAGTTTTAGGAACTATACTTTCTTTGGAATAGGGTCATCTTCACCCTTAATTTTTGATAGAATCCTCGATCAGCCCCGAATCCCAGAGAGTTTGTAGAACTCAGACCTCCTATCCAAAAGAGTAGGACCCAACAAACCAAACAACCAGCCAATTTTATCTAGGGATTTGCTACACATCAGAATACCCAAATCCCTTAGATAATCCCAGGGACTAACATTCAAACCAGCCAAAATTAGATAGCCACAATGGCTACTTACTTTAGTAACATTGGGTCCCCAATGGGGTAGTTCCCCAGCACTACCAACAATCTTCCTCCGCATTCAGAGAAGATCTACCCCAAGTATGAGCATCTAGATCCCCAAACTACAGAGGAACACCTCCAGGCCTACAAGGATGCCATGAACCGACATCGGATACAACATCAAGATGTTGTTACCCTGATGTTTCCTCTGTCCTTAGGATAGAATGAGTTAAAATGGTACCTAAACTTGCCTGCCAAATCCATCAACAGTTGGCAGGATATGGAAGACACCTTCCTAGTGGCCTTATGTGTTCACGTGGACCCAGTGTGGTCTCATAGCCAGTTTATCTCCATCAGGAAGGAACCAAATGAACCCCTCACCACATTCAACCATCAATTCCAACATGCCTTAAAGCAATGCATGGTCCCCTTCATCCCATCCACTCACATAGCCATTGAGACATATCTAAACACCATGGACCCCATTTTTTCCACTCTCCTCTAGAGAACCACCGCCGCCAATGACCGGGATACTCTAGGAAAATTTTACAACTTAGCCCTGGAGTTGTCCCGTAGTTTGAACAAAGCTCCTGGGGGATTGGACAGAGCCTACCCTTCAACATGATACCCAGTAGAACTCCTTACACTGCGGGATACAACCCCAATTTGGCAATGGGTTATCCAATGATGGCCATGGGACCACCGCCAATAGAACAGCAGGCCTGGTACATTTACCCATCTCAAGCCTAGACAATATTAGGTCTGGAATACGTTCCCTAGAACCAGCCGCAACAAAGGAAGAAACCTTTGACACAACCCTCCAGAGTACCTTTCTTCTAGTTTTCTTCAGCTAGAGGATTGTTGTCCTTGACTATGGGAGCCACTATTGCTTTCCCTGGGAATCCACCACAATAACTGTCACACTATGAAATAACTACCTAGCTATCCACCAAGGTTGAATCTCTCCAGCAATTGGTGTCCTCCCTAATGACAGACATGGGATAGTTGAAGGTGGGGTCTTTCGCGCCCCACAACTCTAATTCCCAAAGAGGGATTATTTTCTTTGGACAATAAAATACCAATTCTGGAGGTCAAAACTACAATAACAGGCCTCGACCCAATCAATAGTAATGGAATAACAATGAAAATATTAGAGGTCCTCCTCTGAACCAAAATACCACTCAGGGTGGTGTTGGACCCAGTCATTCTGCATAGCTTGTAGAATTCCACCCTTGACCATGTGGTGTAGATTGCATGACACTGGCTCTCATTTTGAGGTGAATTGTGCCACAATTGAGAAGATCATCATGATCTCACAGTCAAACAGACAATAACCTGTCAATCCTACTCCCCTAGAATCATCCACATCATAGCCTCCTCACACTACCTTTACATGTGAGACTGTCTTCTTTAGGATAGATGAAGTGGATGAAGAAAAACCCAAGTTGCACGGGTTCCTTAATGAATCTATTTTGACCTTTGAGGCCAACGCCTTCACTAGCCCACAAATTCCCTAAAACACTCAGAGTCAGGGTGGTAAAGGGCTAGCTTACATGCCAATGCCTCCCAAGAATACCCCCCTAGGACAACACAACTGATCAATCTTTTTTTCCAAAAGGACCTGGCGCTAACTACACCAGGGATCAGGCTAAAGGAAGCCAACTTTACCTAGTGGGATGGTTTGGCATCACTAAGGAATTAGAGAACACCGCCACCTCTATTACCTTGATGGAGGTTTTTCTAAATTGTCCCAAGCAGAATAAATCCCTTTTGAAGCTCTTGGGAAACCTAGAAGCCATTAGTTTTCCACCAAAGACTGTCACATTTGATGATACCAACTTGTCCATCCTTTGAGGAAACACAAAGGATCCTCCCTTTCTATTAGGCTTGAACATTCAAGGGAAGAACCTATACAACTGCCTGGTAGATTCTGGTGTTTCGGGAAATATCATGCCCTTATCCATATGCCAGAAGCTCAGACTCACTCCCACTCCAGCCAAAGGCATAGTAGTGCAATTGGACAAAACTACTGTGAAAATGGTTGGTGAGCTGAAAAATGTTAAGATTTAGCTCATCCAAGACCCCCAGATATCAAGCACAATAGACATCCAAGTGGTGGACATCCCTGAAACTTATGGGATGTTATTAAGTCAGAACTGGTTGAAGGCCCTTAATGGGTATTTCTCTACGGACTTCTCCCACTTGTGGATCCCCTAGAAGGGGAAATCAAATCAGATCTAGGTGGAGAGTGAACCTAGAATGAAATAGGCCCTCACTAAATTTGGGAGGGTAAATGAAGTCCTTTTCTTTGAATCCTCCCCTAGGGTGTACCAAACATGAGAAATCCAAATGTTTGATTTCATCCCGGGGGAGGATCCTGTAGTCTCTCAGAGAATTTAGGACCTGGATGAGAAACTGAAGTGTGAGGTAGACTCACAAGGTAGCACGACAACTCCAACCACTCTCTTGTTTGGCTCTTGGTGTTGGGTACACTACCAAAAACACTCTTAGCTAGAGTGTGGCCTTTCATTTCCACTGCTACCCACCACATCACTGACCTCTGAGAGAAAGAATGCAAAGCTAGTTTTCCTGGACTGAGTAACCTACCCAGCGACACACCTAAGGTGTCACTCATCTAGAATCCAAACTAGAAGATCCTCCAGAGGAAAGTTTCACCCATGCACCATTATAACCAAAGGAATCACCTCCTAAACCTCCCAAAACAAATCCAAATGCCACTTTTTCCCCCCAACCCTAGAAAATGAATAATGATTTGTGGATCCTGAAGTTTGATGGGTCCCGATCCAAACAATGTTGCGGGGGCAGAGTGGAACTAATCAACCTATGGGGGAAATCCTTCCTCACATTCTATAGGTTGTAGTTTAACTACACCAATAATTTCATGGAGTATGAGGCCTTGGTCTTTGGAATCCTATTTGCATTGAGAAAAGGGATCACCCACCTTCGGGGAATGGGTGATTCAGAGCTGATAGTAAAATAGGTTTGGAGCCAATACATGTGTCATGACAAAAGGATAGCCGCATAATACAATTGGGCATGGAGCCTAATTGAATACTTTGATTCTTTTGGCATTGAGCTCATTCCCCAGAAACATAACTATGTTCCAGACACCCTTGTGTCTGCCAACACCCTCGAGTCGATGGGTGGTTCCCGCCTCTGGAAGTTTTCTATTGAAATGGTCCCCACCTCATCCATCCTAGATAATATCACACACTTTTAGGTTTTTGAGGATGACCAGCACATATTTTCCTCCATGGCTAATGTTGGGGTTTTTGAGGATCAGATAGTGGAGGAAATTGGTCATGACGATACCGGACAGGGTGAAGAATACAACAGGATCATCGACCTATCCACCAACACCATCCCTAAGGGTATAGTAGCTCTTGAATGAATCTTTAATTTGGACTCCTGGGGCCAAGATAAGATATCATCCTCCTCGGAGGGAGGAAATTTTGAAAAAATCAACATCGATAAGGCTGATGAAGAAAAAAATTTCACATCAGTACCTCCTGCTCCCCAAAGGAGAAGGAGAAGATTCTTGCGGTTCTCCAAGAATACATTGGTGTTATTACCTGGGGGTATGAGAATCTTAAAACCTATGACACATCCATCATGACCCATATCATCCCACTAAAACCAGATGCCAAACCTTTGCGGCAAAACAAGTGGCTGGTAACCCTATTGATTGAACCTCTAATCCATCAGGAGGTTCATAAACTACTGTCAACCCAGATTATCTTTCCTATTCGGCACACAATGTGGGTTGCCAACCTTGTTCCTATGCAAAAAGATAATGATGAGATCTACCTATGTGTGGATTTTTTCAATTTAAATAGGGCCTCCAAGAAGGACAATCACCCTCTCCCTTCGCTGGATGAGGTGCTACAAATTGTTAACAACTCCCAAATGATGCCCTTCTTGGATGGATACTCTGAATATAACCAAGTTATGGTTAATTTTGAGGATAGAATGAAAACGGTGTTCACCACTAAGTGGGGAACATTTGCGTATCAAAGAATTCCCTTTGGCCTCATCAACATAGGGGCCACATTTCAAAAGGCTATGGACATTGCGTTCGAGGGCCTGGTCAAAAAATGCATAATCATCTATATGGATGATTGAATAGTCTTTTCTTCGGATAGGCATGATCACTCTGCCCACCTCACTCAGATCTATGAGAGATGTCACCAGTATGGTATCTCCCTCAACCCTAAGAAATGCATATTCAAGGTCACTAAAGGGAAACTACTTGGGCATATTGTCTCTAAAAAAGGGATGTCCATTGATCCTGAGAGAGTTGAAGCAATGCTGAATTTGCAAATGCCCAGTAGCAAAAAGGAGATGAGATATTTCTTTGGAAAGATAAATTTTGTCTGGTGGTTCATAACTGGATTTGCTGAAATTGTTAAACCACTCAATGATATGATGAAGAAAGATACCAAGATTGAGTGGAGCCCCAAAGCGAAGTGAGCATTTTCTCATATAAAGCAAACCATAGTGGAGGCACCAGTCCTGGAAAGTCCAGAATATTCCCTCCCATTCCATATCTACTCCTTTGCTTCACCGCATTCTACAGCTGTAGTCTTGACCTAGAAGGTTGAGGTGGAAGAGCAACCCATTTCTTTCATGATCTCCCCCTTCAAAAATGACAAAGTCTGATATACACCCTTAGAAAAGAAGGCCTTTTCTCTAGTCCGAGCCATGAATAAATTCTTCCACTATATTCTTTGGAGCAAAGTGCACGCTATCATTCTAGACTAGGATATCAAATCTTTACTACTGCAGAGTGAACTAGTCGAATGTTGGGGGAAATGGATGGCCATCCTCCAAGAGTATGATCTTGAGATGCAACCAATGAAGATAGTTCAAGGCCAAGGACTATGTAGAGTGATGGCATAAATAACCACAAACATCAAATTTCAAACCTATACTGTGGATTCCATCACTCAAGATCCATGGTATACCGACTTGGTGTACCTGTTACTCAATAACAGATGCCTAGAGGGGCTTCCCCCAAACAGACATCACGCCCTGTGACTAAAAAGTGCACACTTCATGATAAAAAAATGGAATGCTTTTTTGCAATAATTTTGACAGAATTTACCTCCGGTGCATAGACAGAGACCAAGCTGCCAAAATGATAGAAGAATTCTACAGGCAATTTGGAACTGGGTATGGCTTAGCTGATGTCACTATTGAACCAAATTCTCTAGGATATATATTATTGGCCCTTCATCTTCAAAGACCTCTACATTCACATAAGGAAGTGCCACACTTGCCAGACCATAGCCCATCATGAGAGGAACCAAGCTATGCCTTTGCAACCGGTCTTTGAAGTTTGACCTTTCACCCAGTGGGCATTCAATTTTATCAGGGAAATAAACCCCAACTCATCTTCCAACCACCGGTATATTTTGGCTGTGACCAATTACTACACTCGGTGGTCTGAGGTGGTCACATGCAAGAATAACATGACAAATGTAGTTATCAAATTCTTGGAAGAAAACCTAGTCACTAGATTTAGAATGCCTTTCGCTATAGTGTGTGACAACAGTCTAGCATTTTCTTTAGCATAGTTATTAGAATGGACCTATGATAGTAAGATCACCTTGAATTTCTCCAACTATTCCCCCTAGGGTAATCGTGTAGCCGAGTCTACCAAAAAAAACCTACTAGAGGTGAAAAAACATTTGCTAGAGTAGAATCCCCAGGACTGGCACCAAAAGCCTAAGTTCTCTCTTTGGGTGAATCATATCAAAATCAAGGAAGCCCTAGAGACTTCCCCATTTCACCTAGTTTATGGCCAGAATCCTATGTTCCCTATCAATTGACAAATTCTAGTTTTATAGTTCATGCAGGAATTCAACGACCGGGACAACATTGTGGAGGTTTGCCTTTTGAACCTGGTAAGAATGGAGGAGCAAAGAGATGTGGTACTAGAACATTTTGTGTGTCATCAATAATTTGTCAAGTGATGGTTTGATCAGAGAGCCCAATAGAAAGCCTTTCAGGTTTTGGATCTTGTCCTTTGTGGGACAAGGCCCGTGAAAAGAAAGGAAAGCACACTAAGTTTCAAAGGATCTGGCTCGGACCATACCTAATCTCAGAGATCTGTGGGGCTAATACTTATTTCCTTAGTACCATGACCGGAGGATCCATTCTATTTCCCGTCAATAGACAGTTTGTCAAACACTACTTCAAATGAGCCAGGAGGTAAGTTTTCCCAAAACTGTATCATATGTAAATGTTTTTGTGCTTGTAAATATCTTTTCCTGGCACTCCTTGGAGTTTTTATCCTTGTAAATAAGTTGTTGGTGGTCCTATGGGGCCGTCTTCTTTCCTTTTTCTTGGTTGTCTTTTCTTTTCTTTGTTTGATTTGTGTGTCTTATTTTTTGGATTCTTGGCATCTTGTCCTCATTTTGTAGATAGGTATGATTTTCATGACATCTAGTCCCTAGAATGGTGCCTTGTGCATTTTGGTTAGTCTAAAATCTATTCTTAGCATAGTGTAATTTTTCCGCACTCTAGAGTTAATTTGCACATATGGTAAAAGGTTATGGGTAATCTTCATCAGATTCATATCCCAAAAGTCTTGAGATTGGTTAACAAAAAATCTAAGAAGCAAGTAATTGTATGGTCCTTGAGAGAAGATTAGTTGCACTGGTTATTGGCCAAGTCTAAAATCAAAAGAATACCCTGGATCTGGAATGTCTCTCCTATTCAGCAAATTAAAATGGATGGTAAGGTAAAATAAGTATCGCCGTAAAAATTAGCTAAGCTTAAGGTTCATGGTGAAAGAAGTACTACCTTCCCCATCTTGAAAATAAAATAGAAGAATAGAGAATTTCAATTCCGTGGGATCTGTTATGCCCTGCATACCCATCCCTACATTTTGTGTGCAAAATATTGGGTCCCCCTTTTTGCTTTTGGCTCTTGCCTTATTTTTTTTTCCCTTGTTTCTTTTTTTTCTTTCTCCAGGTTTTCCTTCCCAAAGGGTTTGTTTTTGTTTTGTTTTTGTCATTTGCATCTCCGGGACCCGGTCCTGGAGTTGTTTGTCTCCTTTCCAGAAGCCAGATTCCAAACTCTGGCATTCTCTGCCATAATGTCTTCTTCTCATAAGAAGAAATGGTTTTTTGGAATCCCCGGGCCCAGAGCCTGAAGGTTTACCTATTCTGAAGTTTGTGGAGAGAAGGTAACTTTCTTTTACCTCGGGTATAAAAACATATACCTATCATTTTCACAGTTTCCACGATTAAAAACACTTATAGTTTTTAGAGTGATTCATTGGTGATTTGAATGCGAATTGAGTGCAAGTTTCTCTGAGCTTAGTAGGTAACGATGATTCAATCTTTGGTAGTTGTTCTTGGCATTGGAGGTCAAAGCTATTGTAGAGCGGTCCCAGTACTTCTTCTCTTTGTCATTCTTTGGATTCAAGGTTGGTGTTTCTGGTTCTTGCCTTCGCTCTCTATTTTTATTTCATGTGGGTTTGTTTTGTTTTTGTTTCTTCTCATTTCAGCTTTGCTTTGTTTTGATTCTGTCTTTGCATTTCTTGTTGTTTGGTCTACCACACATTGGTGGGTCAACTCTACCAGAGGGTTGTCCACCCTCTGTGCATATGTAAGGTAGTGTATACTATGCCCTTTCTGGTTTTGTTTTAGGTTAGTTGCTTTGCATTCCATTTTTGTTGTATATTATTGTAGATGATGTATATTTTATGTATCTTGTGTGTATATGCTTTAGCCCTCAGCCCTCCTATACCTTTTTTATGTATTTTATGTGTATATTCTATGTATATCCCTTAGATCTTACAATTTATTTATGCTCTATCATATACTTTTGCCTCACAATATTGAGCATGCCGAGACAAGGTCACCATGGTTTGAACTCGGCACCTTGCTAGTTCAAACCATGGTGGCTTTCTCTCTCCTTTGTCTCATCACATTAATGGTGGGATTAATTTCCCATGTATGGCATTTAAAATGCATCCAATCTAGCATTCAATTTTTTCTTGTTTCATCCCACTTGTCCTAATCAATGCCATAACTGTATTTACACCGCCTGCCATTTTCCCATGTGCCAGCGCATGTTTACCAGAGTATGACTTGTTTCCAGTTACATTGGCAATGGCTAGTTAGTCCAGACTCTAAAATCCCAATGGTATCATCTCCTACTTTTCCTTGTCACCGTGTCCACACACTCCGAAATGCTTAAGCCAATGTTCATTTTTAGATACTCTGAAACTTTTGATGTAGGCGCTAACATTTGCTTGACAGGTGCGGGCTGATGGAGAATCTCCTGGAGTTTTAATTCATATCTATATGTGTCCTGATGGTTTTCTGGTCTTGCAGGTGGTGATAAGTTAATTCAAAATGTCTGACGATATTGCACCTCCTGATAGCCCGAAACTACTAACTACCTCCACCTGAGCAGCCACAAAATCAAAGATTGAAAGGATGTTGGAAACGCTACCTCTGACCTCTAAATATCCAAAGGATGGAGGTTTTGTGGGGTCCAAGATAGACTCCAAAGTTCATGAAATAATAGATTTGGACCCTGGGAGTTGGGCCAAATTACAGGGTCTAATCCAAACCACTTACAGGTTAAAGGAACAGGGGGATAAGATAGCCACTTACCTAGCTACCTCCGGCATTATCAAGGCCACAAAATTTCCATGCACGGTGCAAGCACCCGAGCTTATAAGGAAGTTGGTGATATTGTATAATCCAGCCACTCGCTCAGTCTTTCTTCTAGATCCCTGGCTGTTGTAATATCCTGTCACAATCATCACATTGGACGCCCCACCTTTTCTTCCAGGTTGGGAATTCCATAGTTCACAGGGTCCACGGTAATCACCAGGGCCAACTCACTAAAGGAATTTGGTGAGGCAGAGACCATTTCCCAGAAACACCTCATTAATCATTGGTTAAAGTATCCAAAACGAGATTGCAAGAGAATGAAGTTGGAAATGCCCCATGGGGATTTCAAGGAGCCCATTCAAGCAAGCATAATATTTCTATCCAGAATATTTGGATGGCCCCACACCCAGGAATTTTTGGCATGGATGTATTACTTCTTATATTGCATAACAATGCACAACAGGACCTTCAACTAGGTGGCAATTATATCAAATCATGTAGATACATAGATGAAGACCATCGCCTAGAAATTTAGAATTCTATATGACTTCATATGTGTTGTGGGCATTGGCACAACAAAGGCTGGCTTTTCAAGGCCTAGGAATAGTTGGAGAGCTTGGGAAAAGTCTAGGACAGGTTACACCTTGGGACCATTATCCCCAATTGCAGTGGGAGCTCAGCTTCGAGAATTTTTGTTGGGTAAATGACGCCTTCATTTACCACAATATTCTTACACTTACCTGATATTATAGGTACTGCCTCTCACAGGCGGCTATGACACTATTCAATTCTTATGGCCAATATTTTATTCAATTCAGACACCATACATACATCAGGGTGAAAGACTTCAATGAGAAGCCGTACCTCCTTCCCCAGTATTGCGGGGATAGGATTATTCTTATAGAATTCTGCCAGCAGATGATGGATCTGCACGCCTTCTTCAAAGTGAAGAAGGTCATCAATGTCTCATTCCCCTTTTCTTTCGGGGATTACACATGTAGTCTCACCATGGCCCGAGAGGCAGATAATGAGTTAAAAGGATTGGGGTTGGTTGAATTCAACCACGCCTAGAAGAATTATGATCCCCATGGTAAGATTGTTGTCACACTACCTAGGGTGTCCCCTCACACGAAGAGGACATTAAAGACTTTGGGGTGGATTGCCAAGATAGCTTTGATCTTAGGGCCCAACAACATACAAGAATGAGCAAAGGGCTCATGGAGGCGCTAGACCTTCTGACTTTCCTGAAGGGTTTCAATGACGGCAGGCCACTGGAAGATCCAGGGTACAAGGGACAAGGGTTAGACAAATTAGACCTCCCTCCAATGGATTGGGACACTCTAGAGAATTTGAAGTTTGATGGGGTATGCCACCCCATCCTGGAATCAAGTCACTAGTATTTTTCTCGGGTGTGCCACAAAAGCACCTACAAGAAAGCAGCAGTCAAGAAGACCATCCCTTCTTCAGCTAGCGCCAGACCTTCTTCATCTGTCAAGCCCAATGAAACAAGTGTGAGAAAAGGAAAATAAAAAGAGGGAGTCCCAGTGCCCAAGGCATCCCCTCATATTTCTGCACTTATAATGGCAAACCTACATGATCAGATGGAGGCAGAAAAATTGGCCAGTCAAAAAATCAGCATGCAGGTGGTTTTCAGTCTCCCAATCACCCCAATGGCATCTTCTCACTCAACATGACCCCCTTCATTGGCAGCAATGATGAATAGGTAGAATTTTGCTGAGGCAGAGTCTTTTGGTATTCTGGACACCAGGGCTTCTCTTATAAGGAAAAAGAAAATAGCTGCAACCCCCACACCAAGCGTCGCCCTTGGTATGCCTAAGAAGCTCCTGGTGGATGTAAGTTTGGATTCTCCCAAACTTGAGGATATCTCAGACTCCTCTCTGTCACATGATGATTTTGATGACACCTTCTTGGTAGAGGAGTTTCTGGAGATCTGGAAAGGTGTTAATACTATAGTGAAGGAAATTGAGGCTCAAGATAAAGAAGAGGCCCCTGCAGAGAAGAAAATTCCCAAAGAAGAAGATGCATTAGAGCAAGAGGCTCAGGGAGAAACTCAAACAGGGCATGATAAGGAAAAGATACTGGTCCAAGGGACCATGGATTTTCCAAGGCAACCTACACTTGAGCCACTGATGGAAGGAGAACCTGGACCCCAGGGAACAACCATACCTCTGACCATCACACTCCAGGTGCCTTTGGAAACTTCGGGTGACCAAATGCCTCGAAGAACTTTTGGTGAAGTTGTAATAGCTGCCACCTTGATAAAATTTGGCCAGCAACCTCACACACCTCTGGAAGATGTCCCAACATACAAAGAAAGTATTGCAGAAGATGAGGCCAATAAGGCTCAAGAACAACAACAACCAATGGACCAAGAGGTCCCAAAAGAAGAAAATGAAGAGGCTGCTGATACCACTAGGGAAGATGAGGTCCCTAAGAATATAGAAATTGAGATAGGAGAAAATATTCTAGGTGATTTTTTAGAGGACGCTAGCATGGTGGAAAATATCAAGGATTCTAGAGAACAAGAAACCGAAAAAGAACAGGAAACAAGAAAGGAACTGAAACAAAAGTAGGAAAAAGAGCCCGAGGATAATGTAGACTCAGAGAATGCACCACTAGATTGAGAAATGGATCCTAATGAAAGGGAATTGGTAGCCAGGCCACCCCAACCACCCCAATGGCTGGTAGAAACCAAGAAAAGAAAAGATCTGGTGGTGACTACAGGCACTCCTCTATTACTGGCCAAAATGATAGAAAAAAATGTCAAGACAAAGAAGCCCAAAAGGGCATGGGTGGTCCATACTCTCCAGACCAACCCAGTAGATAGCACTATTTTGGTCATTGAAACACCCCTAGAAAATATAGATGTAGCAGCTGCAAGGCCTGAAGACTATAATATAACAGAGGTTGAGCTGGGGAAAAGAGACAAGCAGGGGAAATTGAACTTGCTAAAAGAGGCTACCAAGGCTATAGAGGCCTGGTATGCAAAATAGGGCCAGAAGTTGCAAGAGGAAAGAGAGACAAATGCCAATCTCCTCGCACTTCTGGTGGAACTAACACATCCCTTGGCTGAAGTTCACCCTGTAACCCCTTCTTCCTGATTGCCACTTGCAAAGGGTGATGTGGACTCACTGCAAATGATGAAGAAAAAGTTGCAAGTAGTAGACGGGTGGGCAGAAAAGAAAATAACGATGATGAGAGAATTTCCCTCCCAGACTTTTACAGGGTAGATCTCACCCTTAGCCACACAAGAAGCTCCACTCAGGTATGGGAGTTAGACTTAGAAAATAATGAAAAATGGAAGGCCAGGTTGGAAGAGATCTGTAATATTGGCGAGGAGGTTGCCACAGAGTCTGGCATTTTGGGAGAAGAATCATATGATTCCCTCTAGGTCCAGTACTCCAGACTTGCCCTCAAATTTGAGGCTTGCAAGGAACTAGTTAGGACCTTAAAGGAAAAGCTAACAGGTGCCCGATATCCCTTGGGCTTATTCCAGGCATTCATGGTTGGGGTTTCACAAGTTGATCGCCTCACCACCGAAACATGTACCCTATAGGATTATGTCCTCGACAAGTTTGACAAAAGGATGGAATACCTGTATCCACCAGGTGGAGATTTTGATCAAGGCAGGCTGTCCCGATTGTCAAAGACCATGATTCAGTCGCATGACGCCATCAAGATGGTGAACTAATTCTAGAGCGGGGCTGGGGAGGTTGAGGATGCAATGGAGGTTGTCCATAGCAGGTGGGATAGTATCTGAAGTATAGATGAAGAGAGCATTAGCCAAGTGTTGGAGGCTTGAGAAAAAACATAAGTCAATAAAGTTCTCTAGATCTGGGACAATTTAGCCCGACATCAATGTTCTATATTCTTTATTCTTTTGGAACACAAGTTCCCCGATCTTAGAGTTCTGGATCCCATATTTTGAATTCTTTACGTGACCCGTGTCTCAGATCCCAATGTTGACCAGTCACTTTCAAGACATTAATAAAGGTTGTCAGAAGATAGGAACTACAACAAGGCATGTCAGCTCGACGGGATCTTTCTGACAAATGGTCTTCCCAAGGTGCCACTTCAGAGATACACCTGGCACATCGGGGATAGGGTGCCACTCTCCCATTTATGAGGCATGTAACCTCGATCCCTGGGGGATCAAATTTCTTCTTTCTCCTTCCTGGTTCTCTTCTCGAGGCTGATTCTTCCACTGCATCCCTCTTGTCTTATTCTTCTGACATTTCAGGCCTTTTCCATCTCAAGGCTTTTATTAATGTGGTGTAGGTAGTACTGGCCACCGGATAATATATTTTATCATAAAAGTGTAAAATAAGTTAGGGTTAGGGTTAGGTCAAAAGATGTGTATAAATAATAAGTTTGACCTCATTCCAAGGGTCAGTGAAATTGATGATTTTGCAGTCCACAGTTAATAGCAAAGCATTTTTCTCATTTCCTAGTTGCAGAGCTCAATGCTCCATTTTTTTAAGTTTAGTAGTTACATGCTCCCTAGGAGTTACCATTGTACCATGCACTAGCACTTGTTGGAAAGATGTTAATGAAGAAGGAAGGGTTCTCTCAATGATGTTGTTGGCACTCTGTCTTCTAGGTTAATGGTACTTTATGCTTTGTGTTCTTCATGTCCTTTGCTCTAATGCTTAAAGTAGATTAACAGCCTCCTTTATTTTTCTACTGATGAAATATGAACTGATGGTTGTATGTTTCTTTGGTATTTAGTGTAGTGTGTTAGAGCATTGTTGATGTTTTGAATGTTTAGCATAACTATAGGTAGATGATATCCTTCCAACTCTGCAAGATATTTTTAATTTTATTTTTTAAGTAAAAGCATGCTTGGAGAAAACCCCACTCACCTGAATCCCCAGAGTTGATGAGTTGAAGATAACCAGCTATCCCCCTTGAAAAATAGTTGCATCTACCAACCGAGCCCTGCACTATCAAGACCTGACTCTCATGTGCTTAGAGGCCTAGGGAATCTCATTTCCCTAGACAACCTTTACAGGCAAAGTTGGCTGGTACCCTGGTACCCAGTGACAACTTACCTATGTTGGAAAACCTAGTCACAAAGTCTCGTCAAATGAAACTGGCGCTAGAAGGAGGGCATGAACTCATCCCCCTCTTAGGATTCAGATTTTACACCACCTGAAGGTTCCCCAAGCCATATTTTTAGGAGTCAAGCCTTCAGTGGAATTGGGTCTTTCTCCCTAGAAATATTTGAAAGAGTCCTTAGATTAGCCCCCAATCCCGGAAGGTTTGTTGAGCTCAAGCCCCCTGCTCAAAAGTAACAGACCCCAAAAGTCAAACCAGCCACCATTGTGTAGGGATCAAGCATACCACATAACACCCAAACCCCCCATAAAATCCTGGGGATTAACACTCAAACTAATCAAAATCCAACTCCCCTAATGGCTGCTTATTTTGGAAATACCCGGTCCCTAATGGGAACTTTTCCAGGTGCAGCCAACGATTTACCCCTACACCCCAAAAAATATTTGTCCCCAATATGAGCACTTAGGCTCATGAACCACAGAAGAGCATCTACAGGCATACAAAGATGCCATGAACCGATAGAAGATCCAACATCAAGATATTGTGATCCAGATGTTCCCTTTGTCCCTGGGACAGAACGAATTGAACTGGTACCTCAATCTTCCTGCCAACTCTATCAATAGTTGGTAGGACATGGAAGATGCTTTCCTATCTACCTTCTACATACACATGGACCTAGATTGGTCCCATAGCCAGTTCATTTCCATCAGGAAGGAACCAAATGAACCCATCACAACATTCAATCACCGGTTCCAACATGCCCTAAAGTGGTGCACGGGTCCCTTCATCCCATCCGCAGAAGTGACCATATAGACCTATCTCAACACAATGGATCCCTTTGTTTCCACTCTCCTTTGGAGAACCACCATCTTGGGTGACCAGGATACTTTGACAAAAGTCTACAACCTAGCCTTAGAGCTATCTCACAGCCTCAACAAATCCCCAGGCAGGATTGGGTAGAGCGTGCCATTTAACATGATCCCCAGCGAAACTCCTTACACCAGGGGATATAACCCCAATCTGGCAATGGGTTCCCCCGCGATGGCCATGACTCCCCCGCCACCACCGATAGACTAGTAGGTCATGTACCTATATCCATCATAGAATTAGACAATACCAGGTTTGGAATCCTTCCCTTGAAACCAC
This sequence comes from Thuja plicata, assembly GCA_018584345.1. NCBI lineage: Eukaryota > Viridiplantae > Streptophyta > Pinopsida > Cupressales > Cupressaceae > Thuja > Thuja plicata. The sequence continues at coordinate 5,492,632 of MU224931.1, forward strand.
AACCACGGACACAACAACCACAGACACAACCGCCTAAAGTGCCTTTCTTCCAGTCATCTGTGACTGGAGGATTGTCACCCTTGACTCTGGTGAGCACTGCTACCTTCCTAGGAAACCAAAAACAACCATCACACTATGACGCAAACACTCAGTTGACTACGGAGGTTGAATCCCAATGGCAGATGATGTCTACCCTGATTATGGACATGGTTCAACTAAAGGTGGGGTCATATGCACCCCAGAATTCCAATTCCCAGAAAGGGAATATTTTCTCTGGCCAACAAAATAATAATGCCAGGGGAAGAAATTTCAACAATGAACCTCAACCCAACCAACAGCAATGGAACAACAACGCAAACTCCAGAGGTCCACTTTTGAACCAAAATGCCAATCAAAATGGTGCTGGACCATCCCATTTCATGACAGTCATAGATTTCTAGCCCATGACCAATTGGTGTAGATTGCATGACATAGGTTCACACAATGAAGTAAATTGTGCCACACTGGAGAAGGTCATCATGATTTCCCAGCTGGATAGACAACAATTGTTTAATCCTACTCCCCAAGAACCTCCTGTGCAAGAGCCAACTCACGGTGTATTCACCTGTGAGACCATCTTCTTCGGATCTGTCGGAGAAGATGAAGAAGAATCTAAACTGCAAGGATTCTTTGATGAGTCAATTCCAACCTTCGAGGCTAATTCCTTCACCAACCTAGGGGCTCCTTACAACACTCGGAGCCAGGCTGGTAAAGGACTAGTTTACACGCTGACACCTCCCAAGGACACTCCTCCCTGGGACAATACAACTGACTGACCTATCCCTCTAAAAGGTTCTAGCTCTAACCAAGAAAAGGACTCGACCGAGGGAAGCCACCAATTCCTGAGAGGAAGGTTTGACATCATGAAGGCATTAGAACAAACTACCACCTCCATGACCTTAATGGAGGTTTTTCTAAACTGTCTCAAGCAGAAGAAGTCTCTTTTGAAACTCTTGGGAAACCTAGAAGCTGTCAGTCGCCCACCCAAGACTGTCTCTTTTCAAGATGCCAATGGGGCCATCTTCTGAGGAAATAATGATCCCCCATTCCTACTAGGCCTAAACATACAAGGCAAAAACATACACAACTGCCTAGTAGATTTTAGAGCTTCAGGAAACATCATGCCCTTATCCATATGCCAGAAGCTCGGATTCCTACCCACCCCATCTAATGGTGCAGTAATCTAGTTGGATAAAACTACTGTAAAAATGGTGGGTAAATTGAAGAATGTCTAGATACAGCTCATCTAGGACCCCAGAATAGCCAGCATAATTGATATTAAGTGGTGGCCATCCCAGAGACTTATGGGATTTTATTAAGTTGGAATTGGTCTAAGTCCCTAAATGGATACTTTTTGACCGACTTCTCCCACTTATGGCTCCCCTAGGAATGAGAATCAAACAAGATCTAGGTTGAAAGTGAGCCACGGATGAAGTAGGCCCTTACTGAATTCAGGAGGGTTAATGAGGTCTTATTCTCTGAGACTTCCCCTGGGGTGTACCAACCCCTTGAAATCTTAACGTTCGATTTCACCTTGGGGAGGATCCCATAGTTCTGCAGAGAACCCAAGACCTAGAAGAAAATTTGAAGGTTGAGGTTAAATTTCAGGGTGCCATAGTGACCCCCACTACACTCTTGTCAGACACTTGTTGCCAGGTACATTATCAGAAACATTTAGAGCTAGAGTGTAAGCCTTATCTTTCTGTCACTACCTGACACATTGACACCTTCTAGAACAAAGAACATATAGTTGATTCCCTAGAGCCCAGAATTCCTACTGGAAGCACTTCTTCAATGCCATCTCTCCGGGGATCTCAATCCCAAACCCCTCTAGAGGAAAACATAACCCATTCACCATCAGTGTAGGAGGAAACTCCTAAGTCTCCCAAAGATAATCCAAAGACTACTCCATCTCCCTAGCTCCAGACGACAAGCGATGATTTGTGGACCCTTAAGTTTGATGGGTCCCTATCCAAAAAAGGCTGTGGGGTCAGAGTAGAATTAATCAACCCATGAGGGAAATCCTTCCTTGCATCCTATAGGGTGTAGTTCAACTGCACAAACAACATCACTGAGTATGAGGCTTTGGTCCTTGGACTCCTATTTGCATTAAGAAAAGGAATCACTTGCCTTTGGGCCCTGGGTGATTCAGAGTTGATTTTCAAACAAGTTCGGAGTCAATACACATGTCATGATAAGAGGCTGGCCACATACCTCAATAGGGCATGGAGCCTTATTAAGGATTTCTATGCCTTTGGCATTGATCTCATTCCCTGGCGATAGAATTATGTCCCAGATGCCCTTGTTGTTTCTGCCAGCACACTTGAACCCATGGTCAGCTCATGACTCTGGAGATTTTCCATCAAGATGATCCCCACCCCATCCATTCTAGATAATGTCACCCACTTTTAGGTCTTTGAGGATGATCAACATATCCTGGCCTTCATGGCCAATGTTGGTGTCTTCAAGGACCAGATAGTGGAGGAACGAGACCACGATGACATTGGGCAAGGTGATGAAGATGATGGGATCATAAACCTACCTACCAATACCATCCCGAAGGGGACAATCATGCTTGAATGAATCTTTCACTCAGACCCTTAGGGCCAAGAAAAGATATCACCCTCCTTTGAGGGAGGAAAATTCAAGAAAATGAACATCGGCCAGCCCGGTGAAGAAAAGATGATACACATTGGTACCTCCTACTCCCCTGAGGAGAAGGAGAAGATTCTTACGGTTCTCTGAGAATACATATATGTGATTGCATGGGGTATGAGGATTTGAAGATGTATGACACATCCATTATGACTCATACCATCCCATTGAAACCTGATGCTAAGTCTTTCTGACAAAAGCAATGACCAGTCAACCCGCTGATCAAACCTCTGATTCATCAGGAGGTGGAAAAATTGCTGTCAGCCCAGATAATCTTTCCAATCTGGCATACTACATGGGTTGCCAATTTGGTCCTAATTAGAAAGAAGAGCAGTGAAATTAAGCTTTGTGTGGATTGTTAAAATTTAAATAGAGCCTCCAAGAAAGTTAACCACCCTCTCCCCTTGTTAGATGAGGTGTTGCACATAGTGAATGGATCCCAAATGATGTCTTTCTTGGATGGATACTCCAGCTACAACCAAGTTATGGTTAAGTTTGAAGATAGAGATAAAATGGCATTTACCACCAAGTGGGGAACGTTTGAATATCAGAGAATTCCCTTTGGTTTGATTAACACAGGGGCAACATTTCAAAAGGCCATGGACATTGCATTCAAGGGCCTTGTGAACCAAAGCATAATCATCTATATGGATGACTTGGCCATCTTTTCCCAGGATAGGCGTGATCATTCCGCTCACCTTGCCCAAATCTGTGAGAGATGTTGCCAGTACAGAATATCCCTTAACCCCAAGAAGTGCATATTCGGGATCACTGAAGGGAAGCTACTTGGGCATATTATCTACAAGAAGGGTATATCCATTGACCCTGAGAGAGTTGAAGTGCTGCTAACCTGTAAATGCCCGACAGCAAGAAAGAGATGTGATCCTTCTTCAGAAAGATCAACTTTGTCAGGTGGTTCATTACTGGATTCGCCGAAATTGTGAATCCACTCAACGAGATGATGAAGAAAGACACAAAAATTGAGTGGAGTCTTGAACCAAAGTGGGTGTTCACCTAGATTAAACAGACAATAACGGAGGCACCAGTCCTGGCCAGTCCAGACTACTCCCTCCTGTTTTACATTTACTCCTTTGCTTTGCTGCATTCTATCGTGGCAGTATTAACCTAAAAGGTTGAAGGGGAAGAATGACCAATAGCTTTTATGAGCTCCCCTTCAAGAATTCCAAAGTCTAGTATTCATCATTGGAAAATCAGGCCTTTGCTCTTGTTCACACCATGAAAAAATTCTGGCATTACATTCTTCAGAGCAAAGTGCATGCTATCATCCCGGACCAGGCTGTAAAATCTCTTCTAATACAGAGTGAATTGGGTGAAAGACGGGGGAAATGGATGGCCATCCTCTAGGAATATGACTTAGAAATGCAACCCATGAGGATAGTCCAATGTCAGGGATTAAGTCGAGCAATGGCGGAAGAGACTCCCCACATAGAAAGTCAAACATACACAGTGGATTCTATCACTCGAGACCTATGGTACACCAATTTGGTGTACTTATTGTTAAACAATAGATTTCTAGAGGGGTTGCCTCCCAAAAAACATCGCACCCTATGGATGAAAAGAACCCACTTCATGATCAAAAACTTCATGCTTTACTATAGAAATTATGAGGGAGTGTACCTTTAGTGCATCGACAAGGACCAAGCTGCAAAAACAATTGAAGAATTTCATAGGAAGTTTGGGACCAGGCATGGCTCAGCCAATGCCACAACCCATCAAATCCTTTAGCCCATATACTATTGGCCCTGCATATTTAAAGATGTCTACACTCACGTCTGAAAGTGCCATACTTGCCAAACCGTGGCACATCAAGAGCATAAACCGGCTATGCCCTTACAACCAGTGTTTGAAGCTAGGCCTTTTGCCCAATGGGAATTTGACTTTATCAGGGAAATCAACCCCAACTCATCTGCTAACCACTGATACATCCTAACTGCAACTGATTACTGCACCTAGTGGTCTGAAGCCATACCTTGCAAAAACAACACGTCAGACATGGTTATCAAATTCCTCAAAGAAAACATCATCACAAGATTTGGAATGCCATTCGCTATAGTATGTGACAATGGTCTGGTGTTTTCTTTAGCACAACAACTCGAATGGACCTATGACTAGAAGATCACTCTGAAGTTCTCCAGCAACTATTACCCCCACGGGAATGGTGTTGTTGAATCAACAAACAAAAATTTGCTTGAAGTGATCAAACACCTATTAGAACAGAGTCCCTGGGATTGGCACCAAAAGCTAAGATTCACCCTCTAGGAAGATCACATTCAAATTAAGGCCACCCTGGGAACATCCCCATTCCATCTAGTTTATGGCCAGAACCTAGTGTTCCCAATTAACTTATAGATCCCAGTTTTGTAGTTCATGCAGGAATTCAGCAACTGGGATAATATAGTGGAGGTTTGACTCCTAAATTTGGTGCAGATGGAGGAACAATGAGATGCAACCCTTGAACATTTCACATGTCACCAAGTAGTGGTGAAATGATTCTTTGACCGAAGAGCCTAATACAAGGCCTTTCAGATCTCAGACTTGGTCCTTTTGTGGGATAAAGCCCAGGAAAAGAAAGGAAAGCACACCAAGTTCCAATAGCTCTAGCTCAGACCATACTTGATCTCAGAGATCTGCGGGGAAAATACCTACCGCCTTAATACCATGATTGGAGAACCCGTCTCATTTCTCCTCAATGGATAGTTTCTCAAACATTACTTTGAATAAGGTAGATTTGCCCAGAGTTGTATTATATGTAAATATTGTTGCTTGTAAATATTTCCTTCCTGGTGTCCCCATTTGGGGTGCTTTGCTTTGTAAATAGTTTTGTTGGCCATCCTCTGGGACCACCCCTTTTCTTCTATTTTCTTGGCCTTTGTTTCTTTCATTTTCTTTTCCAGGTTACCATTGTTTTGCTCCCCTTTTGTAGGCTGGTATGTTTTGCATAACATCTGGTCTCCATGAGAATACCTTTGGCATGTCGGTGAACTTAGAATCTATTGTTAGCAGGGTGGAATTGGTCCGGTCTCTAGAGTTATTTTGCAAGTTTGGTGGTAAATTATGAGTAGTCTTCATAAGATTTATCCCCAGAAGTTCAGTAATCAGTTAAATCAAAATTTTAAAGTAACAAGTAATCGAACCCACCGAGAGTAGATTGGTCGCACTGGTTGATTGACCCAAGTATACACTTGTAGAGATTCTTTTTGGGTCTGGAGTTTTCCTTCCCCATTCAGAAAATTAAGGTGGGTGGAGGGGTGAAAGAAGTACCACCATTGAATTTAGCTAAGCTTAATCTTAATAGTGAAAGAAGTACCGCCCTCCCACCCAAAAGAGAATAAATAATTAAAAAAAAAAATGGGACGACACTCTGGTATCCAGGAGAAATGAGTGAAATTGATGACTTTAGGTTTAATATACTTAGTGCCTCTTCTCTGTTTCTCCCATAGGTCATCGTCTTGACTTCCTTCCAAAGCACACACTTCACAACTAATGAAAGGATCATGGATTGAATCGTGTATGGCTAGATTTTCTCAGACGTTTCACACCTTGCAAGTAAGATGCTTCAAGTAACAATTTGTTCCAGTTTTGCTAACTAGAGATTTTGTGGTTCTCAAATGTGCTAAGGCATTCATCCCAGATAGTCACCATTTTTTATACCCTGCATACCCGTCCCTACATTTTGTGTGAAAAATATTGGGTCCCCCTTTTTTCTTTTGGCTCTTGCCTTGTTTTCTTTGCCCTTGTTTCTTTTGTTTCTTTCTCTGATTTTTCCTTCCCAGAGGGTTTGTTTTTGTCGTTCGCGTCTCCAAGACCCGGTCCTTCAGCTGGTTGTCTCCTTTCCAGAAGCCAAATTCCAGACTCTGAGACTCTCTGCCATGATGTCTTCTTCTTGTAAGAAGACATGGTTGTTTGGAATCCCCGGGCCTGGAGTTTGGAGGTTCGCCTATTCCAAAGTTTGTAGAGAGAAGGTAACTTTCTTTTACCTCAGGTATAAATAATATTTACTTGTCATTTTCATAGTTACCGCGATTAAAAACACTTAGAGTTTTAAGAGCGATTCATTGGTGATTTGAATGCGAATTGAGTGCAAGTTTATTTGAGCTTAGTAGGTAACAATGATTCGATCTTCGGTAGCTATTCTTGGTGTTGGAGGTCAAAGCTATTGTAGAGTGGTCCCAGTGCTTCTTCTCTTCACCATTCTTTAGATTCCAGGTTGTTATTTTTAGTTCTTGCCTTCGCTCTCTATTTTTGTTTCATGTGGGTTTGTTTTGTTTTCATTTCTATTCATTTTGGCTTTGCTTTGTTTTGTTTCTATCTTTGCATTTCTTTCTATTTGGTCTACCACCCATTGGTGGGTCAGCTCTGCCAGAGGGTTGTCCGCCCTCTGTGTAGATGTAAGCTAGTTTATACTATGCCCTTTCTGGTTTCATTTTAGGGTAGTTTCTCTGCATTCTATTTTTGTTGTATATTGTTGTAGATGATGTAAATTTTTTGTATCTTGTGTGTATATGCTTTGGCTCTCGGCCCTCCTATACCTTTTTTATGTATATTGTGTGTATATGTTGTGTATATCCCTTAGATCTTGTGATTTCTTCATGCTCTATCATGTATTTTTGCCTCACGAGATCGAGCCTACCGAGACAAGGTCACCATGGTTCAAACTCGGCACCTTGCTGGTTTGAACCATGGTAGCTTTCTCTCTCCTTTGTCTCATCACATTAATGTCAGGATTAATTTCCCATGTATGGCATTTAAAATGCATCCAATCTAGCATTCAATTTTTCCCTGTGTCATCCCACTTGTCCTAATCAATGCCATAACTGTATTTACGCCGCCTGCCATTTTCCCACGTGCTAGTGCATGTCAACCAGAGTATGACTTGTTGCCAGTCACATTGGCAATGGCTAGTTCATCTAGACTCCAAACTCCAAGTGGTATCTTGTATCCTACTTTTCCTTGTCACCATGTCCGCACACTCCAGAACGCTTAAGCCAATGTTCATTTTTAGATACTCCTAAACTTTTAATGTAGGTGCTAACATTTTCTTGATAGGTGCGGGCTGGTGGAGAATCTCCCAGAGTTTTAATTTGTATCTATATGTGTCCTGACATTTTTCTGGTCTTGCAGGTGGTTGATAAGTTAATTCAAAATGTCTGACGATTTTGCACCTCCTCGTAGCCCGAAACTACCAACTACCTCCACCCGGGCAGCCACAAAATTGAAGATTGAAAGGATGTTGGCAAAGATGCCTTTGACCTCTAAATATCCAAAGGATGGGGGTGTTGTGGGGTCCAAGATAGACTCCAAAGTTTTTGAAATAACAGATCCAAACCCCAGTAGTTGGGCTGAATTACAGGGTCTAATCCAGACCACTTATAGGTTAAAGGAACAAGGGGATAAGATAGCCACTTACCTAGCTGCCTCCAACATTATCAAGGCTGTAAACTTTCCATGCACGGTGCAAGCACCCAAGCTTATAAGGTAGCTGGCGGTATTGTATAATCCGGCCACTCACTCAGTCTTGCTTCCAGATCCCTGGCCGTTGCAATATCCCACCACAATCGTCACATTGGATGCCCCCACCTTTGCTTCTAGGTTGGGAATTCCATAGTTCATAGGGTCCGTGGTAATCACCAGGGCCAGCTCACTAAAGGAATTCAGTGAGGCTGAGACTATTTCTTGGCAACACCTCAATAATCATTGGTTAAAGTCTCCAAAGCGAGACTGCAAGAGAATGAAGTTGGAAATTCTCTGTGGGGATTTCAAGGAGCCCATTCAAGTGGGCATAATATTTCTGTGTAGAATCTTCGGATGGCCCCCCACCCAGGAATTTTTGGTGTGGATGTATTACTTCTTATATTGCATAACAACACATAACAGGACCTTAAACTGGGCAGAAATTATATCAAATCATGTAGATACTGCACAGATGAAGACCATCGCCCAGAATTCACAATTCTATATGACTTCATATGTGCTATGGGCATTGGCACAGCAAAGGTCAGCTTTTCAAGGCCTAGGAATAGTTGGAGAGCTCAGGAACAGTCTAGGACAAGTTATGCCTTGGGACCATTATCCCCAATTGTAGTGGGAGCTTAGCTTTGGGAATTTTTGCCAGGTAAATGACACCTTCATTTACAACAACATTCTTACACTTACCCGAGATTCTGGGTACCACCTCTCACAGCCGGCTATGACACTGGTCAATTCTTATGGCCAATATTTTATTCAAATCAGACACCATACATACATCAGGGTGACAAGATTCAATGAGAAGCCCTACCTCCTTCCCCAGTATTGTGGGGATAGGATTATTCTTTTAGAACTCTGCAGGAAGATGATGGATCTATAGGCCTTCTTCACAGTGAAGAAGGTCATCAATGTCTCATTCCCCTTTTCTTGCGGGGATTACACATGCAGTCTCACCATGGCCCGAGAGGTAGATAATGAGTTAAAAGGATTGGGGCTAGTTGAATTCAACCATGCCCAGAAGAATTATGATCCCCGTGGCAATATTGTCATCGCACTACCTAGGGCATCCCCCCCGCACAAAGAGGACATTGAAGACTTCCAGGTGGATTTCCAAGATAGCTTTGATCTTACGGCCTGACAACATACAAGAATGAGAAAAGGGATCATGGAGGCGCTAGACCTTTAGACTTTCCTAAAGGGTTTCAATGACGGTAGGCTACTGGAAGATATGGTATACAAGCGACAAGGGTTAAACAAATTAGACCTCCCTCCGATGGATTGGGCCACTCCGAAGAATTTGACGATTGATGGGGTATGCCACCCCATCCTAGAAGCAAGTCACAAGTATTTTTCCTGGGTGGCTACCGATCTCCCAATCACCCCAATGGCATCTACTTGCTCAATGAGACCCCCTTCATTGGTAGCAATGATGAATACGAAGACTTTTTTTGAGGTAGAGTCTTCTGGTGTTTTGGACACTGGGGCTTCTCTTATAAGGAAAAAGAAAATAGCTGCAACCCCCGCACCAAGCACCGCCCTTGGTTTGCCCGAGAAGCACCTAGTGGATGTAAGTTTGAATTCTCTTGAACTTGAGGATATCTCAGACTCCTCTCTACCACATGATGATTTTGATGACACCTTCTCAGTGGAGGAGCTTCTAGAGATCTGGCAACGCGTTAATACTAAAGTGAAGGAAATTGAGGCTCAAAATAAAGAAGAGGCCCCTGCAGAGAAGAAAATTCCTGAAGAAGAAGATGCATTAGAGCAAGAGGCTCAAGGAGAAACCCAAATAGGGCATGAACAAGAAAAGATACCGGTCTAAGGAATCACGGATTTGCTAAGGCAACCTACACTTGAGCCACTGATGGAAGGATAACCCGGACCCCAGGGAACAACCGTACCTCCGACCATCACACTCCATGTGCCTTTGGGAACTTTGGGTGACCAAATGCCCCGAAGCACTTTTGGTGAAGTTGTAATAGCTACCACCTTGCTAAACTTTGGCCAGTGACCTCACCCACCTCCGGAAGATGTCCCAACAGAGGAAGAAAGTACTATAGAAGATGAGGCCAATATGGCCTAAGAACAGCAACAACCAATGGACCAAGAGGTCCCAGAAGAAGAAAATGAAGAGGCTATTGATACCATAGGGAAGATGAGGTCCCTAAGAATACAGAAATTGACACCAGCATGGCAGAAAATATTGAGGATTTTGAAGAATAAGAAATCGAAAAAGAATAGGAAGCAAGAAAGGAACTCGAATAGGAGCAGGAAAAAGAGCTCGAGGATAACGTAGACTCAGGAAATGCACCACCAGATTTAGAAATGGATCTTAATGAATGGGAATTGGCAGCCAAGCCACCCCAGCCACTCTAATGGCTGTTGGAAACCAAGAAAAGAAAATATCCGACGGTGACTATAGGCACCCCTCTATCACTAGCTAAATGATGGCCAAAAATATCCAGATAAAGAAGCCCAAAAGGGCATGGGTGCTCCATGCTCTCTGAACCAACCCATTAGGTAGCATTTTTGTGGTCATTGCAACACCCCTAGAAAATACAGATGTAGTGGCCGCAAGGCTTGAAGACTATAATATAAAAGAGGTTGAGCTAGGGAAAAGAGACAAGCAGGGGGAATTGAACTTGCTAAAAGAGGCTACCAAGGCTATAGAAGCCTGGTATGCAAAACAAGGCCAGAAGTTGCAAGAGGAAAGAGAGAAAAATGCCAATCTCCTTGCACTTCTGGTGGAACTAACATGGCCCTTGGCCAAATTTCACCCTGGAACCCCTTCTTCTAGATTGCCACTTACACAGGGCGACGTGGACTCACTACGCATGATGAAGAAAAAGGCACAAGTAGTAGACAGGTGGGCAGCCAAGCAAGTAACAATAATGAGAGAATTTCTAGCTGCATCCCTCCCAGACCTTTACAGGGTAGATCTCACCCTTAGCCACATAAGAAGCTCCACTCAGGTATGGAAGTTAGACTTAGAAAAATATGAAAAATGGAAGGCCGGGTTGGAGGAGATCCATAGTATTGTCAAGGAGGTTACCATAGACTCTAGAATTTTGGGAGAAGAATCATATGATTCCCTCCAGGTCCAGTACTCCAGACTTGCCATCAAAGTTGAGGCTTGCAAGGAACTGGTTAAGACCTTAAAGGAAAAGATAACAGGTGCCCGATATCCCTTGGGCTTATTCCAGGCATTAGTGGTTTGGGTTTCAAAAGTTGATCCCCTCACCACTGGAACATGTACCCTAGAGGATTATGTCCTTGGCAAGTTTGATGAAAGGATGGAATCCCTGTATCCGTCAGGTGGAGATTTTGATCAAGGCAGGTTGTCCTAGTTTTTGAAGACCATGATTCGGTCACATGATGCCATCAAGATGGTGAACAAATTTTGGAGCAGGGCTAGGGAGGTTGAGGATGCAATGGAGGCTATCCATAGTAGGTGGGATACCATCTGGAGCATAGATGAAGAGAGCATTAGCCAAGTGTTGGAGGCTTGGGAAAAAACATAAGTCAATAAAGTTCTCCTGATCTAGGAGAATTTAGCCTGACATCATGTTTTATATTCTTTATTCTTTTGGAACACAAGTTCCCCGATCCCAAAGTTCTGGATCCCACATTTCAAATTCTTTATGTGACCCATGTCTTGAATCCCAATGCTGACCGGTCACTTTCAAGATAGTAATAAAGGTTGTCAAAAGATAGGAACTACAACAAGGCACGTCAGCTTGACAGGAGGTTTTTGACAAATGGTCTTCCCAAGGTGCCATTTCAGAGATACACCTAGCACATCAGGGACATGGCATCGCTCTCCCATTTATGAGGCATGTAACCTCGATCCCCGGGGGATCAAATTTCTTCTTTCTCCTTCCCGGTTCTCTTCTCAAGGCCGATTCTTCCTTCCATCCCTCTTATCTTATTCTTCTAACATGTTAGGCCTTTTCCATCTTGAGGCTTTTTGTAATGTGGTGCAGGTAGTACCAGCCACTGAATAATGTATTTTAGTGTAAAAGTGTAAAATAATTTAGGGTTAGGGTTAGGTCAAAAGATGTGTATAAATAATAAGTCTGACCTCATTCCAAGGGTTGGCAAAATTGATGATTTTGCAGTCCACAGTTAATAGAAAAGCATTTTTCTCATTTCCTATTTACAAATCTCAATGCTCCATTGTTTTAAGTTCAGTAGTTAAATTCTCCCTGGGAGTTACCATTGTACCACGCACCAACACTTGTTGGAAAGATGTTAATGAAGAAGGAAGGGTTCTCTCAATGATGTTATTGGCACTTTGTCTTCTAGGTTAATGGTATTTTATGCTTTGTGTTCTTCATGTCCTTTGCTCTAATGTTTAAAGTAGATTAATGAGCTCCTTTCTTTTGCTATTGATGAAATATGAACTGATTGTTGTATGTTTCTTCGGTATTTAGTGTAGGGTGTTAGAGCATTGTCAATATTTTGAATGTTTAGCATAACTATAGGTAGATGAAATCCTTCCAACTCTACAAGATCTTTTTAAGTTTATTTGTTAAGTAAAATTATGCTTGGAGAAAACCCCACTCGCCTGAATCCCTAGAGTTGATGAGTTGAAGATAACCAGCTATCCCCCTTGAAAAATAGTCACATCTCCCAACCGATCCCTGCACTATTGAGACCTGACTCTCACGTGCTTGGAGGCCTAGGAAATCTCATTTCCCCGAACAACCTTTAGGAGTGAATTTGGCCAGTACCCCAGTACCCGGTGACAACTTACCTCTGTTGGCAGACCTGGTCACAAAGTCCCATCAACAGGATCATGCAAGATATAGTAATTTTGGTCTAATGTACTCAGTGCCCTCTCTCTGCTTCTCCCAGATGTCATCGGCTTGATTTTCTTTCAAAGCACACACTTCACAACTGATGAAAGATTGAAGGATGGAATCAATGATGAGTTGGATTTTCTCAGACACCTCAAGCCTTACAACCAGAAAGCTCTAGGTAAAGGTGGGTTCTAATTTTTCTAAACAGAGATTCTGTAGTTCTCAAATGTGCTAAGGAATTTGTCCTAGTGAGTTTCCATTTGTTATGCCCTACATACTCATCCCTGCATTTTGTTAGAAAAATGTTGGGTCCCCCTTTTCTCTTTATACTTTGTTCCTTTTTCTTTTGTTTTATTTTGGCCTTTTCCTCCACGGGGTCATTTTTTTCTTTTCTTTTTGGTTTCTCTCCATTTGAGACCTGGTCCCAGAGTGTTCTTATTTCTTTGTGCCAGCCGAATTCTAGATTCTGGGATTCTCTCTCACTACTTCCTCTTTTGTTAGAGGGTGTGGTTGCATGGGATCCCTGGGCCCGGAGTCCATAGGTTTACCTTTCCTTGGGACTTGCAGAAGGAAGTGGTACATTTTCACCCTAAGGATCTAAAAGGGGTTTCACTTGTCATTTTTACATTTAGCATGAAGAAATTACACTAAGCGATTAAGAGCAAATTTGTGCTAAGTGTGATTTTCTTTGAGAGGTTTAACAGTGTTTAGCAGTTTGAGCTTGTGCGTGCTTTAGCTTTCCTGCAGGGTTTTTGGTGTCCGTGATGACATGTAACTGATTGAATGTTTGAAGATGTTAAGTTTATAACTGAAATGCAGAAAGATAATGCAAGACATTAAATCAATTAATGGATTGTATTGTCATTAATGTCAACTTGAAATTATCTAATTGGCTATAATCAAAGTGTCAAAGACTTCAGAGGATTAGAGAGATAAATATTATGCTCTCTGTAATGCATAAAAGACAAGCATTCACATTGTGACTACAAACACCGACGGTCAATGGAACCCAATGGATAAAGATCACCGATAGTCAAGTCACAGTGATGCCTAAGCAAGAAGATTGATGAGCAAAATCATAAGCAAACACGATGGCCAGAAACATAGTGTAAACCAATGGAGAAGCCCGAGGAGAACTAAAGTGTTGACTAACACTATTAGAGAGTTAAACTAAAATTAACTTAAGTTCACAAAAGACAAAATATCTAGCTGGCAGAGCTAAATATAGAGTTAACTAGTAGTTATCATTTTTTTCATCGACAAGATAAGCCAGAGATAAGTAACTGATTTAAAGCTGATTTGTCCAGTTGGCAAAAGGATCTCAGCGAAATAAAATAGGAGTTTTTCTTTAAATCTAATTGGAAAGAATTGTGGATCATGCCAAGATCAAGACTATCAAGAACCTAACAATGGTGATATCATGTCTATTTAAGAGACAACTCAATTCATTGCAAATTGGTGTGGGGGGAAAGACAAAAGAGGATGCTAAAGAGAAATTGATGAAGAGCAACTTCATATAGTGATGATCAACAAGATAAGGAAAGAGCTAAATAATTTTGCAGACACTGAGCAATAGAGCACAACATCACCGAGTAGAATCAAAGTGGAGCAAAGGTATAAATAGAGTTATATTGATCAAAATAGTTTGTGAGATTACAATAGATCTGAAAATATGTAAGTATAGTTGTATATGTAAACAAATCATACTATTTCAGTTTAACCATTGATTCAAAAAGTCTCTTAACCAAGCGAGATTTAAGGATCCTTTCTATATTGAGATACATCCAATGGAGTATAAAAAATTTTGGTCATGAAGATAGCATGAGATGCCAGATACCTATTTATAGGCCAAGTGAGTGTTTGATCAAGGATGGTAGCATAGAGATGCCCGATATCAAGTGACAGAATAAAATTTTAAATCCTCTAACAAGGTCGCACCTAACAGTGTGTTTGTAACCTTTAACAGGGTTGGCTCTTCACCGATCTCACTTCAAAAGAGTGAAAATTTTGGGTTACCAGTCCCAAGTGGTTTTTCCCTTAACATGGTTTCCACGTTAAAAATTCATGTGTCAATGTGTTTATGAGTCATTACTTTAGTATTTTTCATTACACTTAACTTAATTGGATTGATCAGTATACTCTAGATAATTTACTGTCTTTCAGTAAATTGACAGACTACTAATCGGTAAATCTACAGTAGAAGGTTTTACAAAGTATTCCGAGGAGTAGTAATTTGATATAAGTATTTGGAGGCATTCATCTTATAGGACTGAAGATATCCAGAGGTATAATTTTGTGGTACTAAGTTTTAAGGGTTGATTATTGGAATATTTTTTAGGCCATTGATTCAACCCCCCCCCCTCTTAGTTATTACTAACAATTGGTATCAGCGCTTATGTGCTTAGAAAGGGAGTTTAACAGCTCAAGAAAAAGATAACAAGATGAAAAAATGAGATGTGCCCAAGTTGAATAAAGACAACTTTGCATCATGGAAAAGAAGAATAAGACTCCACCTATTAGGTATTGGAAATGATATTGTTCAATACTTAGATACTAAATATGTGTTGCCTATAGGAACTCATACTCTTGAGAAATTAAGAGTCGAGAATGAGCATAACTGCATGATGATAGAACTTGCATCATCACTATTTGATGCTGAGTTTGAAGATGTCAAAACCTGCACCTCTGCAAAGAAAATGTGGGATAAGTTGAATCTTGTACATGGAGGAGATGCCAATGTACTTAGAGCAAAGGAAGAAATCCTAAGAGGGAGGTTTGATGACCTAAGGATGAAAGAAGGAGAAAACATTACTCAGTATATCTATAGAACCAAAGAGGTAGTAAATGCTATCCGAGGAGTTGGAGGTGTACTTGAAGAGGAAATAGTGGTAAGAAAAATCTTAAGAACCTTATTGCATTTTTATGCTATTAGAGTTTCTTCTATTCAATAAATGAGAGTAGTTGCAAACAATACAGTTACTCTAGATAGTATGATTGGTAGACTAATATCATTCGAGATGAACAGCTTTGATAATAGTGTCTTACCATCCATAGAATCTGCATTCAAATCTTCTCTAAAGATAATTAACTCAAGTCATAGACATGTTGTTAGAAATGATAGTGATAGTGATAATGACACTAGTAAATTTTAGCCCTATTTTTAATGAGGATTTTTCGCAATATAGACACCAAAAGGTCTACAAAATGACCACTACTGTCATCGATCTTTTTTCGTCAATTTTATGTCACACTAAACCATCGTCAATATTTTGACACACATAGGGTGGATTTATTGATGAAAGATGCGATGAAATGTTTGGTCCAGCCTGGACACTGCTTTCCACCGAGGCGACCAACGTCAGTCTAAATGTCAATGAACTCTACTCGATTAAGGCATTAAGAGTATAGCATCAGCATCAAAAAGCTAAGTGTCATGTGTCAAAAGTGTGACAAACAATGGTTGATCATGTCATCGATTGTATAGCATCAGCGTCGATATGGTAAGTGCCTTGTGTCAAAATTTTGACAACCTGTGCCATTTTTTTAAAAAAAAATTATATATTATCATATAAAATATATATATATATATATATATATATAATATGTATAAAATATGTATGAGACTCTTGCTGTTGGGATTAGTATTCACCTTTTGCATTTATAACCACACAGCATTAATATTGCCAGAGGAGAAATGGCCAAGTTCGTTTAGGTGTAATGGATAAATCTTTGAAGATGCTTTGTTTTCAGAGTGATTGGATATTTTAATTAAAGTGATATAATAAAAAATACAATCAATTAAATTTGAATAGCAAGTTGTTTAATTATAATTATAATTAATTTTATCACAAACAAGTAATGTGTGCTTAGACACGTGTGGTGAAATGAATTTTCTTAGACATTTGAGATAGGCAAAGTTGATTTAGATGTATGTTGCCCATGACTGAATGGTTTATTCATGGGTATTTGTGCAATCTAAAGGGAGGTTTGAAGCAGGTTTTGAGATGAGAGTAGAAGGGAATGCAGTTTTAGAGCTTAAAACAATTCAATCAAAACAATGTGAACAATCCAAATCAGTGATGATTAAAATTCATCGATGAGTTAAATTCTATAATCTATCAAGCTAATTTTGCTTGTCTTCATCAAGGGCACAGTCAAATTCACATATGGAAATCTAGATTTTGTTTTTAAATTCTAAAGGAAAGCCAATGGGGGTTTTACATCCCAATGCTTG
>MU224931.1:5527232-5537313 GCA_018584345.1 Thuja plicata
ATCGAAAAGATACTATATGTTTACTTTCCAATTGGCTGGAAATTGTTGGAATGTTTTTAAAAAAAGTGGAGCAGAGATCATCTCCAACCAATGGAAAGAGGGCTAACCTTAGTTAACCCAACTACAGAAAAATGACAGAACAACATAGCTTAACCAAAAATTCTTAAGAAATCATGTGGTTCTTTCCAACATCCATTAGCTAATTTTCTACATAATAAGTAGAGTTATACTTAAGATCCCTCCTGAGAGATTAAAAATTGAAGTTTTAGGAGGTGATGCAAGCGAGAACCAGTAATGATTTGGTAAATTTCTCTGCAACCAGATTTGCTGTAGAGCAGTACTCAATTACAATTTGATTGTAATTCTACATGGTCTTGAATATAATGGTGCTGAATACAAGTATGCTTTGTTCTTTCATGGTATTTGGTAATACAAGGCTGGAATATTATACACTTAAGATGTATTGGAAGTCTATTTTTTCTCTATGCTAGATGGGTTCTTGTAAATGTGATGTTACTATGACTCTTTCTATCTTATTCATATGCATAGAAGTGTACAAGGAATATTTCAGATTTTATTGATTTTTTTTGTAAATGACCTCTTGAAATCTTAGGGATTCTCACACCCAACTGTGGTTTATGTTATAAGAATGATACACACTACATGTTCATTATGGCTGAGATCAGATGGTTTAAAATTCACAATTAGTATATGACACTAAATTTTCATAGTGGATTGAGAGTATCCTATCCTATGTATGAGTTTAATTTTTGTACTTATTGATTTACATTAGCATGTTCTCAATTATACTCTTAAAAATTTAATACACTTTCTTACCCCATGTTCTTATGTCCTTATGCCATTGCTTAAGTACATTTTTTTCTTAAATTTGGGAAAAAGATAAATCAGAATCTTCGAGAGTTAAAGAAAGTAACGATTTAAACTCAGACATTTGATCAGTTTTTTTGAAAGATGAATTAGAGAACCAGTCAAGTAAGTTGTATAGAAAGGCCAAGAAAATGGGTGGTTGATACAGGACAGTTGGACTATCTATGAGTAAGGTCAGTGGATATATCCTATCAATAATTTAATGTATGGTTATTTGGAGACCCATCTCCCAATTTTTGAGATGTGTTTCAGAGATGGGGATGTCTTCAAAAACATTCTGATGTATAAGGTTCTTTTGGCTGTTGTTTCTTATCATTCTCTAAGTCTCCCGACTAAAAATTCATTCAAAGTTATACTGATCAGGTGGTGGGAACTTGATATTTGGGGGTAAGGCATAGTCTGGGAGAAAGAAATTGACTCATCTATAATGGGATTCATGAGTAAGACTCCACGCGAGGTTGGAATTCTCAAAGAGAAGGCTCATCCTAGGCATGAAATAAGTAACCTTAATTTGGATTTTCTTTTTGAGTTTTCAATATTCCAATATACTCTGTGGGTTTGAAATGTAAGCTACTTGGACCTCATACTCAAATTGGAAATTTGGAACTAAAATAACTTGAGGAATATATTGACCTCATAGATGGAAAGAAGAGAGCTATATTTCATGTATAATTTCCATGCTCAATAGGGAGGATGGGTTAACAATTAATCTACATACTTAAGGGTGATGCAAGAAATTCATTATTGTGACAGAGAATGGCTGAACTTTTAAAGCAGAGAAGAATTGTACTGGGCTAGATTTTTTATATAAGGTTTCTTTTTTATCTGAAAGGGCTTCAATTTTAAATCACATATGCCCTGCTTCTATTGTAAATGTTAATAGTTTCTTTTTCTTACACTATTAATGCTCTTAATATTGCATCTATATTAAATTTTTTAACTTTTTAAGCACCTACAATAGAATTTCAAATAAGGGCTTTCCTACATGTAAAATTACCCATTCTCTTAATTTGTAGGATTGATACGACAAAGAAAAAGCATAAGTGTTGCATAATTTTAGATCATCTTAATAGTCAAAATCAGTTCAGAAGATACTTATGTAAGTCATATATTTGCAAAAATGCATTTTTCCTCATCAAAATGTAGGAACTTTCTGAAATTGGACAATTTTGCATTGGATAACCTTGCAGGAAATAGGTGTTATATCTGGGGAAATTCTTTGTAGCATATTTCTTTTGGGGCTTTTTCCAATGGTTCTTCAAAGCTGGTGATGGTTGTGGCTTTGAAAATTTTCCAACCCTAGGATTGCAAGCTTATGAAAATAAGTAAGTTCAATTGGAATAAAAATCCCTTTTTAGTCTTTTTGTTAAGTGGATCAAGCTATTAATAGGCAGGGATTGCAGATTCTACTTTGACTTCAAAAAATCATATATTGGGGATGGAATGATTTTCCCACACCTAGTAAATGTGTCATTACTGGTGGGATCCATACTTTCTTATGGCATCATGTGGCCTCTCATAGAGAAGCATGAGGGAGATTGGTACCCTGCAAATCTCCCATGGGATACATCCCTGCATGGCATCACTGGCTACAGGGTATATGAGTACTAAAACTATTTTCTTCATCTATTAGAAATAGAAAATGGTGATCTCTTTGCATTGCATTGATTCTGAATTATAGTTTGCAAGTACAGAATGTAAGTTGTAACTCAATTCTAGGCTCAATCCTATTCATAGCACACATTCTCATTTTATTTGGTAACAACTAATTTTCTTTTTAAAACACATTGGACCAGGTCTTCATATCAATTTCTCTGATATTAGGGGATGGACTCTACAACTTTGTAAAGTTTATGTTCGTTACCTTCAGCTCCATGTATAGTGAATGGCAGAAGAAGAAGAATGAGAGCAATCAACTCCAAGCATCCGATGTACACATACCATACGATGAGCAGAGGCGCACTGAGATCTTCATCAAAGATGCTATTCCTTTGTGGATGGTAGTCTCTAGATATTTAGGGCTTTCTACCATATCCATGGGGATCATACCCATAATTTTCCCTCATGTAAAATGGTACTATGTATTAGTAGCCTACATCATTGCTCCTATGTTGGCATTCTGCAATGCATATGCGTGTGGGTTGACTGATTAGAGCTTGGCCTCCAATTATGGAAAATTGGCAATATTCATCTTTGGAGCCTGGGTGGGAAAGGGTAATGGCAGTGTGCTTGCAGGGTTAGCTTCATGTGGGGTAATGATGTCTATTGTGAGCATTGCTTCAGATCTGTCACAGGATTTCAAGACTGGTTACTTGACCTTCTCATCTCCTAGATCAATGTTTGTGAGCCAAGTGTTGGGGACTGTAATGGGGTGCATTATAGGGCCCTGCACTTTCTGGCTGTTCTACAAGGCTTTCGATGTGGGGTCTGAAAATGAAGAATACAGTGCCCCTTTTGCACAATTATACAAAGGTATGGCCATCTTAGGAGTTGAAGCATTTTCTTCCCTCCCTCATAACTACCTCAAATTATGCTTTGGGTTCTTTGCATTTGTTGTAGTGGTCAACATCATTAGAGACAGAGTACCCCGAAGGGTTTCTCAGTACATACCCTTACCAATGGCCATGGCCATTCCATTCTACTTGGGAGGGTACTTTGCCATTGATATGTTCATGGGGACTATTATTGTATTTATATGGCAAAGGACAAATCATAAATCTATCGATGTCTATGTTCACCTCTACCTCTAACGAGGAAAGGTCCTGTAAACAAGTTAGTTAATGAAGAGGGATTCCATTGGCGTAATGAGCAAGCAAGAAGAAAAGGGGCATTTCAAGAATTGAACTTAGGACCTCTATAAGATATGATAATATTAATTTTACAAAGATTAGCAAAAATGGAGTGTGTGCCCCTTACCTGTTGTGCAAAATCGCAGCACACGAACCCGCCTCCTCCCGCTAAAAGCACTTCGGCACACAAAATCAATTACAGGAAATGAAAATTGTGTTTAACATTTCTTTTTTTCTATATAATCCTGTGTTTGCCGATATTTTGACATTTCTTCTTAAACTTAATAGATGTCGATATTTCAACATTTTTGGGAGCATAAACCAAAAAAAAAGAGTTTCACAAGCCAAATTGGCCTGTCGTTGAAAAGTTAGGTCAAAAATATAGGCCTAATGTACTAGTGTGAGGATCAAGGACTTGATGAAATTGAAGCACTTATGGAAAGAATTTTATAGAGAGGCAAAGGTAGATACGAAGGTAAATTACCACTTGTATGTTTCAATTGTAAAGAGGTTGGATAATTTGTTGCAAGATGTCCAAATCAGCGAAAAGATGATAGAGGAAATGACAGACCTTACGAGAAGAAGTTTTACAAAGGTGAAAATAGAGAATACCAGAGCAGCCAAAAATCTGATAAGAGAGATACTCGAGACTACAAGGACAAAGGGAAGAAAGCTTGTTACCTAGATGAGAGTAGAGCCGATGACACTGCCACTAAATCATAAGAAGACATTGAGATGGTATTTGTAGCCATGAAGGATGATTCAGATGAAGATGAAGAAAGGTATGTAGATACTTCACTCATATCTAAAGTTTGTAAAAATGATGTCTGGGTCATAGATAGTGGTTGCACTCACCATATGACTGGTGATAAACAAAATTTTGAGGCTTTTGAATACTATAATGGTGGTTCAATAAGAATGGGTAATGATACACCTCATCCAATTGAAGGTAAAGGAACCATAATGTTGAATAACCTAATTAAATGTGAAAATGCTTACTGGGTTAACTAACTGAATTACAATTTTTTATGTGTTTCTCAGTTGAACAATTTAGGTCATAGAGTAGCATTTGAAAATAAGAATGCAAAGATTTTCAATGAATTGGGAAGGTTGATTGGTACCAGTGAGTAGACAAAAGGTAACCTTTTCTATCTTAATGACACTAACACCACTTGTTTGATGGCTAGAAACAAAGACTTATGGTTGTGTCACAAAAGATTGTGTCATGTGAACTTTGACAACATGATAAAGATAAGAAACAAAAGGAATGTCAGAGGCTTACCGACGATGACTAAGCCGGAGCATATCATGTGTAAGAATTGTCAAAAAGGTAAGATAACAAAGTCTAGTTTTAAGATAAAAACCCATACATCTACTGTAATTCTAGAATTAGTCCATACATATCTATGTGGACCGATGAGGACAAAGAGCTACTATAGAGATAGTTATTTCATTCTCTTTGTTGATGATCTCTCTAGAATGATGACAGCCATGTTTTTAAAAGATAAATAAGAAGCATTTAAGATGTTTAAATGGTACAAAGAAATGGTAGAAAAACAAAGTGAAAAGAAATTGAAATGCTTAAGGTTAGATAGAGGAGGTGAATTTAATTTAGAAGAATTCACTGACTATTGCAATGAGCGTGGTATTAAAAGACAAGTTGATGCACCAAGGATACCATAGAAAAATGGAATTGGTGAGAGGAGAAATGGATCAATTTTTGACTATGCAATAACATTGATGATTGAGAAAAGAATCACTCAAACATTTTGGAGGGAAGTTGTCAGTACTTCTGTCTATACACTAAACATAGTACAATTGAAGAAGGACACAAAGAAGACACCACATGAGCTTTGGTATGGTCATACACCCAATGTAAGTTACTTCCAAATCTTTTGTAGTCAATGTTATATATTAAAGGATGATAGAAATGGAAAACTTGACTACAAAAGTGAAGAAGGTATCTTCCTAGAGTATTCAACCAAAAGCAAGGCTGTAAATGTCTTAACAAGCCATATAAAAAAGTTATTGAAAGTGCAAATGTAAAAATAGATGAATTTGCAAAAAATAATGATAAGGAAAGAAAAAGGAACCAGAGGACTAAAAAAGGTTTGTTTATATAGAACCTGACACTTTACCCAAGAAATAGTGTGTCTCTCCCGAGCATCAGAACATTGCACCCAAGAATCGGGCTGCAGTTACCGATGATCAGGATAATACTCAAGATGTTGTTCCGATCAATGGAGATGAAAATGAAGGTGAAGAAGATAATCAGAAATGATGAACACAAAGCTTAACCAAAACTTTCCAAGTATGTTAGAAGGCATCATCCATACAACCAAATCATAGGAGATTAGAAGGTTGGAACAAGAACAAGAAGTAATTCACTTAACACCAGATGTTTACTTTATGATTTTGAGTCTAAATCTATTTACAATGCACTTGAGAATGAAGAATGGGTCAGTGCTATGAATGAAGAGATAGAACAGATTGAGAAGAACAATACATGGATACTAGTACTGAGACCAGATGACAAGAATGTCATCGGTACCAAATGATATTTAGAAACAAGCTAAATGAGAATGGAGAAGTCACTAGAAACAAAGAAAGATTAGTATGCAAGGGATATGCACAAGAAGAAGGTATTCATTATGGTGAAACCTTTGCACCCATTGCTAGACTAGAAGGAGTAATAATCTTACTTGCTTATGTTGCATTTAAAGGATTCAAGGTATACCAAATGGATGTCAAATCTGCATTCCTAAATGGAATACTAGAAGAAGAGGTATACATTGAACAACTAGAAGGGTTTGTTAATCTAGAAAAGAAAAACATGGTATGTAGACTACACAAAGCCTTGTATGGATTGAAACAAGAACCAAGAGCCTAGTATAAAAGACTTCACTCATATCTCACTAGCATAAAAATTTTTAGAAGAAGTGAAAATAGCAATCTATACTTAAAAGAAGATTCCGATGGTAATATTCTAATTGCTAAAATTTGTGTTGATGATATCATTTTTGGAGGGAATGAATTTTTATGCAAATCCTTTTCTGATGAAATGAGCAAGGAATTTGAAATGTCTATGTTTGGAGAGATCAAATTCTTTCTTGGTCTATAAAATCTTCAACAAGATGTAGACATTTACATCACTTAGTCCAAATACATCAAGGAAGTGCTAAAGATATTCAAGATGAAAGATTCCAAACCAGTTTGAAAACCTATGGCTACTGGATGCAAGATGACAAAGGAGGACAAGACAAATGAGGTAAATCAGACCTTATATAGATCAATGATTGGAAAATTGATGTATGTTGTTCACACTAGACCAGATATAGCACATGCAGTGGGGATAGTTGCAAGATTCTCTGCTAATCCCAAAGAATCACATATGACTGTCGTCAAAATAATTTTGAGATATATGAAGAAAACCAAAGCCTATGGATTATGGTACAAGAGAGAAGGAAAATTTGAGCTACAAATCTATATCGATATTGATTGGGATAGAAATATTAATGACTGAAAGAGCACAACTGGAGGAGCATTCTTCATGAGTGAAAGACTTATCAAATGGATAAGCAAGAAGAAAGGATGCATCTCTTAGTTTGTTGGTGCTATTTCTTGTTTAGATTGTACCTCAAAATTTTCCTAGGGTCCTTTGTCATTAGTAGTGTCTAAGGCTTCAAAATCAAGGTCAAAATTGTCCTTATGCCTCTGCAAAGTTTGTTTAAACCCTTAACCTAGTTGAAAATGGTGGAAAATGACTAAAAACCCTAATTGTCTTGGCCAATTCTATTTTCACGTTACTTTTTCGGTCACTTAAGTCACCTCAAGTCATGTGTCCATGTTAAATGGGCTGATTTTTACAAAAATATTGTGATTCCTAACCGCTTTAATAATTCTTAAGTCATGCCATGAAAATTCCCTTTTACGTCATCACCTTATGTGTCGAGCAAGTTAGCTTTGATCTAACGGTCAGCTTAATGGCTTAATCAAAAAGTGCATGACATCTAACAGGCAATAAATTAAGTGGTGGTTATGCATGTCCTTAGTGGGGCCAAAGAAGTCATAAAGGTTCTTAGTTAAACAGTGGGCAAGTATGAAAATATCAAATGGCCCACTTAATGGCTTAAAAGAAAAGTGCACGGCATCTAATGGGCAAACGATTAAGTGGAGGTGACACCTATCCAAGAAAGAGTGTGGGTCCAGTCGCAGACAAGTATAAAAGGTGTTAAAGCCTGGAAAGATCTAACGGTCATCTTAATGGCTTATACCCAAGATGCATGACATCTATTAGGCAAGCCATTAAGCGGTGATGACATTTGGCAGCTGGTGGACCAGGGCATTCAGATCTAGCAAGAAATTAAACCACAGTTAATTTGTTTCATATCTTACAGCTCACTTAACCGCTTAAAGGGATAGTGCTCAACATCTAGTGAGTAAGTGATTAAGCAGTGGTGACACGTGTCCTTGGTGGACAGTTGTTTTTAGGAAAATAAGATAGCCATCAGATGCAAAGAATGATGTCCAGAATCAACAGCTCAAATTCAAAGTTGATCAAATAAGTTGTAGAGAGTCATTAAGCTGCGAAATTGAAGCCTGTGAATTAATCATAGAATGTGTGACAACTCTGTTGGTTGTATTTCATGTTTTTACTACTGTACCTTGTTCTTTGTCTTGCTCTCTGCAAATTTTTAGGTTTTCATGTTTATTCCTTGCCCAAATTGTCAAAACCCTGCTAAAACCCTAGCAACCAAGTGTTAAACGATGCATGTTTAAAACCCTTGCCATGTCTCCTATTTCATCGTTACCTTTTTCAAAGTCACTAAAGGCATGTGCTTTAAAGTCAGGTCGCTTGATCGCATAACCCAGATCGAATATGCCAAATTTTCTCTCGACTTAGTTTTCCCTTTGTGTCGCGTAGTCTTGATAAGAAACAAAATATTCCATCTATGTATCGAGACTTAGCGATCTTTCTTTGGTCAGGTTTTCACTTGATTATCATGTTATAAAGCTTTAAAAGGAATGGGACCCACCTCAGTCGGGTGATCGCGAGAAGAGTCAACAGGTCAAAGAAATGTCTCCCGACCTTGTGCCTACTTCGTGTCGCATGATCGCTGGATCAGGACATTCAAACAGTTAAGGCTTTCCTTCAGTCACGTGGTCTCCTGATAAATTGGTGGTTAAGACATAACATTCCTGACTTAGCGACTAACAGTTTCATGTTAAGTGATTTCCTTCAGTCGGGATGTCGCCAGATCAGGGCAATTACTCAGATTTCCAGAATGCATAAAGAGGACGAAAGAAAAGATGACATCTGTCACAGAACTAGTGGTTGTCGCTGGGTCGCTAGAAGGAGAATGTGGATCAAGCGATAAGGAGACTATGGTATGTTTGCCCTCAGTCGTGAAGTCTCCTGATATTTTAAGGGCATGAGGAAATGTAAAGCGATTAAAAGACAGCCGTGCGATGAAGGAATGAAAGGATCTGACACTGGTCGCGAAGTCTGATGATAAAAGTGCCCTAGGTAAAAAGTGCTTCCGACTAAGCGATTAGGGTATGTCGCGAGGTCGCTGTAAATAGAAAAGGGCACGTGCTTCAAGTTAAAGGTAAAGACATAGGATATCCCGACTAAGCGACCAAAGAGATCATGAAAATAAGAACAACGGTTTGTCGCGTAGTCTGGAGATGGATACTGAGTTAAAGTTAACTCCCCGCGACTTAGATTTCCACTATAGTCGCCTGATCGCTGGAAAGACTTGGGTTTTCTGAGGTAAAGGATTACTGTTGTCACCAAGTCTGAAGAGTAAACCATAGTTAAGAGAAAATGCTCGCGACAAAGAGACTAACGGTTGGTCGCGAGGTCGCAGGATTTCAAATTTGAATTTTTGGTGGCAGATTTGGCACTGGAGCGTTCGTCCGCCATGATTTCTCTGTGCTCGTGTTCCAGGATTAATCAGAGAGGTTTCAATTGTAGAAGGCTATGCACAGAGAGTCTGTTGATCCCAAAATTAGATTTGTTTCAATGTTGGTGAAGAAAGAAAGTTTCAGAGGCATGGAAAAAGATGCAGAGTCCACTCAGAAGTTATTGCTCTCAGTAGCAGCTGGCAAAGGCACGGTCATGATAGAGGACTCATTAATAAGAAATTGAGTGGCATCCGTCAGGGGTCACTTCTCATCCTGAGAGGTTATGGTCAGTTGGTGAGCATTCATGGCAAGGTATACTTGCAGAGTTGGGCTAATGAATCCAGGTTACATGTCCACGGGCAGGATCCAGTACAGGGATGGGCGCAAAAGAAGCCTGATAATATTGACTAAATAATCAGATCTTTTTGAAAAGAGTAAAGAATGAATGTAAAATCAGATCTGAGAGAAGGACAGGTGTCAATTGCCTAGAAGTTTTA
>MU224931.1:5543491-5557045 GCA_018584345.1 Thuja plicata
TTGAAGAGTGGATCATTAGGTTATCCCTCCTACAAGAAAAGGAAGAAGGATGAAAATCCTTGTATCATTGGTTTTTCTATATTAAGGATCATGGTTTATATGGTTATATCTTGTATTTGATTATGCTTGGTCAGTTGCAAGGTAATTTATNAGTTGGTTTCATAAGAGATACATAGCAAATCAGTGTCCACATTATAACATACTGTGTAAACAGTTATCATAAAAGGTAAAACCTGCCTGAGCATATGTGGAGCTCAAAAATGAAGAAGGACCTTATCCATTCCTTAGCAATTAGGCTTTTCTTGTCCCTGAATCAGTATTAGGAAGCATGGTGTTCAAATAGTTATTTCAAGCACTGTGGTTCATACAAGAAAAATCCCTAACAAACTCCAGTCAAATTCATTTCAAAAGATTGATTTTATTGAGGCTGTAGAATCGATTAACTTGACTTGCACTCACAATGATTCATCAAAATCATTCAAGCAAAAATGAGATTGTAGAGAAAATTGGCTTCACGCAACTTCTGTGCAGAAAAAGTAAGCTTACTGATTCACTACCATTCAAATTGTGGTGGAATTTGTAGTTGAGAAAGGTTTTAGAGCTTTGTTTCAGAATTTGAGTCTAGTATCTAAAGAAAAAGCCTTAGAATGGCCCCTAGAGTTGAGGTTTCTGGAGAGATTGATTACCAAAAATGGAACATTAGGGAAGATTTGTTACAGAAATTGCCACTGAACTCAGGAGATGCCACACAAATTAAAAGGGTAGTTCCACCACATCCCTGCTTCAAAATTGGAGAAGGGCTATATGACTCTGGTAGATGGGCGAAAGATGCTAATAATAGTTTTGATGGCCTTACTCTGTTCAGGATGGCCTATAGCCAGAGGAATGCCCCTACCCCAGACTGTAATATTTGGGAATTAGATGTGGGAAAATTTATAGCACCTAGTGTGTTCATGGACATTGATTTGTTCACCTTGATTGCAAACACTTATGATAAGGTGGCTAGGGTTGTTAGGGATACCCAGGGAAATATACTATTGAATGTGTCAGCTGATGAAATCATAAGGATTTTCAAGTTGACTGACACCTCTCAACATATGGATGATATTGATTTTGAATACTTTAAAGAAATATACCATAGATAGAAGGACTATTACAGGGGTGAAGCATTGAAGGGGTATATCAATAAAAGAGGGAACTTGGTTGTAGTAGGGCCTAGGACCCAAAAACCCTTCAAGTTGGATCTTTTTAATGGCAATGCCTATCCATATAATGTTGATTGTTGTTCAAATTCTGCATCCCCACTTGTCAGTAGTATTTGATTATGCATCTTATATTGCTCAGGAGATGCATGAGGGTCTATTAGGAATTCAAGATGGCAACATTCAGAAACTAATGGGTTGGTATTCCCTCATGATACATATGTTCTTGTTCAACAGTGCAAACTTCTTTGAGGAAGAAATGGAACTAGATAAATTCCAAGATGGTAAAGAATTGCCTGTTCAAATGTGGAGTGCAGATTTGTCATGGGATAGGAAGGGTGTTATTTATGTGTATTTTGATAAGGTTTTTGCCACTAGACTCAAGTCACTACTGAGTAACCAGAATGCTAGGGTTCACAATGAAATGATGAGGCTTTTAAGGCCTATGGAATATGCCTTGGAGCTAAAAATTACTCACAATTGGGGAGATCTAATTTTGTACCCTTTTTCTATAGTAACTAGGGTTTATGGTTTCAGAGGAACTCCTTATGTGCTGCATTACAGATTCCCACTCAAAATTGTAGTAGCAAAAATTATAAGGCAATTGGGTGGGCTACATGAAGAAGCCTTGACTGGAAAGATGAAGGGAAGTATCTTTCCTACCCTCATCAGAGCCCATCACTTCACCATAACCAAAAGTGGGTGGACACAATTTGATAAGTATTTTGAGCCCTATCATTTAGCCACTTCAGTTTCTAAATGTGCAGACAATGAAGATTTTATTATGGGTATGTTCAGGAAGAGGACTAAATGTGTGATGTTAGAACATCAATTCAATTATCTAGAGGATATCATCAAAAATATTTTTGACCTGTATGTTCAGGAAATCAGCAAAGAGAAATGGATGGCATACAAGAAGTCTTTGGACTTTGTATGAAATTTTGATAAGACTTATGATCCTTTAAAGGATTTTTTCCCATGGTCTTACAAAATTGATTCCCTAATGAATCTTTTTGAGGGAATTATGCAAACCCTAAATGAGAAGAGGCAGAGAGCAGTTGAAAATGATCTCGAAAGGGCTCTTGATGTCCTGAATAGATTTCCATAGAGAAGAATAGTCCCACCAGGGAATTATGTAGTTTATAAAAGGAGAGGATACACTACTATTTCTCCCAAAGCTAACCAACCTCTTCAGCATAAGGGAAAGAGACCAACAGATATCAGTGTTCAAGAGGTGCCCTCTCCCAAAAGGAAAAGGGTGGAAACCAAAGAATAGGAGAGTGAATTATACTCTCCTTCCCAATCCCCCATACAGTATGATGATCAGGCCATTGTTGAACAACGAGTACAATTGAGGAATGTTGGTAAAGTAGTTGTTACCACTCAAGAGCTACAAGAAGGGATGTTAGAGGCACTTAGACATACAACAACTGACCTCATAGTAGTAGAGTTTGCTGGTAAGGAGTTAGATCCTGTAACCAAATAGGCCAGTGATGAATTCTTGTTTGATGACAATTTCATCAAAACCAGGGCTTTCATTCAATTTTTATAGAGGTGCCATATTGATGAATACAATCACAAGTGCCAAAAGATGCTAGAAGCTCAACCCAACTCTACCAAGGAGGATGTAGAGAAAGACATTAAGAAGGAAATGATATCAAATTTTGATAAGATTACCCCTGAAGAGGGCAGACAAATGGTTAAAAGGCAGGGAGTTCTCATATTGCCACAATGGGATCTAGCAGATGCAGTGGTCTTTGATGCTGCAAGAAAGAAAGCTAAACCTATGAGCACTACTGGGACATCAATTGGTGCCCAGTTTAGTGAAGATCATGCAGCTCTAGAAATATGGTCATTAAAGAAAAAATACAAGAGGAGAATAAAGGAATATGATGTTGTTGAAGATACAGGAAACCTAATTGTAAAGAGGGTTGCTAACACTTCAGGAATTGAAGCTGCAAACCTTGTGGTTCAAATAGATAATATAAGCATGAAGGTATCTAAGAGAGAAAAGGAGGCCTATGTCAACTTAAATGAGAGATATGAATTTGTACTTAAAGATTATAATGAGGAAAAGGTTAAATCTTTGATGAAAGATAACATAATAGCAGAGCTGGAGGGTAAACAAAAGATCCAATTTGTGCCCCAAGGGGTAATTTCTTAGGAACCTCATTAGCCCTCCTCCTCTAGTCCATTTTTAACATATCCCCCTTCCCCTGTACCTTTAAGTCCTACTATCCAAGAAGTCATTGATGCTAAAAGAGAAGAATTAGAGGCTGAGAAGAACAGGTTGATCAGTGAAAGAACAAGGCTAGAAGAAGAGGGTAAAAGGGATCTTGAATATTCTCCAGCATACAAAGAGGCTAAGGAATTGGTAAAGCAAAAATGTTTAGATCAGATATTTTCCAACCTCAAAAGGTGTGCCAGTGAGGTTAACCTTTCTAACCTCTATTTATTGGGAAAGAAGATTGCAAGCATCACCAGCAAACATGAGGATGAAAAGAAGCAGTGGGATCTGATAATGAATAATTTGAAAGGGAAGGCAGCCCATGTTAAATCCTTTTACTCTCTCTCAAAGGAACAAAATAACATTGATATTATCCTGACAAGCACCCATAATGTCTCAAACTAATGGTTAAT
Source organism: Thuja plicata (assembly GCA_018584345.1). Lineage (NCBI taxonomy): Eukaryota > Viridiplantae > Streptophyta > Pinopsida > Cupressales > Cupressaceae > Thuja > Thuja plicata. The sequence continues at coordinate 5,547,334 of MU224931.1, forward strand.
TTAAACATCAAGAAGAACATGATCATCAAAAGGGTCACAATTCTGAGAGAATAGTTTTTCAAGGATAGATATGATATGTATCCCAATATGTTAAAATAAGATGGGAACATAAAGAGTGAAGCCTTATGGCTGAGACAATTTAATGAAGCACTAACCAGCAGGACAAAAAGTATTATTACATTGGCAAATACTGGTTGGTTTGTGTTTACTATTGATATCTTAAGCAAAGCCAAAGCATTTTTTGAATCCTGGGAGGCAGAAGTTGAGAAAGCTAATAATGATTGGGAAGAGTTCAATAGCTAGAAAGATGAAGTCCTTAGTTTCAGTTGGCCAAGTGATGAGGTGTTCACCACATGGGTTAGCAAGTATGGAATAGTCACCCTGGTAGCATGAGACAATAAACATAAAGGGGACAGCTAACACCAAAGAGGTTGAGCATTTTGAAAAAATCAAATATTGGGACCTCTACACCAAAAAGAGAACAATTTCCACATGACAAGGACCCAGCCACCTCAGAGCAACTTCAAGCATTCAGGCGGTCACAGGACAAAATATTACATGGCTAAGAGCAAATATTTGTTACCCCCATCTGCCTAAAATTTTGTCTCATCTATAAACTATATTTTGTCCACTAGCCCAGTCATTCGTAGCTTGTTGCATCCTTATTTTCCAAAATGATTCCAAGATGACTGTGGCTATCTATAAGTATCAGGTTGTAATATTGTAAAAGGGATGGTAAAAATAAGACTACAAGGTAGATTACTGAATTGTGTCTGAATGTTGGTTTTAAGTCTTTTGAATGTACTGATATTCAAATTTACATTAATAAAATATAATGGAATCTCCATTTTTATGCCAATGATGTCTTCTTTAATTTTCTATTAATTCTTGTATGTTCAATTTGTAAGGCATTTTGAATATACTGGTCATAAGATAGTCATGTTCATGTCTGTGATTTGCTTTCAAGGAAAGTTTTAAATCTTGCAGATAATAGCAGAGGGTTAGGGTTGATGTAGGGATTTGATACAGGGGTGTGAGGATGAGAGGATAGTTTGTAAGGAAATTTATCTGGGGTTCATTTTTATTTCTATTGATTATCATTAATATGTGTATGCTCTATTTTGACTCTATCACCCATGATTAGGCACTGGTCAAAATGCTGACAAGTGGTTGTTGTCATCAATTCAAATTCGATCAATCTTTATATTTTTGTTATTTCAAATACATGTCTAGTTAATTGTATTCATTACAATTCATCTTAGTGATTCCTTGAAGAGTGAATCAACAGGTTAGCCTTCCTAGGCCTAAAAGGCATAAAAAGAAGAAAGATTACCAATCCTTAAACCACTGTTAAAGATAGATAAAAATAATATTTTGTCATAAGTGCACCCGCCTGGGTATGTGGAGCCCAAAGTGTAGAAGGATTTTCCATCCTTGTTAATTAGCCTTTTCCCTATGAGAATCCAACTTGGGTATAGGAGATTCTGGCATTTATTTCCATTGTAATTGATTTTGCAAGAAAAAGAGCTAACACAATCTACTGCAGAAGAAGAGTACGTGGTTGCTGCTGAAAATTTCTCTAATATGGCATGGATCAAACAATTACTAGAAGGTATGCATATGAAGATCTTTGAACCAGTAATTATCTATTTTGATAATACCAGTGCAATAAACATTTCTAAAAATCCAGTCATGCATGCTAAGACTAAGCATATTGCAATCAAGTATCACTAAGAAAGAAAAATGCGGAGATAAGGTTGTGTGTTGATTTCAAAAATTTAAATGTAGCCTCATTGAAAGATAATTACGGAATACCTAACATGGAGGCTATGTTGCATAAATTCACTGGATGTGATTTCTTATCTATGATAGATGGATTCTCAAGGTACAATTAGGTGTTGGTCAAAGAATCTGAGCAATTCAAAACAACATTTACTACCCCTTGGGGCACTTATGTATATGCTCGTATGCCATTTGGGCTAAAAAATGTTGGTCCAAATTTTCAAAGAGCTATGGATGTAGCCTTCAAAGACCTCATGGATGTTCTGATGGTGGTGTACCAAGATGATTTAACAAATTTCTCAAAAAGAGCAGAGGATCATTGCAATCATTTCGAAAAGGTCATGATAAAAGCACTAGAATATGGGGTGTCTCTGAACCCAAAAAAGTGTCCCTTTGTTGTTACTGAGGGGAAACTTTTGGGACACATAGTGTCAAAGGAGGGGGTGAGGATAGATCCTGAAAGGGTTGAATCCATCCAAAAGGTACTTGCTCCCAAGAAATTAAAAGGTATACAATCATTTCTAGGGAAGATTAACTTTGTTAGAAGATGTATTGTCAACTTTGCAGAACTGGTTAAACCTATTGTCAAATTGCTAAAGAAAAAAGTGAAATTTGAATGGGGCCAAGAACCTCAATTAGCCTTTGAAAGGATAAAAAAAGCCATTCAAGAAGCACCAATCCTTGCATCCCTTGATTACACTAAGCCCTTTTCTTTGTTTACTTTTGCCTCATTTCATACTATTGCAGTAGTCTTATTGTAGAAGGATAGTGAAGGATTTGAGCACCCCATTGCATTTTTTAGTAAGTCATTGCAATCAACTGAATTAAATTATCAGATGATGTAAAAATAAGCTTATGCTCTGGTGAAGGTAGTCAAGGCTTTCAGGCCTTATTTGGTGTGCACAAAAGTAAAATCCTATGTCCCTCATGTTGTTGCCAAGGACATCTTTGTTCAAAATGAAGTGACAGGAAAGAGATGTAAATGGATAAACAAAGTCTAAGAGTTTGACATAGAAATCCATATCACTAATTTGGTGAGGGGATTAGGGTTGGCTAAGTTGATGATGGAAGAAAATTTGGATTTGGTCCAAGTAAACAGTGTTGGTGTAGAAGAAAACTGCTTGACAAGTATTGAGATGCAACCCTGGTATACCAATATTGTTTATTTTCTAAAAAATGCTAAATATCCAGATGACTTGAATGATAACCAAAGGAAGAGTTTGAAGCTGCAATCACAAAAGTATGTTTTTTTGTAGGGTAATTTTTTCTAGAAAAATAGAGATGGGATCTTTTTATTATGCCTTGACAAAGGTCAATCAGAAAAGGTATTGAGAGAGATGCATGCTGGAATATGTGGAGGGCATTATTCTGCTAGAACAACAGCCCACAAAATTTTAAGGGCTGGATATTATTGGCCTTGTGTTTTTCAAGATGCTCACACTTTTGTTAGGAAATGTGAGCCATGCCAGAGATTTTCAAGCAAGATGAAATATTCAGGGGCATTGTTATTAAACTCAGTAGTAGCAGAGACTCCCTTTGCTATGTGGGGAATGTACTTTATAGGAGAATTTAATGAAAAATCAAGTGGAGGCCATGGCTGGAATTTGCTAGCAACTGATTATTTCACAAAGTGGGTAGAGGCAATCCCAACCAAAAAGGCAACAAGTGTTGTGGTTATTGATTTTTTGATGGATAATATAATTACAAGATTTGGTGTCCCCATTAAATTGATAATGGATAATGCCATGTGCTTTAGGTCTAAAGAATTCACTGACTTTTGCTTTGATATGGGAATTATTATGTCCTATTCATCCCCATACCACCCTCAAGCTAATGGTCAAGCAGAATCCAGTAATAAAAGTATTTTGCAAATCTTAAAAAAGACCTTGGAGGGAAATAAGAGAGCTTGGCATGTTAAACTAAAACTTTCCCTTTGGGCTGATAGGATTATTGTCAAGAAGGCCACTGGAAAGTCTCCTTTTGAATTGGTTTATGGTGTTCAATCAAGAATGCATGTCAACAATTTGCTCCCAATTTAAAAATTTATCCAAGATGAAGGAATAGAAATTTATGAACCCATTGAAGAAAGGATGGTTCAGCTGGTAGAATTGGATGAAATGAGGAGAGAAAGCCAGAGAGAAAATATCAAATTACAGCGAAAAATGAAGTACCTTTTTGACAGAAGGGAAGATGAGAGAAATTTTATGCCTGGTGATTTTGTATTATAGTGGAATATTAGGGCTGAAGAGAAAGGAAAACACAAGAAATTTCAATCACTATGGATTGGACCTTTTGTTATATCTCCAATCTTTGGAAAAGATTATTATTTCCTCAAGAATCTGAATGATGAAGAACAGGAATTGTCAGTCCATGGACAATTCCTGAAAATTTTATTTAATTGAATTTTCTTCTCCATGTGCAATAGTATGTATTATATGTATAGGTGTGTTTCCTTTCTATTGTGTGTTTGTTTTCAGTTTTAGGTTGGTCTGGTTTGTGGTCTGCTTCCCCAGAGATCTTTGGTTCTTGTTATAACCTGGTGTTTAAACATCCTCAGAGAGAGCCACTATTGGTGTTATTTCTTGTTTAGATTGTGCCTTGAAATTTTCCTAGGGTCCTTTGTCATTAGTAGTGTCTAAGGCTTCAAAATCAAGGTCAAAATTATCCTTATGCCTCTGCAAAGTTTGTTCAAACCCTTAACCTAGTTGAAAATGGTGGAAAAAGACTAAAAACCCTAATTGTCTTGGCTGATTCTATTTTCACGTTACTTTTTTGGTCACTTAGGTCACCTCAAGTCATGTGTCCATGTTAAATGGGTTGATTTCTATAAAAATATTGTGATTCCTAACCACTTTAATAATTCTTAAGTCACGCCATGAAAATTCCCTTTTACGTCATCATCTTATGTGTCGAGCAAGTCAGCTTTGATCGAACGGTCGGCTTAATGGCTTAATTAGAAAGTGCACGACATCTAACAGGCAAGCGATTAAGCAGTGGTGATGTATGTCCTTGGTGGGGCCGAACAAGTCATAAAGGTTCTTAGTTAAATAGTGGGCAAGTATGAAAATATTGAACGGCCCGCTTAATGGCTTAAAATAAAAGTGCACGGCATCTAACAGGCAAGCGATTAAGCGGAGGTGACACCTCTCCAGGAAAGAGTGTGGGTCCAGTCGTAGACAAGTATAAAAGGTGTTAAATCCTAGAAAGATCTAATAGTTAGCTTAATGGCTTATACCCAAGATGCATGACATCTATCGGGAAATCCATTAAGCGGTGATGACATCTGGCAGTTGGTGGACCCGAGCATTCAGAGCTGGCAAGAACTTAAACCAAAGTTAAGTTGTTTCATATCTGACGGCTCACTTAATCACTTAAAGGGAAAGTGCTCAACATCTAGAGAGTAAGCGATTAAGCAGTGGTGACATGTGTCCTCAGTGCACAGTTGTTTTAAGGAAAATAAGATAGCCATCAGATGAAGAGAATGATGTCTAGAATCAACGGCTCAAATTCAAAGTTGATAAAATAAGTTGCAGAGAGTCGTTAAGCTAATAAATTGAAGCCTATGAATTAATCACAGAACATGTGAAAACTCTAGTTGAATTCAATTTGAAAGATTGATTTGATTGAGGCTGTAGAATTGATTAAGTTGACTTGCAGTCATAATGATTCATCAAAATCATTTGAGCAAAAATGGGATTGTAGAACGGGTAAGCTAACTGATTCACTAGCATTCAAATTGTGGTGGAATTTGCAGTTCAGAAAGGTTTTAGAGCTTTGTTTCAGAATCTGAGTCTAGTATCTAAAGAAAAAACCTTAGAATGGCCCCTAGAGTTGAGGTTTCTGGAGAGATTGATTACCAAAAATAGAATGTTAGCAAAGATTTGTTACAGCAATTGCCACTATCCTCAGAAGATGCCACACAAATTAAAAGGGTAGTTCCACCACATCCCCACTTCAAAATTGGAGAAGGGCTATACGATTTTGGTAGATGGGCGAAAGATGCTAATACCAGTTTTGATGGCCTTACTCTATTTAGGATGGCCTATAGCCAGAGGAATGCCCCTACCCCAGACTGTAATATTTGGGAATTAGATGTGGGAAAACTGTTAGCACCTAGTGTGTTCATAGACACTGATTTTGTTCACCTTGATTGCAAACACTTATGATAAGGAGGCTAGGTTTGTTAGGGATACCCAGGGAAATATACTATTGCCTGTATTAGCTGATGAAATCAGAAGGATTTTCAAGCTGACTAAAACCTCTCAACATATGGATGATATTGATTTTGAATAATTTAAAGAAATATACCATAATCAGAAGGACTATTACAGGGGTGAAGCATTGAAGGGGTATATCAATAAAAGAGGGAACTTGGTTGTAGTAGGGCCTAGGACCCCAGAACCCTTCAAGTTGGATCTTTTTAATGGCAAGGCCAGAAAGATGTACAGTGCTCTGTGCAATTTTTTTGGGTTAGATGAAGATGTGCCAATGCCTATCCATATAATGCTGATGGTTGTTCAAATTCTGCATCCCCACTTGTCAGTAGTATTTGATTATGCATCTTATATTGCTTAGGAGATGCATGAGGGTCTATCACGAATTCAAGATGGAAACATATAGAAACCAATGGGTTGGCATTCCCTCATGATGCATATGTTCTTGTTCAATAGTGCAGACTTCTTTGAGGAAGAAATGGAACTAGGTAAATTCCAAGATGGTAAAGAATTGCCTGTTCAAAAGTGGAGTGCAAATTTTTCATGGGAAAGGAAGGGTGCTAGTTATGTGTATTTTGATAATTTTTTTGCAACTAGACTCAAGTCACTGCTGAGTAACCAGAATGCTAGGGTTCACAATGAAATGAAGAGGCTTTTAAGGCCTATGGAATATGCCCCAGAGCTAAAAATTTCTCACAATTGGGGAGATCCAATTTTGTACCCTTTTTCTACAGTAATTAGGGTTTATGGTTTCAGAGGAACTCCTTATGTGCTACCTTACAGAGTCCCACTCAAAATTAGAGTAGCAAAAATTATAAGGCAATTGGGTGGGATACAGGAAGAAGCCTTGACTAGAAAGATGAAGGGAAGTATCTTTCCTACCCTCACCAGATCCCATCACTTCATCATAACCAAAGGTGGGTGGACACAATTTGATAAGTATTTTGAGCACTATCATTTAGCCACTTCAGTGTCCAGATGTGCAAACAATGAAGATTTTTTATGGGTATGTTCAGGAAGAGGACTAAATGTGTGATGTTAGAAAATCAATTCAATTATCCAAAGGATATCATCAGAAATATTTTTGACCTTGATGTTCAGGAAATTAGGAAAGATAAATGGACGGCGTACAAGAAGTCTTTGGACTTTGTACAAAATTTTGGGCGTACAAGAAGTCTTTGGACTTTGTAAAAAATTTTGATAAGACTTATGATCCTCTAAAGGATTTTTTCCCATGTTCTTAAAAAATTGATTCCCTAATGAATCTTTTTGAGGGAATTATGCAAACCCTAAATGAGAAGAGGAAGAGAGCAATTGAAAATGATCCTGAAAGGGCTCTTGCTATCCTGAATAGATTTCCAAAGAGAAGAATAGTCCCACTAGGGAATTATGTAGTATATAAAAGGAGAGGATACACTACTATTGCTCTTAAAGCTAACTAGCCTCTTCAGCATAAGGGAAAGAGACCAGTAGATATCAGTGTTCAAGAGGTGCCCTCTCCCAAAAGGGAAAGGGTGGAAACCAAAGAAGAGGAGAGTGAATTATACTCTCCTTCCCAATCCCCCATATAGTATGATGATCAGGCCATTGTTGAACAACTAGTACAATTGAGGAATGCTGGTGAAGTAGTTGTTACCACTCAAGAGCTGCAAGAAGGGATGCCAGAGGCACCTAGACATATAGAAACTAACCTTATAGTAGCAGAGTTTGCTGGTAAGGAGTTAGATCCTATAACAAAATAGGTAAGTGATGAATTCTCATCTGATGACAATTTCATCAAAACCAGGGCTTTCATTCAATTTCTATGAAGGTGCCATATTGATGAATACAATCACAAGTGCCAAAAGATGCTAGAAGCTCAACCCAAATATGCCAAGGAGGATGTAGAGAAAGAAGTTAAGAAGGAAATGACATCAAATTTCGATAAGATTACCCCTTAAGAGGGCAGACGAATGGTTAAAAGGAAGGGAGTTCTCATATTGCCACAATGGGATCCAGCAGATGCAGTGGTCTTTGATGCTATAAGAAAGAAAGATAAACCTATGATCACTATTGGGACATCAATTGGTGCCCAGTTTAGTGAAGATCATGTAGCTCTAGCGATCTGGTCATTAAAGAAAAAAGACAAGAGGGGAATAAAGGAAGATGATGATGTTGAAGATACAGGCAACCTAATTGTAAAGAGGGTTGTTGACACTTCAGGAATTGAAGTTGCACACCTTGTGGTTCAAACAAATAATTTAAGCATGAAGGTAGTTGAGAGAGAAAAGGAGGCCCGTGTCAGCTTAAATGAGAGATATAAATTTGTATTTAAAGCTTATAATGAGGAAAAGGTTAAATCTTTGATGAAAGATAACAAAATACCAGAGTTGGAGGGTAAACAAAAGATCCAATTTGTGCCCCAAGGGGTAATTTCTTAAGAACCTAATCAGCCCTCCTTGTCTAGTTCATTTGTAACATATCCCCCTTCCCCTGCACCTTTAAGTCCTACTACCTAAGAAGCCATTGATGCTAAAAGAGAAGAATTAGAGGCTGAGAAGAACAGGTTGATTAGTGAAAGAACAAGGCAAGAAGAAGAGGGTAAAATGGATCTTGAAGATTCCTCAGCATACAAAGAGGCTGAGGAATTGGTAAAGCAAAAACATTTAGATCAGATATTTTCCAACCTCAAAAGGTGTACCAGTGAGGTTAACCTTTCTAACCTCTATTTACTTGGAAAGAAGATTGCAAGCATCACCAACAAACATGAGGATGAAAATAAGCAGTGGGATTTGATAGTGAATAATTTGAAAGGGAAGGCAACCCATGTCAAATCCTTCTACTCTCTCTCAAAGGAACAAAATAACATTGACATTATCCTGACAAGCATTCAAAAATGTCTCAAACTAATGGTTAATTTGGACATCAAGAAGAACATGATCATCAAAAGGGTCACAATTCTAAGAGAAGAGTTTTCCAGGGATAGATATGATATGCATCCCAATATGTTCAAAGAAGATGGGAACATAAAGAGTGAATCCTTATGGCTGAGACAATTTAATGAAGCACTAACCAGTATGACAAAAAGTATTATTACATCGGCAAATACTGGCTGGTTTGTGTTGACTATTGATATCTTAAGCAAAGCCAAAGCATTTTTTGAATCTTAGGAGGCAGAAGTTGAGAAAGCTAACAATGACTGGGAAGAGTTCAATAGCCAGAAAGATGAAGTCCTCAATTTCAGTTGGCCGAGTGATGAGGTGTTCACCACATGGGTTAGCAAGTATGGAATAGTCACCCCGGTAGCATGAGACAATAAACATAAAGGGGACAGCTAACACCAAAGATGTTGAGAAGTTTGAACAAATCAAATATTGGGGCCTCTACACCAACAAGATAATAATTTCTAGATGACAAGGACCCAACCAGCTCAGAGAAACTTCAAGCATTCAGGCGATCACAGGAAAAAAGATTACATGGCTAAGAGCAAAGATTTGTTACCCCCATCCGCCTAAAATTTTGTCTCATCTGTAAACTGTATTTTGTCCACTATCCCAGTCATTTGTAGCTTTTTGCATCCTTATTTTCCAAAAGGATTCCAAGATGACTATGGCTATCTATAAGTATCAGGTTGTAATATTGTAAAAGGGATGGTAAAAATAAGACTACAAGGTAGATTACTGAATTGTGTCTGAATGTTGGTTTTAAGTCTTTTGAATGTACTGATATTCAAATTT
>MU224931.1:5557095-5568400 GCA_018584345.1 Thuja plicata
TGTACTGATATTCAAATTTACATTAATAAAATACAATGGAATCTCCATTTTTATGTCAATGATGTCTTCTTGCATTTGCTATTAATTCTTGTATGTTCAATTTGTAAGGCATTTTGAATATACTGGTCATAAGATAGTCAAGTTCTCGTATGTGAGTTGCTTTCAAGGAAAGTTTTAAATCTTGTAGATAATAGCAGAGGGTTAGGGTTGATGTAGGGATTTGATACAGGGGTGTGAGGATGAGAGGATAGTTTGTAAGGAATTCTATCTGGGGTTCATTTATATTTCTATTGATTATCTTTAACATGTGTATGCTCTGTTTTGACTCTATCACCCATGATTAGGCACTGGTCAAAATGCTGACAAGTGGTTGTTATCATCAATTCAAATTCAATCAATCTTTATATTTTTGTTATTTCAAATACATGTCTAGTTAATTGTATTAGTTAAAATTCATCTTAGTGATTCCTTGAAGAGTAAATCAATAGGTTATCCTTTAGGCCTAAATGGCATAAAAAGAAGAAGGATTACCAATTCTTAATCCATTGTTGAAAACTGCTAAAAATAATATTTTGTCATAGGTGCACCCACCTGGGTATGTGGAGCCCAAAGTGTAGAAGGATTTTCCATCCTTGTTAATTAGCCTTTTCCTATGAGAATCCAACTTGGGTATAGGAGAGTCTGGCATTTATTTCCATTGTAATTGATTCCGCAAGAAAAAGAGCTAACACGGTCTACTGCAGAAGAAGAGTATGTGGTTGCTACTGAAAATTTATCTAATATGGCATGGATCAAACAATTACTAGAAGGTATGCATATGAAGATCCTTGAACCAGTAATTATCTATTGTGATAATACCAGTGCAATAAACATTTCTAAAAATCCAGTCATGCATGCTAAGACTAAGCATATTGCAATCAAGTATCACTATCTGAGAGAACAAGTGCAAGCAAAGGAAGTGACACTAGAATATGTTCAATCAAAGGAACAGTTAGCTGATATATTCACCAAGCCATTACCAAAGGATACTTTTGAGTATCTAAGACAAAGACTAGGGGTTCAACTCTTGTTTATCGATCAGTAATTTGACTAGGAGGTTGCATCAGCCTATACAAAAATTGAAGATCAATCATGTTGATGCAAACACTGAGATGGACAGCAACAGATACATCTGTACATTGCAAGGTATAAATCTACACTGAAAATAAAGACATTGTATTGCTGATGGATAGGGAAATTCAAGGAGTATATTATGCAAAGGGATGGAAGGTGATATAGATGATAAAATAAGGAGAAGTATTTCTGTTTGGCATTGTTGTCAGAGGTACAGAGATATTCTCATTTTCATACAAAAGGGAGAATTATCATACAAAGGGAGAGATGATCTTCAAATCACATAAAGGAGAGATATGATAAATGTTAGTAATACCTAAGAGGGGGGGTGAATCAGTGGCCTCAAAAATTTATCCTTTAAAATTTAACCACCAATCAATAAACCTTAGATTAATAAGTCCCTACAAGATGCATGCCATGAAATACTAATAATGATTAACTATCTATTGATTTTCCTTGTTTGTCCTTATTCTCCTTGATTACCGATAAGTAGAAAAACTATTTACCAATACTCAGTAAATATGTAGAGTATACCAATCAATCCAGAAATGCATATGTGAAATGTAAAATAGTATAGTAACAAACCATACACACATAACACATGAATTTTAATGTGGAAACCCTGTTAAGGGAAAAACCACTGGGACCAGTACCCCAAATTTTCACTCTTCTGAAGTGAGCCCTGTTAGAAGCCAACCTTGTTAAAGGTTAAAAACACACTGTTAGGTGTGACCTTGTTAGAGGATTTTAATATGAGTCTATCACTTGATATCTGGCATGTATATGCTACCAATATTGATCAACCTCTATGTGTACAATAGGTAGCTGGCATATCTGGTGCTACCTAACTGCATCAACCTCCTTCTTAGACTGTGTGTTAGTATCAGGCACTCAATGTTATCTTCATGATAAACTTTTTGGCAATCTATTAGGATATACATCAATTATAGAAGACTTTTAAGTCTTGCTTTGTTAAGAGACTTGATGCTTCAATGGTTAAACTGAAACACTATGACCTATTTCTAATGCAACTTGAATTGCAGATTTTTAGATCTATTTAAGTACATTACCTCTCTGATCAATGTATCAATTCAATTCTTTGTGCTCCACACTTTCTTCTTTTTGATGTTGTGCTTCACTATTCATCGGTGTTTGTAGAATTCTTTAGCTCTCCTTTAGCTTGATTGATTAGGACTGTATCAAGTTCTTCTTCATCAGTTTCTCTTTAGCATCCTCTTTCTATTCACTCCCCTTCCCATGTATGTGATTGCGGAAATGAATTATGCTTGTCTCTTATATAGACATGATATTCCTTAATTCTTGGTTCTTGGTGTGAAAAACATTCTAGCCAATTTGATTTAAAGATTTAACTCCTGATTTATCTCGTAGTTATCTTCTTGCCAACTGTACAAATCTTCTTTAAATCAATTACTTAACTCTGGTTGAATAAAACAATTAAAACAACCAGTTCAGCCTATCCTTAAGCTCTAACAGCTAGATATTTTGTCATTTTCTAAACTCTCTATTGTGTTGGTCAACTCTGCAATTAGTCATCGATGATAACTGTCAGTTCCATCAGTGTGACTCCAATCAGCTTCAGGATCTCCGTCCGTCAGGCATCATTGAATTATACTCGTCGGGAAACTCTATTTTCAATTTGTCAGGTATCACTATGATTTTTCTTCATTGGGAAATATTGTCTTCTTCTCATTGGGTATCATTGTGACTTTTGTTCTTTGCCTTTACCGATGGTGTGCACTCCATCGGTGTTGTCTGTTACTTAGTGAATACTTGACTTATGCATTGCTGAAAGCATAACCTTTGTTCCATTGATTCTCTGAATTCTTTGGCATTATGTACATGACCATACAAATGATATCAAGTTGACATCAATGATAATACAAATCGTTAACTGATTTAATGCCTTGCATTATCTTCAACTTAACAGTATCAAACATTCAATCAGTTAAATATCATTAATCTCTCCCTTTGACATTGATGGAAACATACTATATTATGACACTATACTATTTATAATATAATATGAAATACAATTGTTGAGATTCATCAAATTACCAAATAGTTTGTTTTGATAACAGATAAAAATGTCTGACCGTCGGTAAGCTCTGTGTTATCTTAGATTTGATTCTTGCAGCTTTCTGTGAAACCTATTCTAATGTGTTGTGTCCTTCCCTTGTTTCAATATCTCTCTTTTGACTATTCTTGTTCTTTGATGTCTTTGTCTTTTGTTAGCAACTCTCCCTATGGATATGATCTCTCCCTGTTGGAGTAATCTGATAATGGATAATCTTTCTTCTTTTTCTGAAGGCTGTGATAATATGGAAACTTTCTCTCCCTTTGACAACAATGCCAAATAAATATCTAGAAGATATCTGACATTAATATCAAATAATCTTTTCTCTTGATTAATAATATATTCCTTGAATTTTCCTTATCCATCAACAATACATCAATATGATCTGATGCTCAGTTCTAATATATACCTTTCTATATATAGATGTAGCTTTGAAGTTCATCTTTTTTCTTGCATCAACATGAATGATATTCTAATAATATATAGGCTAATGTAGTCTTCAGTTCTTTACTGACTGGTAGACAAGGGTTTGAACCCTAGTCTCTTTCTTAGGTACTCAAATGTATCCTTGGGCAGTGGCTTGGTGAAGATATCAGCCAATTCTTCTTTTGATTGCACATACTCAAGTATCACCTCTTTTTCTTGAACTTGTTCTCTTAAGTAATGATACTTGATTGCAATGTGTTTTGTCTTGGAATGCATGACTAGATTCTTGGAAATTTTTATTTCACTGGTGTTATCATAATAGATAATCACTGGTTCTAAGATCTTCATATGCATACCTTCCAGCAACTATTTGATCCATGCAATATTTGAGCAGTTTGCAACAGCAGCAACATATTCTACTTCTACAGTAAACTATGAGATGCATCCTTGCTTCTTGCTAATCCATGTGACAAGTCTTTCGCCCATAAAGAATGTTCCTCTAGTTGTGCTCTTTCAATCATCAAGATTTCTAGCCCAATCAGCATTGGTAAACACCTTAAGTTCAAATTTACCTTATCTTCTATACCATAAGCCAAATTCCTCAGTATTCTTCAGATATCTTAAGATTCTTTTCATAGCAGTCATATGTGATTCCCTGGGGTTAGCAAAAAATCTAGCAACAATTCCTACTGCATGTACAATATCTAGTCTAGTGTGTACAACATACATGAGTTTTCCAATCATTAATCTATACAAAGTCTGATTTACCTTTGTTGTCTTGTCCTCCTTTGTTAATTTTCTTCCAGTATCCATTGGTGTTCCAATTGGTTTGGAATCTTCCATCTTGAAATTTTTCAAGATCTCTTTGATGTAATTGGACTGTGTAATGAAAATACATTCACTTTGTTGAATGATCTGTAGACCAAGAAAGAACTTGATCTCTCCAAACATAGACATCTCGAACTCTTTTCTCATCTCATCAGCAAATGATTTTCATAGCATATCATTGCCTCCAAATATGATGTCATCAACAAATATTTCAGCAATCAAAGTGTTGGCATCGGTATCTTATTTTAAGTAAAGATTACTATTTTCACTAGTCCTTATGAATCCAATACTTATTAGATAGGAATGAATTCATTCATACCAGGATCTGGGAGCTTTTTTAAATCCATACAAGGCTTTGTGAAGTGTACATACCATGTTCCTCTTGTGTGGATCTACAAACCCTTCTGGTTGCTCAATGTATACCTCTCCTTCAAGTATTCCATTTAGGAATTGTTGACTTGACATCCATTTGATATACTTTGAATCCTTTGTATGCAGCATAAGAAAGTAGTATTTTTACTCCTTCTAGCCTAGCAATGGGTGAAAATGTTTCTCCATATTCTATACCTTCCTCTTGTGCATACCCCTTGCATACTAGTCTTCCTTTGTTCATTGTGACTTCTCCATTCTCATTTAGCTTATTCCTGAATATCCATTTTGTATCAATGACATTTTTGTCATCTAGTCTTGGCACAAGTGACCATGTTTTTTTCTTCAAAATATTCTCAATCTCATCATTCATAGCACTTATCCATTATTCATTATCTAGTGTAGCATTGATAGATTTTGGCTCAAACTCACAAATTAAGCAATTTGAGTTTAAAGACTTACTTCTTGTTCTTGTACCAGCTTTCTTATCTCCTATGATCTAGTCCTCTAGATGGTTCCTTAATACATATCTTGCAAGTAAAGGTACATCTCTTTGTGTATTAGCTTGATCTTCATTACCGTGCACATTATCTTGATCATTATCCTGACCGTCGGTAACAGCATTTTGACCATCGGTTGCAACATTCTATTGTTCTAGAATTAAGCATTGTTTCTCGGGTAGAGTTATGGGTTCTTCACAATATAAAAACTTGTTGTAGTCTTCTAGTTCTTTTGTGCTTTTCAGCTCATTCTTTTCTACAAATTCATCAATATTTACATTTGCGCTTTCAACTATTTTTTTAGAAGCCTTGATTAGACATTTAAAAGCTTTTCTTTTGGTAGAATACCCTAGAAAAATATCTTCATCACTTTTGGCATCAAGCTTTCCATTTCTATCATCCTTTAAGACATAACATTGACTACCAAAGATCTTGAAGTAACTTACATTGGGTGTTTTACCATACCATAGCTCATAAGGTGTCTTCTTTGTCTCCTTCTTCAATTGTACTCTGTTAAGTGTATAAACATCAGTGCTAATGGCTTCTCTCTAGAAGATTTGGGTGATGTCCTTTTCTATCATAAGTGTTCTTTCACAATCAACTATTGACCTATTCCTTATGTCAGCAATCCCATTTTGTTGTGATGTTCTTGGTGCAGAAACTTGTCTTTTTATACCATGCTCATTACAGAAATTAGTGAATTCATCTAATATGAATTCTCCTCCTCTATCTGATCTTAGACATTTTAGATCCTTACCACTTTTTTTTTCTACCATAGCCTTATACCATTTAAACATCTTGAATGCTTTAGATTTTTCTTTTAGAAACATGACTGTCATCATTCTAGAGTAATCATCAACAAAGAGAATAAAATATCTATCTCCATAATAATTCTTTGTCCTCATAGGTCCACATAAATCAATATAGACTAATTCTAGAATATCATCAGATGTATAGGTTTTACTTTTGAAACTAGACTTTGTCATTTTACCTTTTTAACAATTTTTTCACATGATGTTGTCTGGCTTTGTCATCGTCGGTAAGCCTCTTACACTTCTTCTTCTTCTTATTTTCATCATGTTGTCAAAATTCACATGACACAATCTTTTGTGCCACAACCATATATCTTCATTTATAGTTATTAAGAAAGTGGTTTTAGTATCATTCAAATAGAATATGTTACCTTTAGTCTGTTCATCAGTACCAATCAATTTTCCTGATTTATTGAAGATCTTTGCCTTCTTTTTCTCAAATGCTACTCTGTGACCTAAATTATTCAGCTCAGAAACACTCAACAAATTATAATTCAATCCTTTTACCCAATAAGAATTTTCACATTTAATCAGGTTATTCAACATTATAGTTCCTTTACCTTCAACCGAACAAGGTGTATCATTTCCCATTCTTACTGTACCACCATTATAATATTCAAAAGTTTTAAACTTTTCTTTGTCACCGGTCATGTGGTGAGTGCAGCCACTATCTATAATCCAGATATAATTTTTACTAACCTTAGATATGAGTGTAGTTTCTTCATACCTTTTATCTTCATCTAAATCATCCTTCACAGCTACAAATACCATCTCAATGTCATCATCAGGGTTGGTGTCAGTAGCTTCATCTTTGCAAGAAGCTAGGTAGCTAGCCTTCTTTTCTTTATCCTTGTAGTCTCAGGTATCTCTTATTTTTTATTGTTGGTAACCTCTGTAATATTTTTTATCACCTTTGTTAGATTTTTTCTCAAAAGATATGTCATCACTTCTGTCATATTTTATTCTATTAGGACATCTTGTAGAAAAGTGTCCAATCTCTTCACAATTAAAGCATACAAGTGGTAACTTGCCTTTGTATTTACCTTTTCCTCTTTGCATTCTCCTTGCCATGAGTGCTTTTATTTCATCTAGATCTTCTTCTTCACTTTTAGTTTCACTATCTCTTCTAGATGTGTTTCTCTGACTAGATTTGCTTATTCTTATAGAATACTTAAATGCAGACTCTAAGTTTGGTAAGACGCTATTATCAAATTTATTCATCTCAAATGAAATCATTCTACCAATCAAACTATCAAGAGTAACTGTATTGGTTTTGTAAAGTGGTGGAAAGGGGTAAGGAAATTATTTGTTAATTGTTGTTTGATTTGCTTAGAGTGTGTTGAGTTCCTTAACCCTAATTTACATTTAATTGAATTTACTTTGATTGTATATTTTAATTGTGATTAGGGAGAAGATAAGATGCTCCTCTTCTATTCCCAAATGCACAAATGGAAGATCCAAGTTGATCAACCCAAAGGAAGGGCTAATGCATAAATGAATCAACTATTTGGAAAAGAGAATAACAAGAAGGATCTTAAATTATATTAATTGAATATATAGATATGATATATGATAGTAATTGAAGAAATAGGAGAAATATACTAACCTTAAAGAATTTCATATCAAACAATGCTATTTTCTAAGGTCTGTAGACTATTTCTGGAAAAACTAAAGTATGATCTGGAACCAGAACATAGAGACAAAAAAAACCCAAAAATATTTTTCTGTTCTGATGTTGTCTTATGAAAAAGGTTGACCTTGACCCACAAATTGTTAGAGTAATTAGTTAGTTTACTTACTCTTTTTTCTCTTAAGTTGTCTCTTACGTGCATATAATTAATACTTTATATTAATTATATTGCGTAACCTAGTCTTTCTATTTTAGGGTTTGTTCACCTTTATAGGCTGAACTTTGTAATGTTTTTTTCATAACTTAGAGAATAATATTGTGACTCTTCTTTTGAGCATCTCTGAGTTCTTCTTTTTCATTCTTGTGCTTCTTCTTTGTATCAAGTTATTTGCATGTAGGTGTATTCGGGTTCTGTGGATTTGCATGTGTCAAATCCTACATGGTATCAAAGCCACCCAGTCGCTGCCTGGTTGAAGGTTTTTGAAGCCATGATTCGAAGACAACACCCACAGCTTCTCTAGAGTTTTTTCTGTCACTTTGAAGGAGGCGCTATTTTTTGGAGTTATTTGAGCAAAAATAGACTCTGCCATTGCATTCAGAAGGCATGGAAGAGTCAAAAAACATATAAAGTTTGACTATTTTGGCCTCTGTGACCATAGGAAAAAAAAATTGGCCTATTAGGACCGTATGGGCTCGAAAATTGAGAAAAAAACTCAAAAAAACTTCAAAAAAATGTGCTTTTTTAAGCCCTTACAGGCACTGCCAGCACGCGCCACCAGTGTGCCGCTGTTGGCCACCATGCCGTCACCCGGGCCCGCCTGCCGCCGCCTCCCTACCTAGCCGCCACCTCCACCGGAGGCGCCACCACGGACCACCACCGCGCCACCCAACGTCCTGCGACGGCCATACGGCCGTCAAATTTTTTCGCAGGACTGTGTTTTTGCAGAGAGAGTGTTCTTTTGGGGTACTTGTGATTTTTTGGCCATATCTCGGGCATACGGTGTCCTTTTTTGGAAAAAAAAACATCGTCGAAAAGGTGGTTCTGAGCCCATTACATTGGTCTAGGTGTCATTTCTTGATTTTTCCATTTTCTTGCCAATTTTTGTAGTCAAAGTCATACCTTCGTTTGTGCTCCTATTTTGCTTCTGGAACTCAGGTTTTTTTCTCGTTTCTTGTGCTTTCTTAGTAATTTGTGGTGTTCAGGGGATAGTATTATACATTATGGGGGGTGCATTTTACTTTCTGCAATTTCCTTCAGAAAGACCCTTCTACTTCCGTCTTATTCTTCTTCCAATGTTGGACCCCTCTGTGGCCCGACTGACACCTCATAACTACCACACATGGAAGTCATACATGACTAGAATTCTCATGTCACAAGGTTTATGGTCCTGCATGGATGTGGCTCAACCAATTCTTCAGAGGCCTTATGAGGTGCTTATGCATAGAAATAGGATGGATGAGGCAATGGGACTCATTGCCATGAACATTTCAGATGGGTTGTTGTTCCACCTGGATGGTCTGACTACACCCAGAGATATGTGGGACAAGTTCTCCACCTTGTTTGGCACCATGGATCAGTTCAGGATTCTCCAGATAGATGCAGAGTTCACCTCCTTGGCACCTGACTCATTCACCACCATTGAGGACTTCCTGATGAAGTTCAAGTCTCTTTGATCTATTTTACAGGTTGCCGGAAAGATGAAGTCAGATGATGAGTGTATCTTCCTGATACTCTCCAAGCTTCGTGGTCCTTATCAGATTTTCACTTCTACCTTCTACTCCACTATGGATGCACTGGGTGCCCAACATGTTATGCCCTCTTTTGAGACCTTCTATGACAGGTTAACTCGTGAGCAGTCCAAGCTCAGTCAGATGGATTCTCTTATAGGTTCACAGTCACAGGCATTGCTTGCCAAGTTATCTCAGGATACACAGAAGCTGAAGCCAAAGCAGATATCTGATTCCTCTTCTCAGCACTCTAATGGCCCACCATCTTCTTCTAAGAAGGAGAAATAGAAGTCTCAGAACCCCACTTGTTTGTATTGTCAAAAGGGGCCCCATGATGAGTCCCAGTGTTTTCAGAAGAGATTCAATGGCTATGAGAAACAGATTGTAGATTTTCAAGCTCTCCTTCAGAAAAGCACTATTTCCTCTCCATCCTCTTCCACCTCACAGGGGTCTTCTTTTCAGTCGTCTGCCTCTTCTTTGACATTTGGACAGGATTTTGGATAGGGTCATGCATTACGGGCTTCTGTTGCATCCCCTTCATAGGTCCCTTGGATACTAGATTCAGGAGCTTCTCACCATATGGCATCTTCTCAGGATTTGTTCTCTTCTTTTGAGGCTTCTCCTATTCCTCATATTCTCATGGGGAATAACACTGTACAGACAGTCTGCGGGATAGGTTCGGTCAGCATTCAGGATGGCACATTCAATTATGTATTGTATGTTTCATCTCTCTCTACAAACCTTCTCTTGATTTATCAGATTACACGCAGTGGGTCAGGGAAGGCAGTTGAGTTCACGGCTAATTCAGCCTTCATTAGGGATAGTGTGATAGGAGGCATTATTGCTATAGGGATAGTTGATCATTCCACCCGTCTCTACACCTTCTCTCACTTTGGTCCACCATCTCCATTTTCGGAGCACAACTCTCCTCTTTTGAGAGTGCATCATGAGGTGCAGTCAGGTCGCTTGAACCTTTGTGTTGTTCCTGAGACCAGTGTTGTGACTGCCACACCACATCTTAAGCCATACTTTTCTCTTTATCAGGATTCTTCTTCAGCATTGCTTGACCCTCCAGCTCCATTCATCAAGCCACCAGGTGCAGTTGTTGAGGACTCTACAGAGGACATTCATCTCCTCTTTGATGACAGTGTTAGCTCACCTGTCATACCACTTACATTGGGGATTCCCTTTCAGGATCCTCATGTCTACTCCTTTGAGCATCAGCTCAGCCTTCCATTAACACCTCATCTTTTGAGGTTCCCTCGACAGTGTCCACTGACTTTCACTCCTCTACATTGGGGTCACAGTGGTTTGTTCACTGATCCAAGGGTTCTTTCATTCCAGGGGGCTTTGGAGCCTCGACCCTCTCTCACGGGGGGGTTGGTAGCATGCATTGTACTCATGGCTTTGAGAGAGTCTCTTGAAGTCATTCTTTGTCTTTTGCTTGCTTTTGTATCTCTTTTTGGAGAGGGATTTTTCCCACTAGGTTTTCTCCTTTATCTCCGATTCACAGAGATTTCTTTGTTGTTGGGTACCTGATTAGGCCTTGTTGTTGGGACCCTCTTTCCCTACTTTCATAGCTATGCTAGGTTAGCTTACCTCCTGAGCTTCACTTAAGGGGGGGTGTTAGAGTAATTAGTTAGTTTACTTACTCTTTTTTCTCTTAAGTTGTCTCTCAGGTGCATATAATTAATACTTTATATTAATTATATTGTGCAACCTAGTCTTTCTATTTTAGGGTTTGTTCACCTTTATAGGCTGAACTTTGTAATATTTTTTTCATAACTTAGAGAATAATATTGTG
>MU224931.1:5573809-5607288 GCA_018584345.1 Thuja plicata
CTTGGATAAGCCAATTTCCCATTTTATCAAGTTTGGTTGAAAGGTTTTGCACTTGTTCAGGAGGAACTCTTAAAGCATCATCTTCATCATGAGATGAGTTAGAAGAGTTATGCTCCATAGAAGGATTATGATCATGAGTTGTCAAATTATCATCTGGGATCCTAAGAAAAGAAGAGGAAGACTCGGGATCAAAGGAACCCATAAGTCTATGGCTACTTCTAACCGGGATACTATAAGTAGGACTAGAGGTAGTAAAGCTCATACACCAATACAATGGAAATGAACTAACACAAAATGTTGATCTATTGAACTTAAATGTAATTTGAAAGAACATGCAAGATCTAACATAAACAATATAAATCTAACACCAAAAAGAAACAGTTGTCTATCGCGGGTTCACCAAAATGTAAAGTGGTGGAAAGGGGTAAGAAGATTATTTGTTAATTGTTGTTTGATTTTCTTAGAGTGTGCTGAGTTCCTTAACCCTACTTTACATTTAATTGAATTTGATTGATTGTATATTGTAATTGTGATTAGGGAGAAGATAAGATGCTCCTCTTCTATTCCCAAATGCACAAATGGAAGATCCAAGATGATCAACCCAGAGGAAGGGCTAATGCACAAATGAATCAACTATTTGGAAAAGAGAATAACAAGAAGGATATTAAATTATATTAATTGAATATATAGATATGATATATGAAAGTAATTGAAGAAATAGGAGAAATATACTAACCTTACAGAATTGCAGATTAGAGAATGTTGTTTTTGAGGTCTGTAGACTGTTTCTGGAAAAAATGAAGTATGATCCAGAACCAAAATGCAAAAATGAACAAAACCTAGAAATATTTTTCCATTCCAATGTCATCTTATGAAAAAGGTCGATCTTGACCCACAAATGTCAACCCTGACCCAATAATTTTGACCTTGACCTGCACAGGTCCGACAAAAAATCTGTTCACGGAGCCTGACAGAAAATTGAAAAGGGTATCCAAATCTAAGTCCAAATCTACAATTTTGAACCTATACCTGCAAGAAAAAGAGGTTTCTTTGTTGGGGGGGTTGCCTTGGTCAAACCCTAGTTTTGGAATTAATCTCAAATATATGTAATTGAAATTCCATAAAGATAAACAAAGTAAATGCACGAATTCACCTTGCTTGTAAAAGTCCTTGTGGAGGATTTGAATCCTTGAGTCCACAAGTATGTATGCACAAAATATGTAGAATTTAGAATGGTAGAATGTCTTCAATCTCTTTCTTGTAGATCTCCAACACCAATTCTTGAATGGGTTCTTGAATTTGGAAGAGGCTTGAAAGAAGGTGGATGGAGAGATCACCAAAAGGGCACTATGTAGCTTGAATCCTTCAATGGCCTCCAATGGATCTCCTTCATGAAAATGGATGCTTGAATAGATGAATGCTTGCTTTAAATCTTGTTCCTTAGTTTTCTTGGACTTCACTTGATAATGCTCCTTAATTTCTCAAGGATGCTTAGGCTTCAATAGAGGACTTAGTTTCTCAATATCACTTAGAGAAAATGAGGGGAGAAAGGCTCCCTTTTATATTAAACTAGGGTACAATATTCTAAGGAGTCTGACATAGGATAATTAAATTTCTATTAAATCCTTTACTCCTAGGAGAGGACCTATATTAAATATAATTTAGGAATCAAAGCTTCGGAACCCAAAACAGCTAACTCGGAAGTGGGAAATAACTTTTGCAAAGACGGACATCTGGAAATTGCAAGACCCTGAAGTTTGAACCTTGGGTCACATTAGAGGTCAACCTTGACCTAGGTTAGGGTCAAGGTCAACCTTGACCTAGGTCAGGGTCGAGGTCAACATAGACCCAAAAGGTCGACCCTGACCTTCAAGTCCAAAATCTCAAGTATGCAGTCTAGAATGCAGAAATCAGGCTGGAAAGAAGTGGAAAGAGGGACAGGACAGGGGGAAAGCTAGGTCTAACTCAAGAGCCCATTATAGGTGCTTGATATGACCCCAAACCACTTACTCAGAAGGCTAAACAAGTCTACAATAGAAGTGCTTCCATTTTTTTACTATACAGTTTTCTACTGCTATCATTTCTTGAATAGAAGAAACTCTAATAGCATATACAGGCAATAAGGTTCTTAATATTTTACTTACCATTGTTTCTTTTTCAAGTGTACTTCCAACACCTCGTATAGCATTGACTACTTATTTTATTCTTGTGTTGTACTATGTGATGTTTTCTCCTTCTGTCATTCTGAGATGATCAAATTTTCCTTTAAGGCTTTCTGCCTTGGCTCTCATAATATTTTCATCACTGCCATGTACAAGCTTCATTTTTTCCCACATTTTCTTTGCAGTTATGCAATCTTTGAAATCTTCAAATTTAGCATCGAAGAGAGAGGAAGAAATCTCTATGACCATGCAGTTGTGCTCATGCTTCACTCTCAATTGATATACTGCTAATGGTCCTGTGGTAAACATATATTCAGTATCTAAGTATTGAGTAACATCATTACCAATACATGATAAGTGGAGTCTTATCCTGCTTTACCATGAAGAAAATTTGTCTTTGTTCAACTTGTGATCATGACTTAGGTCTTGAAACCTTCCTTCTAATCACAAAATCTCTGCTACCAATTGTTAGTAATAACTGAGAGGGGGGGTGAATCAGTGACCTCAAAAATTTATCCTTTAAACTTTTACCACCAATCAATAAACCTTAGATTATTAAGTCCCTACAAGATGCATGCCATAAAATACTAATAATGATTTACTGTGTGTCAGTTTTCCTTGTCTATCCTTATTCTGCTTGATTACTGATAAGAAGCAAAACTATTTACCGATACTCAGTAAATATGCAGAGTATACCAATCAATCTAGAAATGCATATGTGAAATGTAAAATAGTAAAGTAATAAACCATACACACATAACACATAGATTTTAATGTGGAAACCCTATTAAGGGAAAAAATCACTGCAACCGGTACCCCAAATTTTCACTCTTCTGAAGTAAGCCCTATTAGGAGCCAACCCTGTTAAAGGTTACACACACACTGTTAGGTGTGACCTTGTTAGAGGATTTTAATATGAGTCTATCACTTGGTATCTGGCATGTATATGCTACCAATATTGATCAACCTCTATGGGCACAATAGGTATCTTGCATATCTAGTGCTACCTAATTGCATCAGCCTCCTTCATAGACTGTATGTCGATATCGGGCACTCAATGCTATCTTCATGATAAACTTTTTGGAAATCTATTAGGATATACCTCAATTATAGAAGATTGTTAAGTCCTACTCTGTTAAGAGACTTGATGCTTCAATGGTTAAACTGAAAACTATGACCTATTTCTAATGCAACTTGAATTACAGATTTTTAGATCTATTTAAGTACATTACCTCTCTAATCAATGTATCAATTCAATTCTTTGTGCTCCACACTTTCTTCTCTGTGATGTTGTGCTTCACTGTTCGTAGATGTCTGTAGAATTCTTTAGCTCTCCTTCAGCTTGATTGATCAGGACTGTATGAAGTTCTTCTTCATCAGTTTCTCTTCAGCATCCTCTTTCTATTCACTCCCCTTCCCATGTATGTGATTGTGGAAATTAATTATGCTTGTCTCTTATATAGACATGATATTCCTTAATTCTTTATTCTTGATTCTTGGTTCTTGCCATGAAAAAAAATCCAGCCAATTTGATTTAAAGCTTTAACTCTCGATTTATCTCATAGTTATCTTCTTGCCAACTGTACAATTCTTCTTTAAATCAATTACTTAACTCTGGTCAAATAAAACAATCA
The DNA here is from genome assembly GCA_018584345.1 of Thuja plicata. Lineage (NCBI taxonomy): Eukaryota > Viridiplantae > Streptophyta > Pinopsida > Cupressales > Cupressaceae > Thuja > Thuja plicata. The sequence goes on from MU224931.1 coordinate 5,577,606, forward strand.
CTTAAGTCTATTCTTAAGCTCTGCCAGCTAGATATTTTGTCATTTCTTGAACTATATGTTCTGTCGGTCAACACTGTAGCTAGTCGTCGGTGATAACTGCCAGTTCTGTCGGTGTGACTCCTGTCAGCTTTGGAATCTCCATCCATTGGGCATCATTGGATTTTACTCGTCAGGAAACTCTATTTTCAGCTCGTCAGGTATCACTATGATTTTGGTTCATCGAGCAATACTATCTTCTGCTCGTTGGGTATCACTATGACTTTTGTTCTTTGCCTTTACCGATGGTGTGCACTCTGTCGGTGTTGTCTGTCACTTAGTGAATACTTGACTTTTATGCATTTCTAAAAGCATAACCTTTGTTCCATTGATTCTCTGAAGTCTTTGGCATTATGTACATGACCATACAGATGATATCAAGCTGACATCAATGACAATACACACCATTAACTAATTTAATGCCTTGCATTATCTTCAACTTAACAGTATCAAACATTCAATCAGTTACATGTCATCAATAAAAGGAGAGATTATATCATTATCCATGAAGAGAAGTTCTTGAGAATTAGAAAGGAAGATTTAATCAATATTCTAAGAGAGAGAAATTCATTACACGTGAAATATCCATCTAAGGGAGAGAGTTTAGAAAAAGAGAAAAAATGTTGTCAAAATAAAAAGAGATTATCAAGAAGAGGAACAGTCAAGGCAGAGCACATATCATACGAGAGATATCAGATGATACATCTATCGAGTGAAGGGATTAAATATTGAAGACAACCGCTCTGCATGAAACAAATCTAAGCTATTTTTTGAGCTTACCGAGAGCCAGACATTTGTAATAGTTACATTAGGAAAGCTTGATGAAACTATATATTTCATATTTTATTAGTGATATTATAGTATGATAATGTAGTATGTTTCCATCAATGCCAAAGGGAGAAATTGATGACATGTAACTGATTGAATGTTTGAAGGTGTTAATTTGATAACCGAAATGCAGAAACATAATGCAAGACATTAACTCAGTTAATGGAATGTATTGTCATTGATGTCAACTTGATATAATCTAATCGGTTATAATCAAAGTGTCAAAGACTTTAGAGGATCAAAGAGATAAATATTATGCTTTCTATAATGCATAAAAGATAATCATTCACATTGTGACTACAAACATCAACGGTCAGTGGAACTCGACAGATAGAGATCACTGACAGTCAAGTCACAGTGATGCCCGAGCAAGAAAACTGACGAGCAGAATCACAAGCAAACCTAACGACCAGAAACATAGTGTAAACTAATGGAGAAGCCCAAGGAGAACTGAAATGTTGACCGATGCTATCAGAGAGTTAAACCAAAATTAACTTGAGTTCACAAATGATAAAATATCTATCTGACAGAGATAAATATAGAGTTAACTAGTAGCTATCATTGCTTTCATCGACAAGATAAGTCAGAGATAAGTAATTGATTTAAATTCAATTTGTCCAATTGGAAAAAGGATCTCAGAGAGATAAAATAGGATTTTTTTCTTTAAATCTAATTGGCAAGGATTGTGGATCACACTAAGATCAAGAATATTATGAACCTAACAATGGTGATATCATGTCTATTTAAGAGACAACTCAATTCATTGCGAATTGGTATGGGGAGAAAGAGAAAGGAGGATGCTAAAGAGAAACTAATAAAGAGCAACTTCATACAGTGATGATCAACAAGCTAAGAAAAGAGCTAAAGAATTTTGCAGACACTGAGCAATAGAGCATAGCATCACCAAGCAGAATCAAAGTGGAGCAAAGGTATAAATAGAGTTATATTGATCAAAATAGTTTATGAGATTATAATAGATCTAAAAATCTGCAAGTATAGTTGTATATGTGAAAAGATCATACTGTTCTAGTTTAACCATTGATTCAGAAAGTCTCTTAACTAAGCAGGATTTAAAGATCCTTTCTATATTGAGATACATCCAATGGAGTATCAAAAAGTTTGATCATGAAGATAGCATGAGATGCTAGATACCTATTGACAGTCCAAGTGAGTGTTTGATCAAGGATGGTAGCATAGAGATGCCCGATATCAAGTGATAGACTAAACTTTTAAATCCTCTAACAATGTTTCACCTAACAGTGTGTTTGTAACCTTTAACAGGGTTGGCTCTTCACCGAGCTCACTTTAGAAGAGTGAAAATTTTGGGTTACCTATCCCAAGTGGTTTTTCCCTTAATAGGTTTTCCACGTTAAAAATCCATGTGTCAATGTGTTTATGAATCATTACTTTAGTGTTTTGCATTACAATTAACTTAATTGGATTGATTGGTATACTCTAGATAATTTACTGTCTTCCGGTAAACTGACAGACTACTAATCGGTAAATCTACAGTAGAAGGTTTTACAAAGAATTCTGAGGAGTAGTAATTTTATATAAGTATTTGGAGGCATTCATTTTATAGGACTGAAGATAACTAGAGGTATAATTTTGTGGTACTAAGTTTTAAGGGTTGATTATTGGAATATTTTTGAGGCCACTGATTCACCCCCCCCCCCCCCCCCCCCCCGCTCTCAGTTATTACTAACAATTGGTATCAGAGCTTGTGTGCTTAGAAAGGGAGTTTAATAGCTCAAGAAAAAGATCACAAGATGAATAGATGAGATGTGCCCAAGTTGAATAAAGACAACTTTGCATCATGGAAAATCAGAATAAAACTCTACCTATCAGGTATTGGAAATGATATTGTTCAATACTTAGATACTGAATATGTGTTTCCTATAGGACCTCATACTATTGAGCAATTAAGAGTCAAGAATGACCATAACTGCATGATGATAGAACTTCCATCATCACTCTCATATGTTGAGTTTGAAGATGTCAAAACCTGCACTTTTGCAAATAAAATATGGGATAAGTTGAAGCTTGTACAAGAAGGAGATGCCAATGTACTTAGAACGAAGGCAAAAATCCTAAGAGGGAGGATTGATGACCTAAGGATGATAGAAGGAGAAAACATTATTCAGTATAGCTGTAGAATCAAAGAGGTAGTAAATTCTATCCAAGGATTTGGAGGTGTACTTGAAGAGGAGACAGTGGTAAGCAAAATCTTAAGAACCTTATTGCATATTTATGGTATTAGAGTTTCTGCTATTCAAGAAATGAGAGCAGTTGCAAACAATACAGTTACTCTAGATAGTCTAATTGGTAGACTAATATCATTTGAGATGAACAACTTTCATAATAGTGTCTTACCATCCATAGAATCTACATTCAAATCTTCTCTAAAGATAATTAACTCAAGTCATAGACATGTTGTTAGAAATGATAGTGACAGTGATAATGAGTATCAAGTACTTGATGAAATTGAAGCACTTATGGCTAGAAGATTACAGAGAGGCAAAGGAAGATACCATTTGACAAACCAGAAGAATTTGGACAAGGAAGGTAGCATAGAAATTCTTGATATCAAGTGACAAAATAATATTTTAAATCGTCTAACAAGGTCACACCTAAAAGTGTGTTTGTAACCTTTAACAGGGTTGGCTCTTCACCGAGCTCACTTTAGAAGAGTGAAATTTTTGGGTTACCGGTCCCAAGTGGTTTTTCCCTTAACAGGGTTTCCGCGTTGAAAATCCATGTGTCAATGTGTTTATGAGTCATTACTTTAGTTTTTTTCATTACACTTAACTTAATTGGATTGATCGGTATACTCTAGATAATTTATTGTCTTCGGTAAATTGACAAACTGCTAATCGGTAAATCTACAGTAGAAGGTTATACAAAGAATTCCAAGGAGTATTGATTTGATATAATTATTTGGAGGCATTCATCTTATAGGACTGAGGATAACTAGAGGTATAATTTTGTGGTACTAAGTTTTAAGGCTTGATTATTGGAATATTTTTTAGGCCACTGATTCACCCCCCCCCCCTCCTCTCAGTTATTACTAAAAATTCATGGTCTGTGATGCTTTTTATTTGTAGAGAACCTCCTGTGCTCCTCCCTCATTTCTCAGCATTTAAGGTAGGCCTTCTAGTTCTCTCTTGGTTTCTTTTTTTTTGCTTCATTCTTGCTTTGTTGGTTTTCCTTTTTGTTTTTTTTGTCTTCATTTTTTGGTCTTTATCATCACCTCCCGTTGGTGGGATGGCTTCACAGGAAGGTTTTCCGCCCTCCTTGTGCTATATTTTCCTATAAATAGTGTAAATTCTTGCAATTTCTATAAATAGTTGTAATTTCTGTGTAAATGTTTATAATTTCTCTGTAAATTATTAATACTCTATAGGATAGGGTCATTTCCTATAAATATCACCATTCTTCAGCTTCCTGTGTAAATGGGTTCTGTATATTGTCGTGTCCAACCTGTCCAATGGCGAGCTTGTCACGCTCTCCACATCGTTCAACCCAAGTTTTGATCTTGCCCACCTGGTGTCCGCCTGGTTCAAACTTGGAACCTCACCTGTTCGAGCCATGGTAGTTCTCTCTCTCCTTTGTCACTTCATCATTGATGGCGGGATTAAAATCCTCCACATGTGAGCATTCAAAACCGTCCCTTATGAAATTCAATTCATCTATTTCCAGACATCTGTCACCTTTAATGCCATTAGGCCACTTATTGCATGACCATGCGACAACCCACATCAGCCCAATACAGCTCACTGCCCAGTCATTTAAATAATGGCTATTTTCTCCAAACTCTAGGTGCTGACAAGTCCCCGAGCCTTCATCCCATTTTTTTCATAGACCAGCATCCCCAGAACCAGCAGGTGTTGATCAAATTCTAAATAGGTTGTCAATTATTGTATTTCCATATTTTGATGCAAGCTAACGTCTTTTGACAACATGTACGAAATGGTGGTGAACTCTTTGGAGTCCGTAAAATTATTTTATATCTTATCACATGTATTAATGGTTGTTTAGTCTTGCAGTTTGCCAAACATCCAACAAATAATGTCTGAAGTAATAACTCCTCCTAGAAGTCTATAACTGCTGACCACCTCCACCCGGGTGGCTACAAAGACAAAGGGAGAAAAAATGCTGGCGAAGCTCCTATTAACATCCAAATACCCAAGGGATGGTGTCCTTGTGGGATCCAAAGTGGATTCCAAAATTTAGGGAAGAGCTACAGGGCCTTCTTAGGATAATGTACCAACAGCGATCTTTTGGGGATAACATGGAAAAGAACGTGGTCGCCTTTGGCATTATTAAAGCCACCTATTTCCCCTACTCAGTGCAGGAACCAAAATTGATTCTCCACTTGGCTTAGCACTACAACGTGTAACCACCCTAATTTGGTCTGCTCTAACTATAGACCCTATTTTCCTTAAGTGTGATCATACCCCCAATTATGTCAAAACAACTCTTCAATCGGCTGGCATAATTCATTCAAATCAAATTTAATCTCCTCAGCGATTTAATCACTAAATTTTATTAATCACCTAAGCCAATCAAATCAAATCAAAACATGGCTAAGGTAATTAATTTAAAAGGAATTAAATAAAATCCTAATTATACCTCAACACTTGCAAAAAACCTATCTTCTAGCCTAAATTAATCTAATTAATTAGCTAAAGTCCGAATTAATTATCAAAAGCAATAAAAAGCTTAAATAATTAATTTCCCTATTTTTGAATGAATATATTAAATATAATTCATTTCATTAATATTCCCTCTAACCTAACCTACCTCAACCACCTTAACCATGGGTTCAAACCCATCTCAACCTATTCCCCCCATGCTAAGCCTAATCGTAATCTTAATTTCAGTCTAACCCACTTCCTAATGATGTCACATTCCTAATTTTGTGATTAGGAATTCAACTCACTTGAGAAAGTCAATTTTCTCAAGCTTCCCTCACTCAAAGTCCACTTTCTCAAGCTTGGACTTAAACCCTCACCCATGCTTCTTAAACCCTCACCATGCCTCTTAAATACTTGCATTTAATTCATATGCCTTCCACCATGCCTCATTAATGTATTTCACCGTTAATGCCTCTTACACCACCATTAAGTTTTTTACACCTCCATTGATGGCCTTGTCCCCTCTCTCTCTCTCCACATTTCTTCTATAAATAGAATGAGTTTTTGAGCTCAAATGGCCGTTAATTTTCAGAGTTGAAAGCATTGTTATGCTATTAAGATTATTTGGGAATCCATGTTACATTTTAGCTTTATCATTATGCATTGTTTTTATCTTCATTTTTAGAGCTAATATGCATGTGTCTTAATCATTTAGATTATTTTTTGTTCAAATCTTCACTGATTATTATTTAGATCATTTAGCTAATATGTCACTGATTTGTGCATAATCTGAGGGCATAATTATTGCATTCTTCAAACTCCTCCTAGATAGGAAGCAATAGATCGGTTTTAGTGTTTAGCTTCAAACCCTTGCTTTTTATGCTTTTTCACTGATATAATGATCTATTGAAGTGTCGTGTTGTAGATAACAGGTCCACTAAATCACACACACATTTCTGACACCCATCGTGGGGCTATATTTCAGATTTTGCCTCATTTTGCACCCATTTTTTTACTAATTTGTCTTCACAAGTTTCAGGTTTAGGCTCATTTTTGGTGATAAAGGCTTGCATCTAGAATACGCCCTCACATCATAGATTCTAGGCTCGCATCTTAGATATCTTGAGTCATTTCTGACAAAGGCTCGCATTCGGTATGCATTTTATTGCATCTGAGATACCAGATCGTATCTGGTAAATATAGGGTCACATCTGGTTTCTGTTATTGAAAATTGAAAAATCTAACCATTAACATTTGTAGGTTTGTTGTCTTTGATCTTTTCACAACCTAACTTATGTTTGCAGATTGTTGTCAGAGCTAAAAGAGCGGGAGAAAGATTCCTAATGTGTGGTTTTGTAGATTTTCATCCCCTTATCTTAACCTCCATTTCATTTTGTTTTTGAAACTAAGAATATTTTCTACTCATTTATAAAATCAATTAGATAAGTATGCTCTTTTCCTTCAAGGGAAAATCAGAAAATAAAACATTGATTTAAAACTTGAAAGGAATTTGGGGTAACTGAACAAGGCAAACAAACTCACTGTTTAAACTTCATTTTGGAAAAGTAATTGAACAACACAAAGCATTAAATTTTGTGGGATAATTGAACAACTTCATTGTCTAAATTATTGGAAATAGTAATTGAACAAGAAAATCACCTAATTTTGGGGAAACTGAGCAATCAAACTTTGCTTTCAAGGTACTATGTTTTCATAATTTAGGAATATTTAAATCAAGCTTAAATAGCTTAAGGGAATGAACATTGATTGGAGTGTTTTTTGATAAAATGGCATGGACTAAGAGATTATGCTCTTCTTCTTTCGAAGAATCAGAAATCTAGAAATCCTACGCTTGCCAATCCTTTGTATGCTTATTTAATAGTAGAGGGCCTGTCGATTGAGAAAAAAAATCTCTTGGGAATGACCCAACTGAGGATAGGTTTTACTCCAATCCTTCCAACTCACTATAAATAGTTGCTTCCTTGTAGGCCAAAGCCTCGGAAGATGGAATCGGTTTTGTTCTCAAAATTTTGACATCATTCCTTGAACATGCTTGGGTATGTGTAGAGCGGAGCCGCTTGAATCTTGCTTGCGAGACTAAACATATTCGAGTACTCATAGGGTTATACACCTCAATTTTTCCTTGTACAATTCTATGGGAGATGGTTTTGAATGGATTGCCCCATCAAAAACAACAAACTTTGTAGTCTAACTACCTGATTCATTCCCGAAAGGGTGATAATCCTTGTGCAAGAAAAAAAGTAATTGCCCCAAAACACTCGTCATATCATGCCCTCACTTGCATTTGGAGTTGGCTAATATGGCATCATGACTGGAGCCATTGCGTGCTTGGTGATGGCCATATTCTGATTAGCATTTGAGTGTGTACCTAAGTCAACAAGCAAATATTTTCATCCTCTACCTAGAAAATAGGGTGTAAGAATGTGTCTGTTCACCCCTAACAATGAAAATATGTTTGACGCGTCTGAAAGCTCACTAACAAGCTAAATCATCCAAAAAAGCAACAAAAATTAGTCCTTTGGCTACATACTGTACTTTTTACTCACTGGAAAGGCTCAAAAATAACCCATTATCAGACAAATTTGCATGAACTTCAAGACAAACCAAACACCAAATTTCCAGAAAAGCACACAGTCATGTTTGGTTAATCCTGGCTCGCATCTGGTGTAAAAACTCACATGCAGTATCCCAGATTGCATCTGGTAAATCTTGCATCATTTTTAGGGAGAAATCTCACATCTTGTATACTTAGGCTCGCATCTATTTTTTCAAATGTTTGCATATAGAGTGTCACATCTAGGACAGTGGGCACATACATAGTTACCTCTCAGAGAAATTTTATTTAGATACCCTTTTGGCTCATTAGTCTATCCCTGTTGCTTTTTTTCTGGTCTCTTGGTTACTATTTCAAAACACTTTTTCAAACATCTACCTTGCATGTCATGTCAGTTTCTCACAATCAGTCTCAATATGTGTGGTCTATCCACTTTTCAAAACAACTTGATTCCTAGCTCACTATCAGGGCATTCTAACCCTTTGACACTGGAATCATTTACTTCCACCAAAACTCAAACGATACCTCTACCTAGACACACTCACTTGAACGATTTGAGATTCTACTTGACACTATTGGGACACTTTCACAAAGTTGAGATACACATACATGGTTAACACAAGACACAACAAGTACACTTCTAAATAATTAGAAGTGCCTCCAAGATCGCTACACTTTCAACAAGGAGAAACATCTTGCAGTTCCTTTTTCGATTTAGACTCTCCAGAAATGGAAAATCCCACTCACGAATGGAGTGACACTTTTGAGGAATACTACAATGGTAAAAACCAAAATCATGAAGATAATGTTGGTGAAGAAGAACACTTTGACTGTCCTTTGTTTGGTTTAGACAGTGAGGAAGACATCACTGAAGAAGAATACAATAAACTCAAACAGAGCAAGAAATTCCAAAAAACATTGGAAAATATAATTGGCAAAGATAAAGAGAAATACTTTCTCCATCTAACATCCATTGGCATAAAGTTACCTAAAGATTATGATGTCAAACAGCTAAAAGAAAAAGAGATATCAACTCCTATCTCTATTCTTGCCAAACAACTAACCTTGATGTAAACTGAGCTTGTGAATCTCAAATAGGAGAAGGCTAAACCTAAGACAAAATACTCTTTGGACTCCATTTGTCCATTTCCTTTTGATAAGAGTATTAAAATGGTCTCATTACCTCCCAACATGGCATGGCTAAAATATGACAAATATACGGGAGAGACTGATCTACATGATCATGTAAAAGAATTTTGTGCTCTGAGCATAGAATACATGCATGAACCTACATATCTCATGAGGCTATTTCCAGGAATCCTAGGTGGCAACGCCACGGAGTGGTTCTCAAAAATTACACCCAAGGTAAAAAAATTTGAGGAGTTAATCCAATGATTTATCCAACATTACTCCTATAATATATAGCATGATGTAACTATGATGGATCTGTGCAACACTAAACAAAGAATTGGCAAATCCTTCACACACTTTCTACAAAGGTGGAGGAAAATATTTGCAAGATATTCAAGAGCCATTCCCAAATCAGAAAAGATGGAGATCTTTGTTAATAACTTGATACCCGAGTTGAACTATGCATTGCAAATGCAAGATTCCCCTAGCTTTGACAGGATGATCAAGAATGCCATTCGTATCGAAGAAGTCATGGTTAAGAAGGCCAAAATCACTCTCCAAAGTGAAAACAAATCTACCAACTCAAACAAATATCCTAAATGGTGGAGACAAAACAAAAATGTTGTCAACGATGGAGTAGTAGATGCATCTAATGTTAATCCTAAACCTGAGGTGTTCAATCTAACGAATAGCATGCAAGCAAGTAAAGATGCCAAGGTAAAAAGCTATATACCTAAAGCAAACAATGAGAATAGCAAGGGTCGGCCATGGAATTCCAAACCTCAAAGAACATTCACTCCTTTGGGAGAACCTCTTGAAAATATTTTGAAGACACTTTTAGACAAAAAAGTTCTCACAATCCTAGATTCAAAACCATGGGAACCAGAAGCCAAACCACGATGGTGGGATGACAATTCTTATTGTGTCTTCCACAAGAAAAAAGGACGCAAGGATAAAAAATTTCTTAAACCTTATTGAAGGATAAAGTGGAAGGACACACCACTAAAAAATATCATACGGCATTTAACTATCTGTTCCCTATTTATGAGAAAGGGGAAGCATCTAAAGGAAAATGAAATGAGGTGAGCTACACCTATTGTAAAAATGATAACGTGATCAACATGCTAGACATTAAGACTGAATCACTTAATGTGGTCACTATAAAAGGTGTTCAAAACACATCCTCACAATCCAATGTGGTGACTCAAAGTCAAGCACAAGTCACAATCAAAGTACCCAATTCCTCATCAAAACTAGTAACAACTTCCAAAGTACCCATTGTCACTATCCCCAAGTCAACAGCAACAAAACAAATAGTTACTATTCCTGTAGCAAAGTATAACTTGGTGGATTAATTATAATGAACCTCTACTCAAATTTCCATTTTTGAGTTGCTTAAGATCTCCTCAGTGCATAGGGAAATCCTTGAGCAAGCCCTACATGCCGCAAATGTGCCAAAGGACCTTGATGTAAATAAATTCCTAGCAATGTTTAATCACATCTCAGCACCACACTACCTCTCTTTTTCAGAGGAAGATGATAAATCATTGACACATCCGCATAATCAACCCCTTCATATATAAGTCCTCCTTCATAAATCCCATGTTAGGCGTGTATTGATAGATGGAGGCACAGGGTTGAACATATGTACCCTTAATCTAATCAGGAAACTGGGTCTCTCAGAACAAACCATTCATTCTAGGAGAAAAATCACTATCAAAGCTTATGATGAGGGAGAAAGATCCTCTAAAGGTCTTATTGTTCTACCCATCAGAATTAGACCAGTTGAAAGGAATGTTGTATATCAAGTTTTGGATCTACCCTTGGCTTACAACATACTATTAGCGAGACCTTGGATCCATGAAATGCGAGTTGTACCATCTACTTACCACCAGTGTATCAAATTCCCACATAATAGGGTGGAAGTGACAATTCCTGCAAATGCCAATTATACTTGCAACAATATTAAGGCAGGCGGTATGGTCCCGCATAATAAGGAAGCTACAGATGAGATTGTTCCTGAGGCTACCAAAAACATGGTTATGAAAATTTTTGGACAGACCTTAAAACTTGAAGAAACATGTATGGGAGAATACAAGCTGGACATGACCCCGTCATTAACAGAACTTCCAATGTCACCAAGATCCTATGGAAAACCTTCCTCATCATTCACACCTGATGCATCTAGAACACCAAAAATTCACAAAGCAACTGGCATGGTTAAATAATCTACCTTTCATGAGGATGACAAAGAAGAACAAGAATTCTTGGCCTGGCTTTACAAGGGAGAACCAAAGGAAGCTATGGTAAAACATTTGCAAATATCCCTAGAAAAGTATGGTAAAGGATATGACCTTCTTAAGAAAATGGGGTATAAAGGAAAAGGACCTTTAGGAGACAAAGGAAAAGTCCTTATTGAACCTATACACATGGAATTTAGGAATACAAAATATAAAATAGGGCTAGGTTTCAATAATAAATATGAAGACCCTGCTTCAAGGGATAGTCCAATCTCTGATGATGGCAGTGATAAAGAAGAAATAGAACTAGAACAATGGTCCTATGAAATAATATTACATATTGGCACAACAAACCCCAAATATCAAGGAGAAAGGTATGTACCCAGCTTTGAGGTACCACAAGACACTCATATCCCTATGTTACCACCAGCTACTATTCAAGAGGTAGATGAAACACCAGAAGATAATCTAGCAGTACCATTGATAGAAACAACCACTAAAGACACACCTCGACAACATGATTCACATCCTAACTGGGGGCAACTAGTCACAATTTCACATATCCTTGATTTACCACACTTTGATCTACAAGTGGCTAATAGAGTACATCATGTAACTATTGCTGAATTCTTGAACAGCTCTGATGATGAAATAACTGACTACCAGTGGGATGACCTATCTGTTGCTACAAAAGACATTGAAATAGATGTGATTCACATGTTTTCAGCTCCATTAGAATATAGAGAACATTCTAACACCACTCCTAACAGTGTTGATATTCCTGAAGCAGAGGAGGTATTTCTTCCCCCACTCATTGATGAAGAAATTGGTATTCTCCTAGACCTAGAAGAAATTAAAAGGCTACAAGCAAGGAGCCTCCTTTTATGGAGAGATGAAGATTGAAATTTCCACTGACGAGTCACTAGAGTTTGGTCCACATATAACTAACAATGACTTTGATAATGACGATCTAACTCTTATTGATATAAACATCGACAAAATAGACTTAACAGAACATATCATGTCAATTAATAGTCTTGACATTGATGCAATGTTGTCCTTCCCAAGATCTGACTCCTTGTCTTTAATAAACCCAGACCTAATTGATTGGACTAAAATGGATCCTACTCCTATCCTAGACTTTCCTAATGACTACACTTTGGCTTTCTACTTAAATGCTTGTGAACCTTATCGTTCTTCCACCAATGCAAGGAGCATGAACATGTCACAGGAGGATATCAAGTTTCTCAGTCACAAATTGAAAAATAAAAAGAAGAAAAGAACTGACGGTGAAAACCACGTTGTGGTAGTGTCACATTCTAAAAAATTAAAAACAAAAGATGTATTTGATGGTGAAAACCTCTCAGAGGTGCCAAAGGATGAGATTCTTAATATCCTCCCCGAGCACTTTCAAGAGAGATCTTTAGTTTTGATAGAAACAACAGAACCAGTTAACTTGGGCACAACTAAAGTTCCTCAAGTTTTTCACCTAGCACAATCTTTGTCAGCTGAGAAGAAGACACAATTCCCTAAGTTCCTGAAGGAGAAAAAGATCAAATTTGCATGGTCTTACACCGATATTCCTGGGCTGGATCCTGAATTTATAATGCACCATTTATCTATAGCTCTTGGAATTAAACCCATGAAACAGAAACTAAGAAAGATGCATCCTCATGTCGCATTACAGGTAAAAGTAGAGCTAGAGAAATTATTGAAAGCTAGATTCATAAGAATCATCACTTACACAGGATGGATTTCTAATGTGGTCCCAGTATCTGAAAAAAATAAATATATTAGGATTTGTATAGACTTTAGGGAATTAAACAAGGCATGTCCTAAGGATGATTTTCCACTGCCTAATATTGATATGATCATAAACCTCATAGCAGGCTACCAAATTTACTCTCTAATGGATGGTTTCTCAGGCTATAATCAGATAAAAATTGCTCCTAAAGATCAAGAGAAGACCGCATTTACATGCACATTGGGAACCTTTTGCTGGAACATTATATCATTTGGGTTAAAGAATGTAGTTGCTACATATCAAAGAGCTATGACCACTATATTCCATGACATGATGCATAAAAACATGGAGGGTTATGTGGATGATACCTTAGCTAAATCCAAAGAATGGACTACACATATTTCTGACTTAAGAAAGATATTGGATTGTATGGAACAATTTCAACTCAGGCTCAATACCAAGAAATGTGCCTTTGGGGTCCAATCAGGAAAATTCCTAGGATTTATTATCTCGGCAAAAGGAATTGAGGTAGACCCTGGCAAAGTCAAAGCTATACTAGATATGAATCCTCCATGCAACATTAGTCAAATGAGGACATTACAAGGGACTCTCCAATCAATCAGGAGGATCATGTCACAACTTGCGGACAGAGCACAACCCTTTACCAAATTACTACACAAAGGTGTCACCTTCAAATGGGACAAACATTGTGAAACAAACTTCAAAGAATTAAAAGAATACCTGGCTACTCCTATTCTTATGGCACCCATTCATGGAAAGCCATTACTCCTATATATTTCAGCTATAGCCACATCGTTGGGAGTATTTCTAGCACAAGAGGATGAAACTAAAAAGGAAAGAGCAATCTACTACATTAGTAGAACACTAGTATCTTATGAGCTCAATTACAACATTATTGAGAAAGCATGCTTGGTAGTTGTCTTCGCATCACAAAAATTGATACATTATATGCTATCACATACTGTAAGGCTCATTGCAAAGATAGATCCTTTGAAGTACCTCCTAAGAAAGATAGCATTAACAAGACATCTGGAAAAATGGATCCTCATTCTAAGAAAATTTGACATTGAATATGTGGATAGGAGGGCTATAAAAGGACAAGTCCTCGGAGATCAATTAGATGATTCACCACTCTAAGATGATGAAACTTTAAGAATTGAGTTCCTAGATGAGACAATCATGCATCTAACTGAGTATCCATGGAAAATGTACTTTGATGGTTCTTTCACGCAACAAGGCTCTAGAGCAGGGGTTCTATTCATGACTCCTCAAGGATAAAAAAATACCCAAGTCCTACAAATTGATGTTTCCATGCACAAATAACATTTTTGAATATGAAGCATTGGTAAATGGTCTTAAGCTTGCTATGGAATGGAAAATTATAGAGTTACATGTGTATGGTAACTCCCAGCTCATTATCAATCAAGTAAATGGAGATTATCAAATGAAAGATGAGAAGTTGATGCCCTACAATCAACTGGTTGATGACTTAAAGAAATACTTTGTCTTTGTCACATTCCAACAAGTACCCAGAATAGAGAATAAAGTTGCAGATGCTATGGCTACACTAGCATCCATGTTACAATTAGAGGAACATCAATTCCTCTATGACTTCTTGGTGGAAGAATTATCTTATCCAGCCTTTAATACCCCTGAATACCAATTAATTTGTGCTTTGAATGCCCAAGACCAATCTCAGTATGCTAAAATCATTTCTTACCTAACTGACTAGACCATTCCCAATGATCTATCCAGAAATGAAAAATGAGCCTTGATTAGGACAGGATCGTGTTATGTCCTCATTACTAATAACTTATATAGATGAGGTCTCAATGGTACAATTCTTAGATTTTTAGAACATGAAGAGTTAGATTGTGCATTAAAAGAAGTCCACGAAGGTGTATGTGGATCACATTCAAATGGATTTTCACTAGCTAAGAAACTGCTTAGAGTAGGCTATTACTAGCCTATAATGGAAAAATATGCTATTCAATTTTCAAAGACATGTCATAAATGCCAAACACATGGAAATCTTATCCATTCTCCTGCTAGAGAACTCATACCTTTCATAATACATTGGCCATTTCAGCAATGGGCCTTTGACTTGGTTGGATAAATATATCCTAATTGTTCAAGTGGACACAAGTTCATAATTATGGCCACTGAGTATTTCATGAAGTGGGTCAAAGCCATGCCGCTAATAAAAGCCATTGGAAAATAGGTGGTTATGTTCATATTGAACTACATTATTCATAGATATGGGATACCCTCTTCAATTGTAACAGACAATGGGGGCCAATTTAAAAACTAAGATATTGAAGACCTTTGTGCACAGTTCTACATAACTCAACATTTCTCCTCAATCTATTATCCTCAAGGTAATGGACAGGCTAAGGCATCTAACAAGAATATTCTCAAGATCCTACACCGAACTGTGAGTAAGTATGGAAGGGACTGGCATTTACAACTAAATTCAGCACTTTGGGCCTACAGAACA
Organism: Thuja plicata; assembly: GCA_018584345.1. Lineage (NCBI taxonomy): Eukaryota > Viridiplantae > Streptophyta > Pinopsida > Cupressales > Cupressaceae > Thuja > Thuja plicata. The sequence continues at coordinate 5,593,315 of MU224931.1, forward strand.
AGCATCAAAACACCAACTAGAGCCATGTCATTTTCCCTAGTCTATGGCACTAAGGTAGTACTACCTATTGAGGCTAAAATCCCCTCTTTGTGTGTATATTTATAAGTTCTTGTTACCAATGAGCAATACTGCATCGATAGGGTGAATGCACTAGAATTACTTGATGAGCACAGGCAACATGCGTTCAATCATCTAAAGGTATACCAAGAATTAATTTCCAAAGATACAATAAAAAGGTCAAACCCTGACAATTTTAGGTGGGGGATCTCGTCCTAAATGAGAATCCTAAAAACTAGCCTAACTAGGAATAGAAAGGAAAGTTTGAACCTAATTGGTTGGGACCTTATGTTATAACTGCAACTTTTGGGACTGGAGCTTATCAACTAGCTACATTTCAGGGAGATGTTCTTCTAGATCCTATCAATACTCTGCATTTGAAGTGGTTCTATGCTTGATGTTTGGCTAGCGGAGCCTATGTAGAGAAAAACTCAGAAAATATCAAAAAAATAAGAAAATTGATCCTGCAGAAATCCAAAAATAGTGGAAAAGTTCTGAAGAAAGGTATCCTTGGTGAAAACCTAGAAAACATGTGCCTTGATACTACAAAAACATTTAAAAAATAAAAAATAGCAAAAAATTTGAAAAAGAGAAAAGTGCCTTGATGACAACGTGGTAAAAACAGGCATCCTGGCAGCAAAAAGAATGAGAAAGTTTTTCCAAGTGGTGAAAACCTGGCAATCAAGTGTCACTTGTATTCTACGCTCTATCTATCAATGCATTATTGATACTAGGCCTTCACGATTACACCTGTGCTAAGAGTTGAATTTGTTTCCTCACAAATATCTTATCCTTGCTTGGGATTCGTCTGCATTTTTGTCTTAGGATCAAGTCATTTTGTACTAGGGGCATCTTTGCTAGCATGTTAGGTTGCATCTTCTAGGTCATCATAGGATGGTTTGTCTTGTAACACAATACTTCTCGATACTTGCACCAAATTGTCGCTTTCACAAAACAAGGGTGTATCTTTAGCCACCTATCTAGCATAAACATTGCACTAACATAAACGGTGTTCCTAAGACCTACATTGGATTGAAAATAGAGACAAAGTTATACACATACATGGAACACATATTGCTTAATTCCGCATTTTGATTGATGAATCTCTACTGCGCTTGACAAAAAAAAATCAATGGTATTTCTCAATACTACTTAAAACACAGTTTGATCTTGGTTTGATTATGACTCTTTTATGTACCAATGATGTTTTAACTAGGGGCATCCAAGCAGTTATAAGTTTGCTTTGATTTATTCTCAATTGATGGTTGTTATGTCTTCCGAGTTACTCCATGACGTCTGCACAAAGACAAAGAGTCGCAAGGAAAGGGGGCATAATATTTTCTTGGTTTTCTACATATGGTGATTGTTCTAAATGATCCTATAAATTCCACCTAACTGGGATGTTTATGGTAAGAGCTGCCAACATGAGTGGATAGCCGCATATATCTCAATTTTTGTTATGTGTAAACTATGGTGAGGCTGAAACAATTTCCTTGTCTATTTTCTAAACTCAGATTCTCACTAAGGTGTATGAAACATAATGTACCCAAGGATGTGAATTTTCAAGGTCATTGCGGGTCCAATATCTTACCTTACACAGATTCTGATATAGTAAAAGGAAGGTGACTAACTTGTTGTCCTAGCTTCTATGCCTTGATACCTAAGTCTATTTTTGACATTTCATCCAATAAACATAGCATTCATACTTTCATAATATCAGTGGTTATTAGTGATTTTTGTACTATCAGGTAGTATCCATTCCAAAAAGTGCCCAATGATGATAAAATGCTACAATGTATACAAATCAGTGACAGTCCTAAGAGTCTGCATATATATGCATTTAGAGATTGCATGATTCATTTGAAAGAACAACATAAGGAATTGAGTTCAAAATGATTTCTTGATTCATTCAAAATCCAAGTTAATTACATAATCTATATTACAGATATCAATGATTCCTGAAATGTTTCATCAATCGGGAACAAAATCAAACTCACATTTCAATGTGATTAACTTGGTAAGCATGTGTTTACTCTTAACACATCTTGGCTTCATCCTTTCTTCTATTTTCTTTCTCAACCTAACCACTCCCTGTAGGTGATACATCATTTCAATACAGGGATTTTATTTTTCCTTTGATTTCATTCTCGAGGGTGCATGATCACACTATCATCAATCAATAGATTCTTACTCAAAACAGCATTAAAAATGACTTTGTTATCAAAAAACTAAAGGCGTGACGGTTCCTTGACTAAGTCAGAACTGTTGGATTGAAGGCTTCGGTTCTCACAAGCTGGATATCCTATGTCTTCTTTTTCTTAGATTCTTATTAAGATCCTAGTAGCTTCATACTGACTTTTGGACGACAACCAAGTTTAGAATCAGTATTATCAATTTTTGGACGACAACCAAGTTCAGAATTGGTATCTTTAAGATCTTTGCTTATTGACCTTTGTTCATTCAAGTTCAAATTCAATTCTATCAGTTTATTTCAATCAAGTGTGAGACTGATCTCATCAGGAATTTCATTAGATCATGAGCAAAATTCTCAAAATTTCTGAAGTCAACATCAAAAACTTTCTTTGAATCAATGTGTTGCTCACACATCAATTCAAAGAGGGGAAAATGTAACCACCCTAATTTGGTCTGCTCTGACTATAGACTCTATTTTCCCTAAGTGTGATCATACCCCCAATTATGTCAAAACAACTCTTCAATCAGCTGACATAATTCATTCAAATCAGATTTAATCTCCTAAGTGATTTAATCACTGAGTTTTATTAATCACCTAATCCAATCAAATCAAATCAATTCAAATCAAAACATGGCTAAGGTAACTAATTTAAAAGGAATTAAGTAAAATCCTAATTATACCTCATCACTTGCAAAAAACCTATCTTCTAGCCTAAATTAATCTAATTAATTGGCTATAGTCCTAATTAATTATCAAAAGCAATAAAAAGCTTAAATAATTAATTTCCCTATTTTTGAATGAATATATTAAATATAATTCATTTCATTAATATTCCCTCTAACCTAACCTACCTCAACCACCTTAACCATGGGTTCAAACCCATCTCAACCTATTCCCCCCATGCTAAGCCTAATCCTAATCTTAATTTCATTCTAACCCACTTCCTAATGATGTCACATTCCTAATTTTGAGATTAGGAATTCAACTCACTTGAGAAAATCAATTTTCTCAAGCTTCCCTCACTCAAAGTCCACTTTCTCAAGCTTGGACTTAAACCCTCACCCGTGCTTCTTAAACCCTCACCATGCCTCTTAAATGCTTGCATTTAATGCATATGCCTTCCACCATGCCTCATTAATGCATTTCACCATTAATGCCTCTTACACAACCATTAAGGTTTTTACACCTCCATTAATGGACTTGTCCCCTCTCTCTCTCCACATTTCTTCTATAAATAGAATGAGTTTTTGAGCTCAAATGGCCCTTAATTTTCAGAGTTGAAATCATTGTTATGTTGTTAAGATTATTTGTGAATCCATGTTGCATTTTAGCTTTGTTATTATGCATTGTTTTTATCTTCATTTTTAGAGCTAATATGCATGTTTCTTAATCATTTAGATTAGTTTTCATTCAAATCTTTCATTCTTAGGTTGTATATGTCACTGATTTGTGCATAATCTGAGGGCATGATTATTGCATTCTTCAAACTCCTCCTAAATAGGAAGCAATAGATCGGTTTTAGTGTTTAGCTTCAAACCCTTTATTTTTATTTTTTTCACTAATATAATGATCTATTGAAGTGTCATGTTGCAGATAACAGGTCCACTAAATCACACACACACAATGCACCCACCCGGGTGGTTTTGCTTGCAGCTTTCCTGCCACTAAATTACCCATCAACCATTGTGACTCTTGATGCTACCACCTTTTCTTTGAGACTGGGGATCCCCCAATTTAGAAATGCTACTGTCATCTACTATCATTGAAGGAGTTTGAGAAATTTCCACAGCCTGCACGGTAGCACCTCAATTCTCACTGGTTGAATTCCCCAAGGAAGGACTACAAAAAAATGAAGTTGGAGATCCCCCGCGGAGATTTCAAGAAATGTGTCTAGGCGGGGATCATCTTTTTGTGTACGCTCTTTGGAGTACCCCATGCCAGGGACTTTTTGGTATGGATGTACTACTTTCTATATTGCATCACCACCCATGGACAGACCTTTGACTGGGTGACTATTATCGCCAACCATGTGGACTTTCAGTTGAATAATGTCAGCCAAACATCAAAGTTCCACATGACTTCGTATGTATTATTGGCACTGGCACAACAGAGACCCGCACTCTAGGGTTTGCAAAAAGTGGGCATTCTTGGGAAAAGGCCTGGCCAGAATGCTCCATGGGACCATTATCCCCAAATTCAATGGGAAGACAGCTTCCCCAATTTTTTCTGGGTAAATGAAACCTTCATTTACCACAACATTTTGACACTTACTCGGGATTCTGGGTACCGACTATCCAATCAAGCAATGACCTTGGTAAATTCTTATGGTAATTATTTTATTCAGTTTTAGAAACATTCTTACATTCAGGTGACCGGGTTCTCTGGCAAGCCCTACCTATTCCCCAAGCATTGTGGGTATAGGATTATTCTTTTGGAGTTTTGCAGGCAAATCCTAGAACTTCAAACATTTTATGGAGTGAAGAAGGTTACCTCCATCCCATTCCCAATCGCTTGTGGGATCTATTCTTGTAGTCTTGCATCGGCCAAAGAGGTCGATAATGAGTTAAAGAGTCTGGGACTAGCCGAGTTCCACTTAGCAAGGAACAATTTTGACCCACTCGGAAAGATAAGTGCAGCACTACCCCAAGCGTCCACACCACATGAGCCTCACATTGAGAATTTTTGGGCAGATTGCCAGGATGATTTTGACCTTTGGGGTCAGAAACACTCAAGGATGTCTAAAGGGATGATGAAGAGCCTCGGCCTTCGAACCTTTCCAAAAGATTTTTTAGATAGCGGGTCTTTGGAGGACCCATCGTACAAAGCACAGGGGATGGACAAGATGGGTCTCCCTCTAGTGGGTTGGGACACCCCATAGATTTTGACAATTGAGGACGTCAGCCAGGGTTTCATACAACATAGCCATGATTACTTTGCATAAGTGTGCAAGAAAAGTACCCGCTGGGGTCCAATTTTGTGGGGCTTTAATTCAGCCTCCAGAGCTGCAGGGCCAAGTAAAGATAAGGGGATAGAAAAAGAGGGTGCCCCAACCCAGGTTCCACCCCTGGATTTTCTCCCCATTTTGGAGAAAATTCATACTCAACTCGAGGCGTCCTGCTAGCTAAGTCAAGCATTAAGCACCCAACTTTCTTGCGGTCTTTCAGTTACTCTGGTGGGATCTGCCCTCCCAGTATGATCCCCTTCACTGTAAGCACTCATGAGCTAGCAGACAGAGGCCAAGGATGAAACTACAACTATTATGGATGTCAGGGCCTCACTACAGATAAGAAGAAAGAAACAAAGGGTGGATCATCCCCCAAGCATAGATACCAGTCCCAAGAAGCCAAACGTTCCCCAAATGGAACACAACCCTTCTCCAAAACCAGAGGATACTCTGGTGGCCTCCCCTCCCCATGATGATTTTTATGATCTCTTCCGGATGGAAGACCTGGTGAACTTGCAGGCTGACGTGGTGAGGGCGGTGGAGGAGATAGATGCGCAAGAAGAAGTGGCCCCAAAAAAAGAGTTCTGGGAGCAGGAAAAGGAGCAGGAACAAGAAGCACTAGAAAATCCACAGGATGTGGAAGAAACATCAGTCCTAGGGACTGAGACATAACTAAGGTAGACACAAGATGAGCAGCTAATAATGGCTGGGGAACTAGGACCTTCTGGAGAAACTGTATCCCCAGTTGTCACGCTCTAAATGCCTCTAGTTACTCCGGGTGATCAAGGCCCTAGAGTGTGGCATTCGGTGAGGTGGTCTATGTAGCCCAATAGTTAGATCTAGGCCAGACACCTTTGGCCTCTCCAAAAGATGTGCCCTTGGAGGAGAATGTCCTAGAAGATGGCATCGTAGAAGAACAATAGCAATAGGATAAGGGGATAACCCCAAAAATATGGATATTGGGACTACAAATACTGGAGAAGGGGGAAATCCGAGAGATACAGATGTGAATTCCACTGAGGTGGAAGATACGTGAAACCATGGGGAAGAAGAAAAGGAGTCTGATGTGACTATGGATATTGGGGAAACACCACAAGGCCCTGATGAAGACCCCAATGCCCACACCTTAGCAACAAGGCTGCCCTAGTTTCCACAATGGCTGGTGGAATCCTGAAAAAGAAAGGCCCCAGAGGAATCAAGTGTTCTCCTCTCCTTGGCCAAAATGATGGCCCAAAACCAAGAGGCTAAGAAGCCTAAGAAGGCCCAGACCATCCATACCCTCCAGACCGGTTCGGGAGGAAGTACAGTCATGATAGTGGCAATGCCTCCCCCAGATGCAGACATAAAAGTCTTAAGGGTCAAAGGTTATACAGTTACAGAGGTTCCTTTGGGGAGGAGAGATAAATAGGGAAAATTGGACCTATTGAAAGAAGCTACCTAGGCATTTGAAGCCCGGTATGACAAATAGGCACAGAAGCTGAAGGAGGAAAGAGAAAAGAATGAAAATCTCCTCGGGCTTCTCGCAGAACTAACACAGCCACTGGCTGAGATTCATCCAGAAGCCTCCACCTCTAGAACACTGCTCCCACAGGGTGACATGGATGCTCTAAGGGCCATTGAAAAGAAGGCACAGGCTATGGATGGGTGGGTCGCTGAGCAAATTAAATTTGTAAGGAAATTCCTGGAAGCGACACTCCCAAACCTTTATCAAGCCAACAACCTCATGGGCCAAGTGATCGGCATCATCTCCCTATGGGAGAAAGATATAGAAAAATATGAGGAGTGGAGGTCTGAGTTAGAAGAGATAATGAACTTTTGGGAGGAAGCCATTATAGAGACCAGAATTTTGGTAGAAGAACCCTTTGGGTTCCTCCGGGCCCAGCACTCTAGAATTGGCTTCAATATTGAGGTGAGCAAGCAACTGGTAGCGGCCCTAAAGAATAGAATCTCGGGAGTCTGAAATTCTTTGGATTTATACATAGTATTTGTAACAAGGGTTTCGCAAGTCGATCCCTTCACTACTAGGACTTGTGCCCCGGAAGATTTTGTTCTAAGAAAATTTGATGAGCTGATGGAGTCCCGGTACTAGTCCACCGGAGATTTTGATAGAGGAAAGATGTCACGCTTATCCAAGATGATGCTTTGGGCTCATGACGTAGTTTAAGTGGCTCCAAAATTCAGGGAAGGGGTCAGGGATGTTGATGAATAATTCAGGGTTGTCAATGATCGGTGGGACTATGTCAAGGATGTAGATGAGGACAGAATTGGCCAGATTTTGGAAGCCTTTAAATAGAACAAGGAATAGTAGAGTTCTCCAGACTCTGAATATTTTCAAAAGTAGGGAATAATTTTGTAAATTCATTATTCTTTGAGCGTAAGCTCCTGGACTCCAGAATTCTAGGTCTGAAGTTTTGTATTCATTCACAGTGATCCACGTCTAGGTTCCCCAAAGCCGATCGATCACTGTCAAGCAGTTAATAAGGGGTCAGTAGGTAGGTGATCCTGATAAGGCATGTCAGGCAGAAGAGATGGCTTTGACAGATGATTTTCCCGAGGCGTTGTTCCTACATTAACTCCCTAATGTGCATCAAAGACAGTGAGCCACAATTCACATCTATGAGGCATGTAGCCTTGGATACCAGGACAATCAAATTTCTTCTATAAATACCCCAGCACTCTTATCTATGTTGATTCTTCCAGATTTCTCCTCTTATCTTCCTCTTTTATCTTGTTAGACCTCCGCACATTTTGAGGTGATTGTAAGTGGTGCAGGTAGTACCGTCCATAGGATAATGTATTCTATTTGTTGAGTGTATAGTAGGATTAGGTTATTTTTAGGTCATACTTTGTGTACAAATAAGAAGTCCGACGCCATAACAAGGGTCAGCAAAATTGATGATTTTGCAGTCCACCAAGTAATAGAAGACAGATTTTCATTTTCAGTTGTCTAAGGAGCTCAATGCTCATTTGTTCTTAATAATTTAGAATTCTCCCTTGGAGCCATGATTATACACGCTAGTGATGCTGGAACCATTTGAGTTAGTGAAGAAGGAAGGACATCTTATGGCTATCTGTTATGTGTTGTTCTGATCTTTGGAGTTAGAAAATATCTTTTGTCCAGTATGTTTTCTTATGTCCTTTGCTCCTATGTTCTAGTTTAGATTAATGATCTTATCTCCCCTTGCTACTGAATGCATGTGAATCGTTGGTTCTTTATGTATTTAGTATTTAGTGTAATTTCTTGCATTGGAGCTTAGTTTGATGTTTGAATATTTATTGCATAACTATAGGTAGAAACAGATATCTAACCCTGATCGATCTTTTGAAGTTTATTTGATGATCCAAGTGCTTGTAGGAATCCCCATCACTTTTGAAATCCCTGAGAAGGTGAGTAAAAACCAGCTATCCCCTCACACAACAGTCACCTACCCAACTTAGCTCCCCTGCACCGTCGCTACCAGGTGCTTGGAGGATAGGAGAATTCATTCTCCAAAAAACCTCTTCAGACAGAGTTGGCCGGTACCCAAATATCGGGTGACAACTTACCTTTGTTGGTGGAGCTGGTCACAAAGTCCCATAAAAAAATTCCACCATCATTAGTCTTTCTCAAATTGTGTCCTCTTTACAACAACAACTTGCGTCTTTAACTCAATCCAAGTTTAGTATTCCTACATGTGACATGGGTATTCCTTTATCCCTAGACATTATTCATGCTCTTGTCCCTCAGCAAGCCGATATGCCTCATCTTGAGAATTACAATGGTAAGGGAGATCCTGTCACTCATGTTAAAACATTTCAAATCCTTTGTAGTGACTGTGCTCATGACCATAGTATTTTATCCAAGTTTTTTTCTAGAACCTTTCATGGTAAGGCCTTGCAATGGTATTGTTCCTTGCCTCCTTATTCTATTGATTCTTTTCCAAAACTTGTTAATACCTTTATTCAACAGTTCCAAAACAACATTGATTTGCAAGTGTCCTTAACTTATTTGATGCATTGTAAACAGAATACTAAAGAGAAATTGACTGAATTTATTGGTTGATTTAAGCATTTGTATGCTCATATTTCTTATCATGTTCCTAATATTGATATTCAGCATATGTTTTTTTCAATTTTACAAAAGGATATTAGAGATAAGATTTTGCTTACTGAATTAACCTCTTTTCAACAACTTTGTGCAACACTTTATCATTATCAATTACAAGTGAGTCAATTTGAGAGCAGCACTCCAATGGATCATGTTCCACTTGATAAGAGTGATGTTTCTCCTAATCCTAAAAAGTTTTAGAAGCCTAACAACTATGTCAAAATCAATAAACAAGCAAATGCAGTTGCTTATCAAGTTGTTGCTGCATCCCACAATGCCACTTCTGCATCCACTAAATTTTGTTTAAATCATATGTTTACTCCTCCTTCTGAATCTTTACATTTTTATTATGAGTAAATTGTTGACTACTAATATGATTACTTTTCCTCCTATTCGACCTCTTCTTCCTACTATGATGACATAAAAATCCTTTGATCCCAAAGCCTTTTGTCAATACTATCGTCAGAATGGCCATGATACTGAGAAGTGTTATTCTCTAAACATAAGGTTCAAGATTTAATTTATTCTAATGCTTTATCTGTTGATAATTTTGATGGTAGTGGGAACAAATTTTTCTCTCCTCCTAATCAAAACCTCCAAATCTATACGAACCCTTTGCCTACACATGATACTAATACCATTGTTCAGCCATCTTCTGTGGATATTTTTTATGATTCAAATATGGATGATCTCAATCATATTATTAACCATTTGGAGCATGTTGTTTTGTCTCAACCTATCTTTCCACCCAGCCTCAATCTCAACCTCAACTTCAAGCTCCACCACAACATAAACTGAAACCTCAATCTAAATCTTCAAAACAATCTAAGGATAAAAGACCTAGGGAACTCTCGATCACCTTTAATTATTCTAAGACTATTAAGGCTTCTGATGGTCCCCTCTACATTTAAGCTAGGATTGCTAAGATACCTACGCGTGCTTTTCTGGTTGATCCTACTTCCATAGTTAATGTCATCACTAAAGAAAACATTTTTATGAAGAACTTACAACATGATTATTATGATACATCTGATGTGTGGATTCAAACTTGTAATGATTTTCTCTATCCATCATTTGGTTCTATTAACTTACCTATTGAACTTTGTTGTAAAGTTGTGGACACTACCTTTTTTGTTGTCCCTACCTCTGATCAATTTCAAGTTAAGCTTGGTTTACCTTGGTTGACTACCATGCATGTCGTTGCTTCTCCTATCCATAAGTGTATTAAGTTCGTTCATGATGAACAAGTGAAAATGATTAATCATAGTTTATATCAACCTTCTAGGCCTAGGGATTGTGCTACCCTTGACTTCTTTTGGCCTTCATTACCTAATTCATGTCCTTCTCGACCTGATAACCTTTTTTTCTCATATCAAGCCTATAAACATCACAAAATTCTTGAGTTAAGCATGCCTCGGATAGATCTTAACCATGGTCTTTTGCCTATGCATTCCATACCTCCTTTATCCATTGCTTCTAGTTATGTTAATCAAGCTCCTAGTATCACTTTTAAGCCTACTGAGAGTCCTACTAATCCTCCCATAAAACCTGTGCAGGAACCGATTTTTGTTCCTCCTAGTTCTCAACATATTTCAAACAAGACAAAACGTAACAAATCTGCCAATGAACATCGTAAGAAGTGTCAGGCTCATGCTAGGGCCTCTGCCTCTGTTCTTCAAAATTATTTACCTTCTTTTGACCAACTTATGCCAAATGTGTTGGAGGAATTTAATGTTAATAATGATGTTAAGATGAATTTATGATGAATCTATTCACATCTTAGATTCTATTTCGATTAATCTTGATGAAGAAGATGCTCTTGATGAGCCTATTTATGTTAATGATGAATATGAGACTATTGATCTTGATACTCATTTACCTCATATGCTTTCCACACAACTGATAATTACACCTAGTATTGAACATCGCAATTCTCAAGAGGATCCTTGTTTGGAACTGACTATTATTCCTACTATGTTGGATATAGTCCCTCTTGCGAGTTTCCCACCTTCTCTAAATGATATAAACTGAGATGGGGAGAGTAGGCAATGCGCTTGATTTGCTTGACCTCCATGGTAGCCTTTTTATGTGTTTGTCTGTTGTATTGTGCTTCTCCCATACTGTGTTTGCTAAATGTTTGTTAGTTACTTTGTTGGTGTAAGGTGATAAAGGAATTGAACTTGTTTTACAATTCCTCTATATGTATCTTTATTCTTCTATATATTGTTTTCATGTTATGGTGTACCTATGCTATTGTTCATAAATTTTTTCCTTGTGTAGTCCACTTGGATTTGCGACATGGTAGCACTGATTCTTTTTGGTCTCCATGTTGTGGTCCAAAAAGACTCTTCTTCGTAACTCTTGTGTTTTCTTTCCTCCATTGTGATTGTAGTTCTACTTTATTTGGGGAATGATTTCAATTCATTTGCAATAAGATCATATATATATATATATATATATATATATATATATATATACACATATATATATATATACATATTATCATAAGATAATATTGACCCCACGGTAGGTAGATCCCTTCTATGTTCTTTGTATATTTATGTGGTATTTCCCTTGATTTGTCTTCGCTTGGGTGCATCTCATAGTGGAAACATAATTAGTGGAGTTTTTTATGTTGTCGTTAAAGCCATTGCTCCTATTAAAGTGTTAGCAATGAACTTAACATGGGGGCATACACTCTACTCACTTTTTGCACACATGCACTTTCAAAATATGTTTTCGAACTTAAAAATTTTCTCCCTTTATGGATTAGAGACTAATCCTTAAAGCATGGATTTTTACCTTATAGGATCTCTTGATCCCTCTAGTTTCAATTTACAATGTTTTGATCCCTTAAGGTCGGAAGGTGTCCTTAAAAATGGATCTCTCTATGTTTTGACTTTTCTCTTTTGGAGTAGAATATTCCTAAGAGTAAATCCTTGATGGGTTGACTAGTGAGTAGCCATATTCACTAGGAAAATCAACTCCATCTTTCCAGTTGCACTTTTTCCTTGTGTGATTCACAATGGGACATAGGTTCTCATTGAGCGAGTTAATCACAACCTATATCTTCTTCTTTGACCTGGTGATGTCTCTCTTATTGTAATCTTGGGGTTGAAAAAGACTTGTGTCCCTGGGGGCTTGAGGATTATTTTTTCCCTTCAATTTCAATAAGGTTATCTTTTCTTTATGATCTCCTTTACCAAGAGTTTGCATCGAGTCCATACTCTTGCGAAAGTGGGGGCTAAATGTATTGTTAGAAAATGGAAGCACTTCGATTTTGAACTGGTTTAGCTCTTCAAGTAAGTGGTTTGGGGTCATGTCAAGCACCTTGAATGGGTCTTTGACTTGGATCTGGATTTTCCCCTATTCTCCCCCATTTTCCACTTCTCTCCAACCTGTTTCTGGCATCCTGATCTACAAATTTGAGGTTCTTGACCTCAGGGTCCAGGTTGACCTTCTAGATCAAGGTCAACCTCGACCCTAACCTAGGTCAAGGTTTACCTTGACCCTGACCTAGGTTAAGGTCGACCTTGACCCTGACCTAGGTCAGAGTTGACCTCAACCCTGACCCAGGGTCCAAATTTCAAGTTTCCAAGGTTTCTGAATGTTGGGCTTCAGAAAGATTTAATTCCCGCTTCTGGGTTGATTGTTTCAGTCTTTGAGGAAATGAATCTTGAAATTATATTTAATATAGGTCAATGTCTAGGGGTATATTTCTAATTGGAATTTAATTCTCCTATGTAGGCATCTCTATAAGATTGTGCCCTAGATTTGTATATAAGGAAACTTTCTCCTCTCATTTTCACTAAGACATACACATGAAAGAACATGATCACTTATGGACATGAAGGATAATATATTGAAGCAATCATCTACTCTCAAGCATTCAAGCACATTCAAGCATTCAATTCATCAAGAAGATCCATTGGTAGTCATTGAATAATTCAAGCTCTATGGAGCCCTCTTGTTAAAGATTTCTCCATCCACATCCATGCAAGCCTCTTCCTATTCCAAGATACATTCATGATTGGTGTTGAATATCTAGAAGCAATTGATTTGAGACATCCTACATTCTACATTCCACATTCATTTGGTGCATACATACTTTTGGATCCAAGGATTCAAATCCTCCACAAGGGTTTCTATACAAGAAAGGTGAATTTGTTTACTTTGTTTATTTATGCAATTTCAAATATATTTTAAGGTTAATTCCAAAACCGAGGTTTGACCAAGGCAAACCGCTTCCCCCCAACAAAAAAAAAACCATTTTCCTTGCAGGTACAGGTTGAGGATAGCAAATTACAGAGTAGATTTGGATACCCTTTTCGGCCAACTTTCAAGATCCGCGAACAGAATTTTTGTCAGAGCAGTGCAGGTCGAGGTCGACATTTTGGGGTACAATTGCGCCCCCACATTTGGGTCAAGGTCGACCTGACTCAGAAAAGGAAAATATTTCTGGGTTTTTTCCGTCTCTATGTTTATGTTCCAGATCCAGTTACAGAATTTCCTGAAACTCAACACAAACATCAGAAAATAGGCTTTTTCAGATCTGCTATGTTTTGAGGTTATTATTTGTCTTCGATTCATTTTTGTTAATGTTTGTAGCTTGAGTCGTATGATCATTTAGAATACATATAATACTTTGATATTGACTAATAATAATATATTGTATTTGTATATATATATGTG
>MU224931.1:5607338-5639089 GCA_018584345.1 Thuja plicata
TAATATATGATTGATTAATGAAACATTAACAATTACAATGAATAGACATGTCCCATGAAGGGACATGTCTCTCCTAGCCTCTTTGACAATATAAATGAAAGAGAGATTGTTGCATTTGAAAAACAAAAACAATATACAACATAGAGTGCTATTACATTTGCAGCTATCCTCAAACTTAACAATTTTAATTAAGGTTTTAATCAATTTTAATCTATTATATACTCTTCATCCATTATTCAGGAATGTAAGATTTTCTTCTTTCTTCTTATTTCTGACCGATTGATGCATTTGTGCATTAACCATTTTCTTATGGTTGATCAAAGTGGATCTTTCCTTTGTGAAATTTGGGGCTAGGAAGAGAATCTTATCTTCCCCCAAAACCTTTAAACACATCAACACCATTTCCCATATACATATTTTTACATATTACAGAATGATTTTTATGTATATACCTTGACGTCTTAGTTATGTTAGCAATAATAGTCCACCAGTACAACTGAGAGGGGGATGAATCATTTGTATGCCAAATAATCTTAACTTTAACCTTTAATAATCAAAAGATAAATGAAATTCTGAGCACATTAAAAATAACACCATAACACAAGCATTTGTTGTCGAGGAAACCCTATTAAGGGAAAAAACCTGGTGGGAATTAGCACCCACAAATAATATAATGAAAGTATAGTATCTATGTTAGGATATTTATCCATGTTAGGAGTTGATTATTACATATAGTAAACAGTCCCTATTAAAGGATAGACCATGTTAGGAGTCAAGAGAAACAACAAGCTCACTGCCTAAAGAAGGTTAAATCTACCTTCAGGACTCACTATCTGAGATACAGAAATACAAAGATATAATATCTGGTGAACTGGTTGATAGCAACATATTTTCTTAAACAGTTCCAATGAAGTTCATCAATCACAATCTCTACTCTACATCCAGCTGACTTCTCAAATATAAGCTCGCAGCTTCCACACTTCACTGTCCACACTCCAAATAAAGAAAACAACTCTTATTTATACATTTTTACAATAAGCAATTAGGTCGGCCAATTAAGAATTCCCCAACTCACAAATAATTGCATAACCCCTTGCTAAGATACACATGGTAACTTGAACAAGTAAACATCAATTACAAATCATCAGATATAATCCAAGATCTACAATTCATGCTCACCATCCATAATAGACACTACATCTCTATAGTCGGCCCCAAATAGGTCTTCTCTAGAACACACACCACAACTAATGTCACCAAGAGTCTTGCAACCCAAGAATCATAAAAAACATTTTTCTTCACATTCCACAATCTCACATAATATGAAATATTCTTGCACCCAAGTTATCCACAAAACTCATAGTCACAATTATATGTCATTTTTTTGCAAACAATCTTCTCCAAAACTGATGTAACTCAAACAAACAGAAATATAAACTCAAGCGACCTTAGATATAAGATCCCATCTTGTCCCTTAATACATATTTGTTCTTGCATCCTTTGATAGTCCGTACAGTGTCTGTACACGATTGTCAGTCTCACCTATGACTGAAATAACCAGTCTGATTGAGACTTCAACTAAACATATGTTGACATCAATGAAAAAACATGAATGCCAACAACTCCAACAAAATCCAATTCCAACAAGTTATGGATGTTGGTGCCTCCTTTTTCTCCTCTAATTATTTCTATTTTTCTTCTTTTTCTTTGTCATCAAGTTCATCAGAGTTATATCTGATGTGCCTAATAGGTGTTCTTTGAATATCCTCGTCAACTTTCACATTTTCACTTTCTACCATCTTATTTAGTCTCTTGTAATACTGATACACTTTTTCCTTGTAGAATATCCTAGAAAAATACCTTCATCATCTATGTTGTCAAACTTTCCAATATTATCCTCATCTCTTTGAATGTAGCATTTATTTGAAGTATTTTACTAATGGTTCTCTTCTATGTCATAGTTCATAAGATTTCTTTCCATGTTTCTTTTTTATAAGTACTCTATCAAGAGTGTACACAATAGTGTATCTAGCTTCTCTCACTTAGACCTCAATTAATCATGCTTATTTGATCATCGTTTTAGCATATTCTTGAAATGTTTGATTCATTCTCTCTAATACACCATTTTGTTGTGGTGTCCTTGGGGCTGATAACTATCTCTTAATGCCATGTTTCTCACATAAATTTTTAAATTCATTAGACATAAACTCACCTCCTCTATTGGACCTCAAACATTTTATTCTTATATTACATTCATTTTCAACTCTTACCTTGAAAATCTTGAATTTTTCTAAACCCTCAAATTTTTCTCTCAACAATGTGACCCAAGTAAATTTGGAAAATTCATCAACCAAAAGTATAAAATATATCTCACCTTGTAAGCTCCTTGTTCTTGTTGGGCCACATAGATCTGTATGCACAAAGATACAAAAAATTGATAGAAGAATGTCCCTTTCCTTTGAATGTTTCTTTTGTTTGTTTTCCTTCTTAACATCTTTTGCAAAGAATTATGTCTAGTTTTTTTAGTCTTGGTAAATATCTCACAGCACGAGTTGAACTAATTCTTACCAAGTTATCAAAGTTTATGTGACACATCCTCCGGTGCTAAAGAGAACTATCATCAACCTATGTTACCAAGCATTTTTCTGTAGCTCCTTCCAAATGATAATATTTTTCACAGTTCTTTTTCCAACAGCAATAATTTTTCCAAATTTCACAACCATTATCCTAAAACACAACGTTATAGTCATTCTCACACATCTGAAAAACACTCAAAATCTTATGATATAAACCCTTGACATGATAAACATTATCAGTGTTATGTTTTCCATCAAAATTATTAAAACCAATTCCAATAATATGTGTCTTTTGAATATCTCCAAAGCTAACGGTTCCACCATCATACTTCTCAAGTTTCACAAGCTTACTTTTTTCACTAGTCATGTGATGTGAACAACCATTATCAATCAAACATTCATCTTTATTTATTCTAACATATAAAGCAATAAGTTCATCTAATCTTGGAACAATGTTAGAGATATCAAATTTAGGTTCATATTCCTTAGCCAAAAACAAGAAATCCTCATATTCAGATTCATCATCTAATATACTACCATTCTCATTGACATAATAAGCTTTCTTCTTAAATCTCTTAAACTTCTATTTGTTCCATTTTCTAGACATCTAGTAGCAATAAGACCAATATTTGCACATCTAAAGAATTTAAGGGGTAACATAGTTGTGTACTTTTTGGTACCTTTCTTTAGTCTTATTGTAAACTTTGCTTCCAATTCATTTGAACTCTCATCATCTTCTAAATCTTCTTCATTCTTTATGGCTTTAAAAGTTGTCTTAGATTTCTCCTTGTCCTTCACAAACTTCCTCATTTCAAACGTGGTCAAGGTGTCAAATAATCTCTCTTGAGTAAATGTATTTAGATCAGACATCTCTTCAATAACATAAATTTTGTCGCTATAGCTCTCTAGTAAAGTCACCGAGATATTTTCCTTAATGTATTCATCGGTTGGGGTACCTCCCTAATTCCTGAGCTCATTACCTACATTATCAATCTTCTTAAAGTAGCTTGTTATGATTTCATTTTCATCCATTTTCAAGTTCTCATGCATGCGCTTAGCATCCAACTTCCTTGATAATTTAACTCTAGCATTTTCTTCATAAATCTCTTTTAATATTTTCCAAAGCTTCATAGGCAGTCTTAAATGAAATAACTTTTGCAAGCTCAGTTTTTGATAAATCACTAAAAATAGCATACCTTTCCTTCTCATTTTCTTCACAAGTTGTAACCTCATCAAGAGTGGAGGGACTACTTGCATTTTCTGGTGCAGTATACTTAGTCTCCACAAATTTCCAAGTGTTGTAGCTCAATGAAATTATGTAACTCCTCATATGTTCCTTCCAAGTACTATAATTAGATCCATCAAACATAGGAAAGCGCATTTTGTGTGTCATCATCTCTACCTCAAGCAATTAAGCTCTATACCGAGGAATCAAAGCTCTGATACCAATTTTTTAATAGATCAAATAACTAAGAGGGGGGTGAATCAGTTATTCAATATTTTTTCTTTAAATCAAATCCAACTAGTAAAACAGACAAAGCATTAAAAGCTATGAACAATACAGAATAACAAAATACGCGATTAACACCAGATTTTTACGTGGAAAACCAAGATTGGAAAAACCATGGAGAAACTAATTCTCATGAAAATGAACATCGATTAAGGTGACACTGGTTAAGGTGATTTTTATAAATGCTCATTGCAAGTGTGGGTCACTGACGGTTAGGCTCACTGCTCCACAAAGAAAAGAGTATACAGAGATATAAGACTTCTTCATATTATAATAAGGTTTGTAAATTTTTAAAGATGATAATCTTCATATTATGTTTAAGGTTGTGAAATACAAATGAACATGAAGGAAATAGTAGAAAGAATAGATAATTGGAAATGAATTGAATAGTAAGGATAATATAGGTAGAATAGAAAATTGGTTCGCAATAGAAACCACAAGGATGTAAAATAGTCAATAAGGGTATCAAAAACTAAAAATAAAATGAAAATGAAGGAAACAATGCAAAGAACATTATGTGAAGTTTGAAAATTTATAATGTGAATCTGTGTGTTTTGTATAGGGATGTGAAGTTGAAATGAACATGAAGGAAACACTGGGCAGAATTGAATAGCAAGGTTAATATAGATAGATTAAAAAACAATGAAACAATATAAACCATGAGGATATAAACTAGTCAATCATTGTATTGACAACTAAAAATAAAACGAACATGAAGGAAACAATACAAAGAGCTTCTTGTGGAGTTTGTAAATTTGTTAGGATGTGAATCAATATGTAAGGGTTTAAGGAATATAGTAAACAATGAAGTGAACATGTAATGAACATGGACTAAGCAATCCAAACAATGACATGGGTATAGAAACTGAAACGTATAATAATAAGATTATGAAGGGAAATAAAGAGTAAAGAAATATTTTAAAAATGTGGATCTGCTAAAATGAATAACTTGAAAGTGTCAGAGCAATAATAAATGTTTAAATACCTGGAACTAAACTTGAATCCTTTTCACTCTTTGATGGATGTTGTGTCTTTTGATTTCTTTCTTCTCTTTGATGGATGTTGAATGACTTGAATGGAATGAATGAGTTGGTTTCATGTCTATTTGTATGTTTGAAACTTGTTGTGTTGGTGTGTTGTCTTTAATTTTTGTACTCTTATCAATTTGAATATTGAATTTCCAACTTCATTTGCAAGAATTCACCCAATTGCTTCTTTAACTTCTAATTTGATTGTCCTTAAATGTTCAATGGTGGTATTACACAATTTTATTTGTTGATACAGGTGGTTTTATGTTGAAGTAGCCACAACATGTGTGCTTGAGCTAAAAAGATGGAACAGTGTGGCTGGAATGATGGGATAGGGTCTTGTCAAATGTTTTAGGGTGGTCACATCTTAGTAGGCACTAGTGGTATTTTTACTTGTGTTGCATTATTGTCAACTTGTTTTGGTTCAATGGACTTCCACGTGGCAATGTTTTGTTGTTAGTTTAGTTTCTAACTAAGGTGGTGAGCCTCATTTGACTATAAATGGATTGGTCTTTCTGATAAATGGCGTGTGTCTTTTTGATGTTAAAGGTTTCTCTTATTTGTACTAAACGACCCAGTAAAGGGTGTGTCAGAAACTGTCAGTGATATGGACAGGTTAATTGGCCAAAAAGAAAGGCACTCTATTTATTTTAATGCATACAATAAAACTTATATTTACCAAAAGGTATTTATTTTCTTATGTTTTATTAATCCAATTTTATTTTTCTTACTTTTAAAACATATCCTGAAATGTACTAGTGGTTAGGGGGTCAAGTTTGGGCCCCTTATAGGCCCACTAATATCTCATGTATTGGACCTCGCACACGTTTCGGCTCCTCTCCCCTATTTTGAATGCCCAATTCAAAACTGGTATTGGATTGGTGAATTCTTTGATTTCCCCAAGGAAGTTTACGTTTGGAGAAAAATATTGCTAAAATCTCCAATGGTCGGAATAGGAAATAGGGTTCCGAGTATGGGCTTCAATTTGTTTGTAACGATGTTCTTGTAACTTCCAAATGTATTATCTACTTATTTTAGTAATATATTTCTTACTTACACATTAAAAAATATATTACTTCTAGTTATATTTATAATGTAAATAGTTATTCTACATAATTGTAATATTGCTATCAATTTTAACTGTGTAGTTTCAATTCAAACGCATTGACTTGTGTTTCATGAGTAGCACTTCACAAGAACACATCTCTCATGAGAATGAATAAAACACTTAGCACTTCTTACATGAATGGAACACACTTAGCACTCATTGCATCATGCAATGACTGCTAGGTGTTCCATTCACTCTCATGAGAGATGGATTTTTCCATTCATTCTCGTGAGAGATGGGTTCTTGTGAACCATTACACATGAAACATAGCTCAATGAGTTTGACTCGAATTACATAGTTGAATCATGATAAGAATATCACAATTTGACTTATTGTAGAAATATCTCCTACTTATTTGCCCTACATCAATAATCATTTAAATTTTTAAAGAATAGTTTAAAAGGAATTATCATATTGTTGTACTTGGAAAAATATTGAAAGTTATGTTTTCAGCATTTATTAAAAATAAATTTAGAGTAATATTTAAATTTTTAAATTAATATTAATAAAATTTCTAAGGTTTTATTTTGTCAATAATGTATTTTTATGATGGTTCAATTTAAATTAAAGTATTTCTAGATTTATATTAAAATGTACTTTTATAATGTATGGTTAAAATAATATCATTTTGTACAAGAAACAAAATTGTTAAAATAAGAAAGATATAAATGAAATATGATTTTTTCAAATAAAAGAATTTAAAATTAAATTTATTAAATTAAAACATTTATTAAAACTACACTAGAATTCAAAAATTAATAATTTAAAACATCATATTTAAGTTATTTTAATTCAATTTCCATGCCTAAAAAATGAGAGTGATTTAAAAACCATATGAACAAGTTCTATAATTATTATTTCATTTTTTTCAAGTAATAAAGATTTTCAAGTCAAAAAAAAATATTGTGATTGCCAATTCACAAATAATTAGAAAACTTCAAACTAACCTTCTTGAATTTCTAGTTCTCAACAAAGCATACAATTAAAAAATCAAAGTTGTAGACATAAGGCAAATATAATTTTTAATGTCATGCTTGGAATTTATGTCAATCTTTAGATAAGTGTAGTTCAAATGGTATCTCAATCCACCATGTGATGCCAATCAAGATTATTCTTAAATTATTTTGTCTTAACTCCATGCATAACAACTATTACAATTTATCATGAGCTATCATATCTCACCAAAATTTTCAGACATGGAAGGAATGTCATATACCAAATTAATCATAATTAGGTATTTTGTATTGTTTTTTATATTAAAAAGTAGTAAAACAAGAGTGTTGGCTCTTACATAAATATACCAAAAAGGCCATAAACAACAAGGTCAATAACAGACCATTAACATGCTAGCAAAACAAATAGCAAACCCACATGTACATATAACAAATAGAAACATTAGTTTTAACATTTTAAGGGAACATCTTGTGGTGAAATTGTGAGGCTTCTTGCCTGTAGTGCCAACAACCAAGGTCCAAACCTCAAGGGGTCACCCTCTACCACATCAACAATTGAGATTGATTACATTCTCAATTAAGTTGTCCTTAATTTGGAAAAGGTTTTAGGGGATACGTTGTGATAAAATGGTGTAACTTCTTGCCTATAGTGCCAACAACTAAAGTTCAAACCTTGCAAGGTCACCGTCTACCACTTCAATAATTAAGATTTCTTACCCTCCAAATTAGGCTAGCTTTAATTCAGAAAAAAATAAAAAGTAATTTCACCATCAACATATTGAGATCAAAATCATTGGCATCTTTTGATATCACTCTTGTCTACAATGCAAATCCCACCCTCTAATGCAAAAATATCATAGCATCATATTTTGCCTATTCACCTAGCCTCACAAGTTAGGTTGTTGGGAGGTGCTTCCCCTCCAACACACATTGTTGTTGATTCAAGTGTCACTATGGCCATGGCTATGCCTTTTCGATGTGAACATTGGCTTGTCTTTTTATCCTACGGCTTTTATTGGGATCAATAGTGTATGCTTTGGCTTGCCTTTTTCTTGTGGGTGAGGATTGTGCCCCAACTTTTTGGCCTACTAATGTAGTTGATTTATTCAATGTTGTCCTTCAAGGGATAAATCTCATCGTCTTCCTTTTCCAAATCCTCCCTAATGGTGATTTGTAGCAAGGTTGTAGTGGAAAACAAGGAATTCTACTAACATAGGGATTTGGTGTGCACATTTTTAATCGTTGGCCTTCTCTTCATAATATGCACGAATAGTTATAGATTCATAGAAGCTTTGTATGGTAGATAAGATTGAGCACTTTCCCTATGCTATTGTGTTTCCATCGCCTCCTTTGTCTCTTTTGAGACATAAATTTGGTGTTGGGAATGTTGTGGACTTGGAGGAAACACTCTCTTCATTAATCTCTGGTCAACCTCCTTTAAGTCTCTTACTAAGCCTCTAAATGCGTGTTGAGTATGGGTTAGACTTTTGAACCTCCCTCTATAGTTTTGGGAGGTTTCATATTATGAGAGCATAGGCAACTATATTTTTTACTTCTTGAAATTTGGTGATTCCACTTCTTACAAGGGGCACTCTACTTTTTCTCGCATTCTAGTGTATATTACCATCTCCAAGCCTCTTTGTGGGGATGTGGTTATGATGGTTGGGAATAGGTCTTGGACTCAACCTCTTAATTATGAGGGCCTCCCCTTCAAATGTCATTGGTGCTTCTCTATTGGTCACCTAGCTACAGATTGTCCTCTCTCATGTTGTACGGGCTCTACTACATAGTAGAAAAATGCTAATGAAGATAGCTTAGCTATGCATGCTCCTACTTCTCCATCATATGACTCCTCCCAAGATGATGGCATGCCTCTTGATTTTGGTGCAACTCTAACGAGTCCCTTGGACCCTATTGTGAAACCTTCTAACTTGTCCTTGTAGCTTGATCTACCCTTGGATTTAAACCAACTCCAATCTCACGTGGTAGTTGGTCATCTTTTATCTCATCATTATTTAGCTCTCCCCTCTCATTCTGATGGCTTCTCTGGGGGAATCCCCCTCTGATTCCTTTTTGTAAGAATGTAGATGTTAATGTCTCCTAGATTGTTGTAAGTAGGAAGAAATGTCTTCCTAAATATTTGAGCCAAACTCATGATCAACTGTTGGGTGTGAGGCTTACCATTGTAGCCTTGGTATTGTCCAAGTGGGACCTCAGGGGTCTCAGCTCTTTCATTTGCATGATACAATTTCTTGCAACTTGGTTGCAGGTGTTCCTCTTTTTTGGTTGTATTGTTTATCTGTTGTATCTAGCCTCCTTGGGCATGTTTTGTCTTACCTAATGGTAGCTTTGTAAAAGGTTGGGCCCTAGTTTCTCACTTTTTCTTTTTTTTGTTGAGTGAGTCTCTTTTTATACAAGGTTAAAGGCATCGACCCACCCTATTGACAAATTAAAAATCAAGAAGGAATTTCATGATAAATCTAGGTTGTCTGATTTGCCTCCTTGTTTCATGAAGATCAACTTTGATGGGCCTTCCAACATTAACCCAAGCTTAGCTAGAGATAGGGGTGTCTTATTAGAGATAACCAAAGTTCCTTGGTAGAAAGGGGTTCTTTTTTCTTGAGGATATTGAAGGATAACAAGGTCGAATGGACTAAAAAGGTGAAAGTCTTGAGCATTAGCTTTGCATTCTATTGCAAGGCATTAATTATGGAAGAATATTATTTAGTGGTAATTCAAGTTCTATCTAGAAGGGTCTGCTTCAATTGGTAAGAAAAGTCATCAATAATTGAGCCCTTATCAACTTGTTATGATTTCAAGAGCATGTGTTTTCCTCACTACTATTAGGAATGCAATAAAGTAGCAAATCTCCTCACCAATCATGAAATGGGCATTGACCCTATTGTCTTGTTTGTTGTTAAATAATATGAATACTTTGGATGTTCTTGACAAGATTGTCCTTTTTGAAGAATCTTCATAGGTATTCTTCTCAATTAGCTAGTGGAGTGATGAGTATTGTTTGTATAACATCATGTGGCTTTTGTAAGAATGCACTCAAGGAATTTGATGCAATCAATCTCATGCTTAAGAAGTAAATATGGTATTTTTCATGTTCTTTATGAAGTTTTATAAATATCTTTTTACAATTGCTTTGTAGCTTGGCTTGCAACTCAAAAGATGTACCTTTTGAGTCAACCTTTTTTTCATTTTAACAATCACTTTGTGGGATGTTTTAGTATTTGTGTCATGACATCTCTTTCATTTGTTACCAAAGGTGTCTTGTGGTGATAGTGTGTGTTTAGCATAGGGTTCTCTAGTTTTCATCTCTCATGGATCATGATAAGAAGAGATCAAAACCACATTATCTCTTACATGTTTTTAATTAAAAATATCAGCAAAAAAAGGTGTTGTCCCTTACACAACCACAACTCATATGTGTTAATATAGATCAACAGCACACTAATAGTAAAGGTGTTGGCTAGTACAAGGGTGACCCATAAACAACACACTAGCGGAAGAGGTAGTAGCCCACCTCAAGAGTGAGTAGACAGCGCACCCACAGTGTGGGGAGGAGAATGAAATGGTAAAGAATGATTTTTCCTATGTCGTTGGACAAGTGTTCATGCACTACTATCACTAGGATTCCCACCACAAGGGGGAGCAAGTGGTGAAACCCTATTAGAAAAACTATCAGCACAACGTGCAAAGTGCTAGGTAGGTTGCACATCGACAACCGAAGATTGGAGTAGAGTGGGAGCAACAGACTAAGAAGGGTCCACGCAGCTAGAGGAGGTCGCACTAGCAGCAAGAGGAATAGGATCCACAAGGGCTATACAAGCTAGATTTGCAACATGAGGATCATCTAGATATGTAGCAAGAGCATCGTCCAGAGGGGAATCACCATTAGCTTGTGATGTGTCATCAAAGGAAGAATCAAAATCTTGAATAGTCAAATGCTCATAATTGGCATCCTTCCACCAAGTAGCAGTGCCTTTACATTGCAAGAAAGAACAATTTGTTGTAAAGTGACCAATAGAGAAGCATCGACAATATCGAAATGGAAGGCCCTCATAATCCACTAATTGAGTCCATGGCCTATCCCCTGCCATGAGAACCACATCCCTAGGGAGAGGTTTTGAGATATCAGTGTTAACCAAAATGCATGCAAAGGTAGAGAAACCCATGGCTATCATGGTATCATCCACCTTTTAGAAAATGGTCAATAGAGTTGCCTATGGCCTCAAAACGAGAATTCTCTTAGAAATTAAGAGGAAGATTGGGAAGACAAATCCACACAAGACGCACACTGAGAAGTTCAATCAAAGGGTTGAAGGAGACTGCCCAAAATTTGCCTGAAAGAGAATGATTCCCCCAAGTCTAGATTAACTTGCTCATCACTAGATCTTGTTCCTTCAAAAGAAGAAAAAATAGTAATAAAAAATCCCTTAGCACAAGGGGAAAGCTCAATCTTACTTGAAACCAAGGGTCTTTATAAGTCTGTCACCCAACAATGCAGGTCTAGTAGATAGGGACAAATGAGAAAACCAACTCGCAGTGTTGGAAGTAATCAACATTTTCAACCACGTCCAGGTCATAGACCACCATAAAGGTCTTAGCACAAGTCAAAGGTCACAATTTCACCTTGTGAGGAACAACAACAGTGGATCTAGCGACTTCAGCAAAGCATCACCCACCAATAAGAGACTTAACAGACCCAAGTCGGCCTGAAGAGTGTCCGGGTGCAGAAGCACCCATCCTAGCTAGCACCACCACATTACCAATTCCAAAACTAGACACACTTTCCCCAGACACCAAAAACCTTCTCAATGCCAGAGAGGAGTAGATCCTGATAAAGTAACACCCAACACACCACCCCCAGCCAACCCCACAAGAGTCTAGTTCTCCACACTTGTGATCAAGTTTGAAAGTGTTGAGCAAGAATTCAAAATGCTTGTTGCAAGAGAAGGAACGAACAGAGAAAACATTGTTATTGTGACAATAGTACGTGATCTCTAACATGTTGTTTCTAATAGGAGATGTAAGTTTTTTTTAAATTTGTTATCGAGATCTCTTAGTCTAGAGAAATTTGTTTTGGGTTAAGAGGGTCTTAGTAATACAAGTTGCAAAGCTCATCTAGAAGATAAGTAGTAGATGGTGTAGTGAGGGATTCAATGTGTGATATTTCCTTGAGGACATGGTGGATGACAATGTTGCAATTTTTTCATCTTCCATTGTGGGTTGTGTTTCAACAAAGCCAACCACCAAAGGGGAGATTCATGTCTTGGATGAGAAACTACTAGCAATAAATCGTTTACTCCAAATCTTTCATCTTTTAGCTTTGACAAGTAACTTGTGCTAAAAAAATTCCTAGTTACACATTGTGATGGAACACCACAAGTCATGAATGTTTCACTTTCGTAGTTTGGGGATGGCTTTCTTTGCATAGCAAGGCCTTGAGAAGTGATATTTGGTGCCAATTGGTAGTATTTGTTCTCCATACAATTTTTACTAATTGTCATCAAATATATAGGTAACTCATCTCTCACTTAGAGAAATACTTCGACATGTGATTATACAAATAAGTTGTGATTTGGACACATGACCTACATTCTATTAGCTATGTTTCATGGGCAATGTGCTTTAATTATAACACCTCACATTTATTTAAAAGAACAATATTTGATTTTCTTACTATTCGTACATGGTATGGATGCATGCATGATAGCTATGCATATATATTTGGTATCCATACATGCCAATTATTGTCCTATCAACTTCCCTCAATTTTCAAACTAGTACTCCTTTGCAAGTAAAGGTAAGAATGTTTGGGTGTTTTCAACATCTCAAGCAACAGATCCTTTGAGGCAATGGTGTCAAAAAAGGGGAAGTTTTTGCCTCATTATATTCTTTTGTTGTTAGCTCATGCTTTCTTTTGTGTTGCTCAACCCTTCAATCTTTTTTGCAAGGTATGTTAGTTAGCTCATTTCAATGACACTAGTTAACAATGTTTGGGCTTTATCCCTCTTAGTTTGTGTTAAGTTATTAGTTTCGTAAAATTGTCATCAAATATACATACAACTCATTTCTCATTTAGAGAAATACTTCAACATGTGATTATACAAATAAGTTGTGATTTAAACTCATGACCTACATTCTATTAGCTATGTTGCATGGGCAATGATACTCTAATTATAATGGCTTGCATTTATTTAAAAGTAAACAATATTTCAATTTTTTTACTATTCATACATGGGATTAATGCATGCATGATAGCTATACATATTATTTGATATCCATACAAGCCAATTATTGTCTTCTCAACTTCCATCAATTTTCAAACTAGTACTCCTTTGCAAGTAAAGGTAAAAACATTTGAATGGCTTCAACATTTTAAACAACAGATTCTTTGAGGCAATGGTATCAAAAAAGGGAATTTTTTTTGCCTTCAATATTCTCATGGTTGGCTCATGCTTTCTTTTGTGTTGCTCAACCCTTGAAATCTTTTTTGCAAGGTATACTAGTTAGTTTGTTTCAATGGCACTAGTTAACAATGTTTGGGATTTACCACTCTTAGTTCGTGTTATGTTATTAGTTTCATCATTCTATTCATAGACTTCTAAGGGTTTAAATACCTTGGGCAGGTTTTTGTTTTGTATTGGCTCCATCCCTTTGACTAATCTTTTTTATGTAAGATGTACTAGTACATTCTAAGTCATTCTTGTGAAGGTCTTGGCATAAATCTTAGATGGGGCATTTTCGCTATTTTTATCTAATCTTTAAGCAAATGACCAAAATATTTGATGTGTTAATATCTATCGTGGCACTATAAGGTGTTAATGTTCACTTTTAAAGTTTCTATCACTTAACTTAAATCACAAGTTGTGAGTGAGGACTCTTGTTCTAGTACTATAAGGTGTTAATGTTCACTTTTAAAGTTTCCATCACTTAACTTAAATCACAAGTTGTGAGTGAGGACTCTTGTTCTAGTGGGTCCTCAACAAATTTGCTGTTAATTTTGTTTTTAGCAATCATCAGCTTGCATTTGATTTTTTTTTAATTAATCATTTGTGTTTTAAGTCATTTGATGAATGATTGCATGATTAGCAGTATCAACTTGAAACTTCTGAGAGTAAAACTTCAAGTTAGTTTTCACATGTGTGGAGGCAAACACTAGAGTGCCATACATTTATATTAGTCTACTGAAATCTCCACAATGAAGCACTTGGATTGGCTATTAAGAGTTGAATAGAATTGGCATTGCTATATACATAACTGGTGCTAATTGGACAAGGCACATGCTAAGATATTCTAATATCTTGCCTACATGTTTGGAATGGCCAATAACTTACTGTACCACTCTAGAAGAGAGACCTTGGGGATCATGATGATTATCTTCTTCATTTTGAGAGCTTCTACAGTGAAGTTGAACAGGTTTCATTGTTAGATATTTGAATTAGGCTTTGCTAAACACTTTCATGAATGAATATATAGTTGGGCTACTATGAGCTTATATGTGAATTTGGACCCAAAGGCGAAATATGATGCATCAAGCATTTTGCAATGGTAAGTGTTGCCACAAAGACCTAAATAGGACACAATGGAAACATGGTGGCAAAGGAGGAGTTAAAAGTAGACATGTAATAGAAAAAGGCAAGCTTAGTGCCATCAAATTGATGACATACCGAAATAGGACATAATATAAACATGGGTACAGAAGCTAATGGTAAACATGTAGGCATCACTAATTGCATAATATGGGCATTTTTAGGGCATATTTGAGGCATACAAATGTAATAAGGCAGCATAGTTAGAAACCCTATAGCACATCTCTTTAACTGAACTGAGCTCAATCCCAAATTGGGAGTTATAAGAACCAAGTCCTTGATTAAAACAAACGTAGTGAAACAAATTTATAAGCACACATCCTAGTTAAATGTGCTTGGATGCCTCAAAAGAACTGACATTTCTTTACAATTTTCTTTTTCAAGATGTTTATTAGCAGATGTCATAAAATATTGCCAATTTTTTCAGATAACATATGAACAGAGCTACAAGAAATGCAAGAATTTACAATTACTAGTGTAAATTCTATGTTTTTTCCTCAATTATTAACCTATTCTAGATAATTGTTCTTATTTTTGAAGATTGAAAGATTTAACAAGTTTTTTCATAACTTTTTGCTGCTGCGCAAATAATACTTACAGATACATTTACTAGAGCCTTGTTACAAATGTGGTGCATTTTGCAGAAGCAAATTTTAATATTTCTCTTCTAAATTAATGTACATGCCTTACATCAAGGGCAAGACTCTCCAAAATCCTTCATAGGCGCAAGAGTCTTTCCCTTTGCCCTTCCCCACTTCACCTTCAGGTAAGAGAAGGTTCAATTTATAAGTCACAATCGTGACAAAAAATGGGAACGAAGAACATATATTATTGAGAAAATATCCAGTAAGGAATATTACAATTTGATTTTAGAAGATCTCCCTCGGGCAGCTATAATGACGACTACTGCAAATATCGGTGCAAGCATTACAAATGGCCAAAAGCTACTTAGAGATTGGCAACTTGAGATTCTGCTGTTAAAGTTGTCCTCCTAATTCACATGAACTATGAGTGAAAATGGGTAGAATTTATAATATCAAAATGGCAAAATAATTGAATGACCAAAGCACAAATGATGCGCAATAATTACTAGGTATAATCACGAATCAAGTTAAAATAGCCTATCAGAGGTATTGATAGGATGAGAAACTCAATTAATACGATGCAAAAAATAAAAATTGGGAGAGATATTCAACCACTACAGTGGGGAACACATCAACAAACTAAATGATAATTCTGGAGGTAAATGCTTTTGAAAGTAACCAATTTAAAAGTAGTAACATTTTGTAGAAAACATGCTAGAATGAACACAGGTTTAACTTGCATTATTGCAAACAACATATCATATTACATCCTAAAACAGTCCAATGCAACTAAGAAAAATTGACTTGTTGACATGGATAGTTTGACTTAGCGATAGATGAATATAGAATAAAAATTCAATTCAACCCAACAAGTTAAAATTCAAAAGTGGCACTTAGACGGCATACACATACAATACTCCACATTTTATGAACTGAAAGATTTAGATACCTGTGAACTTGACTCATGTAGAGGAAAAACCTTTTGTTGATTCAAAGCCTTTCGTTGTTGAGAAAATATAATCTGAGCATGCTTAAAAAGCTCAACATCAAGACTGTTCAATCTCTGAATTTCTTTTATGATAATTTCTGGTATACGAGTCCGTTCCTACAAAACAGAATCAAAGTTAACATCGGAGTACCAGTGAACTCATTAACAGAAGATCCTTCAAGCTGTTTATTTGCCTCATTTAAACCCTAAAATATAGCTGCATCATGCCATAGTATTTCATATTTATTCATTTGCTTGTATAGCTTTGACACACTAACCTTCTACTTCGTATAAATGGTGCTTTGAGAGGAGAGGGATTATAATTTGTACGTGTATAGCCATAGGTTAAATTTCAATATTAAGCTCTCTATATGTAAAGAAGAATACCCAAATTGGGGATAAGAGCAGATTTTTATACACAATGAGCTTCATTTCAAATCTGTGGCTATAGCCACATTAAAAATATATTTATTGAAGTCCTGTGAATACCATCCAGTTTGCATTATATTTCAAATATGGCAAGCTTAAATTCTACGGTGGATTCTTCATAGGGAGTTTGAGGAAAAATGATATACCTAATGGCATTGTGGTTTCTAAATTGAAAGCACCTGTCTTGTCATCAGTGTGAATGTACTTGTGCTACTAGGGATTAGAAAACCTTCCCACTTTCTCCTCCTAATAAAAGAGACTGCTATTCTGTCAGTGTGTACCTTCCCAGGGAAAAATGGCTGTACTACAGTAATGCGGGACCATACTGAAGGGCTTAATGATAAATATAACTTGCTTCAGCTTTCAAGAATGCACCAAACAAATTTTGGTGACATTAATGATTATGTTTGGTAATTGTCATTGTTATCATTGATCATTGTGGTAATCTGAAAATGCATTGTTTTCACGAATATTCTCCCAACTATATGTGAGCTTGAATTTCAATGTTCGTTGCAATGACCATCCTGCTACAAAATAACATTGATCTCCTTTAAGAAGCATGAAACTTTCTCTGCAATCTAAAGATAAATAATTTAGATGTTTAAAATTCCAAATAGACCTAGGTCAAAAGTATCATAATATATGACGACTTTTCCAACAGGACAAGAAACATAGTGGCAACTACACATCCAAGGAAAGGGATGGTAGATCTTGCCATGTTGTGATGACACCTCCACCTGGGTTTTAAACTGAGTAAATAAAATTAGTTCTTTAAAAATACCTGCTTTGTGAAGTTGGCTGGTGCAATGGCCCTCAACGAAGAAATGCGTCGCTGAGATTGAGTGGACCTTGTAGAAGAGGCACAGTTTTCATAACCTTCAAGCAGACTAGAAACTGTAAACTGCAACATACAGAATGAAAATAAATTATCAATGTTCACTGCCACCATCATAATACCCAGAACAATGGAATTTGTTGAAAAATCAAGCTTGTCTTAAGAAAGAAGCTAAGGAATCAGACATTTATGAAGACAGTTAAAGATGGGATGCATCAAAATAATATAAAACAGGCTCACATTTTTCTTTTGTCCTTTAGCATTTTCAATAGCAGTATTTATGTTTGATTTCTGGTCCTCAACAGAGATCTGTGGTGTGGAAGGAAACACAAATCACATTCTACAATTAAAACTTCCTTTATCAAGGTAGTGGATAACAATAAATATTAGGAATTGTTCATCTAAATATTACGCCTAAGAAGATTCACATTGCAAAATATGAGGTCCAAAATTACCTGTGCTTGACTTGTTTCTTCGGTCAAACCTGCAAGTAAAATTTAAAGAGTTGTTCAGAAAATCATAAGAAATCTTCACCCATCATCTCAATCCAATTGTAATTTTTTTTCATGTATTACTATTTTTTTAATATATGAGTTTCAAAATTTCAGAAAGAAGACCTCTTGAAGTTTTCAATCCTTGAAAGGTAGGGAGTTTCATACTACAAGTTAAACAACAAATTATGTTTATCATATCCAAATTACTAACCCCAGTCTGCCTCCATTTTCTTCTTTAGATAAGCCTCTAATTCAGCATGAAAGAAAATAGGATAGCTATAACCGTGATGAGATGTCAGAAAATAATCTCAAATATAGAAACTCATTTCTTTTCACCGCATAACAGATCAAGAAGGTATAGTTTGAATACAAGTGCAAGCATTCCCTAAAATCAATAAGATGGTATTTCTTAGCCTACTGACCTGTCTTGTTACTAGCTACATGGGAGCTCCAGATGGAGAAGTTTGAAGAGTGTAAACGAGACAGCGTTTCTGTGCCAAACATATTTGCTAATATTGTAGCAGAACCCTTATGGTCCTCTGTAAGCCCCACATACAACATTTGATCCAACCTCCTCTGCATTCATCCAATCTTTGATCAATTTTATTCTAAGGTATCCACAAACATAAGAACTATACCATAATGTCAAGTAACATGTTTAAAATACTTGAGATATTTTACAAAGTTACCTTTGCAACTTTCAACACATGCTTCCCCAAGAATGGGTTTGTCACCACACATTGTCGTATTTCTTGTGCTTCTTCTAAGTGGGAGTTATTAGTCAGCCCTGCTACCTGTCAAAAATGTCTTTTGAAAGCGTTTGTATGGCAACCCAAAAAAAAATTAAATCACAGATACGTGGCAATTGATGATTTTTATCAACATAGTCTTTAAACAGATGGGGGCCTGGGGCTGAGGTGGAGAAATAACTTCTGATGAATACAAAATCAAAATCAAATTTTGAAGATAGGAAGAAGGACACGGATCAACAAAAGTTAAAGGAAATGCTGTCTATTAATAAGTTGATAACTTGTTTGCTTTTAACAATACACAAGGCAAAGCAAAAAAATAATCCATTGAAGCTATAATGAGCCCTTAGGAATTAGTTTATTTCTCATCTTTAGAAAGTTACTTGGGTCTAGGAAAACATTTTCCTTTTATAATGCTTCAAGAGGACTAATCATCCTTATAATTATATATTCTTTTTTTTATCATAGACAGGTTATATCTGCTAAGTGTATCACCATCTTCTCTTCAGAAAATTTTTCATCTCCTATACTTAAAGACGTTTTATTAACTTGCCACAGTTAAGATTTATTTCAAGCAGCAATCTAATTGGGTTGGTGGGGAACAAATCAAAGCAAAAATTTATATACCCAGCCCGTACAAATATGAAGCTCAAAATTTATACTGCACTCTCACAATTTGCTAATATGATTACCAGAATACTCAAATGATCAGATACTGAAACTCCTTGCATCCTGTGATGGCAGGTTGTGTACTCAATCATCAATCTCAATTTTAAACTTTTAAAATTTAAAACAGAATTTAATCAATTTATGCTTATTGCTTGATAATAAAAAGATCCAGGTGACAGAAAAATTAACAAAGATTACTAATTGAAATACCTTTAATGGAAGACATGATCCTACAAAAACAAACAGATGTGTACTCTCTGTTGAGGTGATGTTGTTCTCTACTACTGGCTAGATTTGGGTACCTTTTGGTATTCAATACGAAGGCTTGGGGAGCCTTTCAAAATCCCCTTGTAATTTTGTTCCACTCGGTGGGTTGCTGGCAGTGTGCTGTTACTGTGCTATTATTGGCCTTTGTTGGCCTCTATGTTCTAAGTGGCCTGTTGTGGCCCCTCATTCTCTAAGCAACTCTTTCAAGACAAACTAGTAACTCTGCTGTTAGGATGTTGTAAATGGCCGTTTCTTGTAACTGCCAGCACCTCTGTTAATGTGGTGTTGAGCTCCCGATGCCCTTGTGCTGTGGTCGTGTAAGGATCAGCCCCCTTGCTAGGCTGCTGAACTTAATCAAAACAAACAAATAAAGACAAACATAGGAGACGCTAAACAATTTGTTTTACTTTACTATCTGAAGTGAAATATGTTGGAACATATCACATTTGCAGTTAGGTTTTTTAGTTAGATTAGATTAAATAAAATAAATGTTAGTAGTAAACACATAGGTTAGTTGGGAAGTTATTCCTGTGAGGTGGTTGATAACGGGAATACAATGCTTTATAAGCATTTGCAGCATATATTGTAATACATAAATGAAATCAATAAAGTTTTGTTTCTGCTTTTGGTATCACAGCAGGATGACAAATGCATGCAACATAATCAGAGCGGGATAAAAAAGTCCGATTTCAGTTCAAATAGGTATATATATATATATATATATATCAATTACAGGTACTTCTTAATCTCTTCCTTTTTAATAGCAACAAACTTTTTTATTTGAAACATTGCAAGACAATGGAAAGGATCGAGGTATTAAAATTGGTTAGAGATTCAAAGAAGTGGAGTTTATAAGGTGTTCATTCTAGGTGGGGTTTGGTATTTTGGACTTATGAGTTTGAATATTGCATGCATTGAACTTTTGAAGCGATCAGAAAGGTGTGTTTTGGAGGCATAAGATTGATTATGGTTTGTGTCCATCATTGATTGATGTCAACATTGTCATCTTCTAAAAATAACTACACACAGTTTAATAACTCGCAGGACCCGCCACAGACTCATCTAAACTCACGAGTCCAATGGTGAGCCGAGTCCAAGCGAGTCACTGCCTCTGGACTCGTGAGTCTGAGGCATGGACTCACACGATTCCATTATCGGGACTCGCGAGTCTGATTAACACACCCAGTCTTGTAATAAAGTGCTTTTGTAATGATCTTGTCTTCGTTCGGTACAACCTTCCCCTTCGCACTAGAAAGGTGAAGGGTGTTTCACATGAGTCCATCGACTTGGACGAAATTGATCCATATGGTGATTGGATCATCAATGAACAAGATGATGGTGATGATTACCTCCTTACTGAAGAAGATATTGCAGATTTAGAGAGAGGTGCGGCAGCAGAAGCAACAGCACTGGATGATTCCAATGAGATGGAGGATGACGAAGACGAGGACTTTGATGTTGAAGAAGAATCAACTCCTCCTTTAGATGCCTCAACACCTACTAGTTCAAGGCCTGAAAATTTGAGTTATATTAGGAGAGGGAAGAGGAAAATGTAGTCTTTAGTTTGCTGTTTTTCACATTTGGACATCATTATATCTAATTTTGTAAACATTTATAAAGTTATGCTGCTTTTATACATTTTAAAGTTTGCAACTATGATGAAATTTCAAATATTGAGTGTTTGAGATTCATATGACATGTGTAATGTATCAATTATGGCTCTTATGTTCTCTAAATGCATTAATTTCTTTTTGTTTTTATGTAAAAATACGGTTTTTTCCTTTTGCTGAGTCCTTTCCCGAGTCTTTTTCGAGTCCAAGTCCGAGTCCGATTTTTTGGTTTGCCGAGTCCAAGTTTTTCAACTATGGCTACACATGTCAAATATGCTTGTATTTAAAGGAAGTCTTTGTTATACATGGCAAGGACTTCAAAGACTCGCATGAGTCATCAAATGGATAGATTGCAACAAGATATACTAGAGGTTGGTGGCAATGGAGGCAAGAGATTTTTACCGTGCCAAGATAGCTTCTTGCTCAGGGATATTCCATTGCATGAGCACCCTATTTGTGTCCCTGAAGAAAAGAGGGGACTTGGCATCATGTTTGTCCCTTAAAGGAGCAAGGGGGGACAAGATTTCTTGTGGGTGCACTTGGTGTATTCACGTTTTGGTCTAGGATGCCGGTTCGAGTTCGAGTTCGAGTTCAAGTTCAAAAAACCGGTTTGCCGGTACAACAAAATTTTGAAAAGGGGTTTGGGTTCGGGTTCATTAGTACAAAAATATGATATATATATATATATATATATGCAGCCTAGAAGCATGAGTTATTATTAGAATGTCACGTAGTATCATAAAAACATTTGAACAACAAAAATACTTGTAATAATACCATCATGAATCATGATCATACCATCATATACTTCAAGTTCAAGTTCAACATCAAAGATTCAAAACATTAAAATTAAATCATAACATCAGTTCAAGTATCATTGTTTGAAGTTCAACTAATGGATTAATAATTTATTGATATTCTACTTCTTCATCATCATCATCTTCTATATGGAGCCTAATAAGACTCGAAGGTTAATTTTTCCCCACTTTTATTGGTGCAGTTTCCACCCCAAATTATACTTTAATTATTTTATAAAGGCATCGAGAGTTATTTTTCAGCTGGCCCAAGTTCGGCGATGTCAAAAATTTTAGTTGCGGATGTCAAAAATTTATAAATTTTGCCAAAAAAAACGTCTTAAACTCCTTCCGCAGGCAAAAATTTGGCAAAGTTAGTTCCAAGTTCGCCATTTTCCGGTAAGTTCGCTTGGTCCGAACTAATTGTTGGGTGGTTCGAACTTGGTCCCTGTGGACCGGACCCAGACCGGACCAGTTCGAACTTATCCTGGTCCGGGGGGGTCCAGGGGCGAACCCGGTATCTTAGGTTTTGGTTGATGATTTGTCGAGCACTTGAGGAGACATTAGACACACTCACAGGAGATGTGGACTTTCTAGGGAAAGGTGTCTCATGTGCAGACATGTGGTTGCTGATTTGTACAACAGAAGAGGGATTGTTTCCACGGCACTTGAGAAGACATTAGACACACTCAGAGATGTGGACTTTCGGAGAAAAAAGTGTTTCATGTGCAACACTAGAGGAGGCATTAGACACACTCAAAGGAGACGTGGAATATCGGAGGAAATGTGTCTCATTGTGCATGGAGGGTGGGAACACTTTTATGCTCTCTCATGTTGTGTGGATGGTTTCAGGTTCTATAAATAGGGGATTCACAAATGTGGTCAGTTTGGTGTTTCTTGGGTAAGCAAGGAGGATTGGTGAAGGCGCTTCATCAAAGTCTCTAGAAGGGTTGGGTTCAAAATCCTTGCAATGTTCCACTCTTGTTCGAGTTAATGTAATAAGGAGGGGAATGTTGGAGCATATTACATTTGCAGTTAGGTTTTTTAGTTAGAATTAGATTAAATAAAATAAATGTTAGTGGTAAACAGATAGGTTAGTTGGGAAGTTATTCCTGTGAGGTGGTTGATCACAGGAATACAATGCTTTATAAGCATTTGCAGCATATATTGTAATATGCCAATGAAACCAATAAAGTTTTGTTTCTTCTTTTATCGCTCTCAAAATAGACCCAAATAAAGAAGTTATACTGAGATCCAGTAGTTAGTCAGCAGTGCTACACAACTAGGAGAAGTCTATCATATAGATTAATTATGTTGAGAAGGGTTCTACAGTGACAACAAGGCACAGAGCAGCATGTCAAAACTAGAAGACACAGAGCAGCATGTCAAAACTATGTACATAAAAACTAAAACACGGAACATATATTTTTAAAGAAAACTAATTCTATCAAATAGGTCCCAAGTAAATAAAATAATTCTTAAGTAAGAAAATAACTAATAACTATATAAAATAACTCTTGAATAAAAATATCTTTTCAAATTGAAACAAAGTAAATAATGTAAATAAACAAAATTATTCTTAATTAGTACTAAAGTAAAATAAAATAACTCAAATAAATAAAAATAGCTCTTCAAATAAAAATAAACAATACAATGTAATTTTAAATAAATAGTTCTAAAGTTAAATAAAATAACTAAAACAGATATCTCTTGGTGCTTTCTAGAAAGATGTATTTAAGATATCTATGCTAGTATTTAATACCCTGTCACTGCCTTGGCCATATTCAAACTAAATCTACATAGTTACCTGGAGACTTGTATCTGAGCCTGGTACTCATATCCTATACCAAGAATGCATTCCTGTTTTAGAGACACATATGCATCAGGAGATTTCAGATGAAGTTTCTTAAGTGTATGTGTTTCCTAAAACCATCCTCCCTGGAAAATTGGTGAACCTTCCAATAGAAATTTCTTAGAAACATTATATAGATTACGTTGGTCTTCTTCCCATATCAAGAATGCTTCTGTTTTACTTTCAAAGACACATATCCATCATGGAGACTTCAGATAAAGTTTCTTAGTATCTCTATGTCTCCCTGGAACCACCACCCCTTGAAAATTGATAAACTTTCCCATATAAGTTTCTTAGATATATCTTATAAATTACATTGGATTTTTCCTCAAGTGCTGGCATCTGGTTGAAAATAACTAAAGAAATCCACTACTAAACTTGTAATTTTCCAAAAAAATTCATGAGAATTCACAATTATCCCATGGCAGAAGATTATCTTATCCGAACCCAAAGGGGCGACAGTAAAGAGATATAATAAAATGGCTTAGGAAGTTTGTGTACTAAAGTCCTATCAATTGATTGAAACAGGAAAGAGGGTCACTCTAGGATAGTAGCTTGTACTGGCTGTATGTAAACCTTGCATATATATACATATACATACATGCATATACACGTGCATATGTGACATTGTTTGTCTGCGCGTATATAACTACACATATATAGTCCTCTCTGAGTATACTGTTACCATGGTATTCAAATAAAGGTGTTCCCATCCCAAGCCCCATCTCCTATATCCAAACCACCTCACATCTCCAGGTTATATGCAAATCTATCAGCTAAGAAAGTTTTTTTTTTTTGTAATCCCAAAATGCTGCTAGACGAACTGCTTTCACTTGTTCCTTTTATCTAAGCAGTAGGTAAGTGTCTAAGTTACTGGATGCGTCCTCAGGCCCTCCGCATCGGATGCGGATGCCAGTGCACTTGGATCAAACCGCTGTAAAGGGGGTCGATGCAGAAGGTTGTAATAATGGGAAGATTCATAATTTTCGCCAACCGGAAATCTCTCATTTTCATACTGCTGAATGCCTGCTGGATTAATTGTTCTAAAAAGCAAGAAAGAGTCTGTAATATGCTCTTGTCCTCACTCCATGAACCTGTGTGTCTGCCCTATTTCTGCACAAGTCCAAAGTATTTCTGCACTACCACAGCATTATCTTCCGAATCCCAACCAAGATGGCAAACCGCACTCTGGGCCAGTTTGCAAACCAGTGTGATTGGCCAGTCTGTCATCACCGTATAATGCAACCATATTGATATAGTCTTACGCAATGAAGATATAAACAATACAATGATGACATAAATTATTTAATATAATTTTTGTTTTTTTAAGTTAATAATTAATAATATTTTTTATTTTATGTTTTTAAAATGAAGTTTAGTGTTTTTATTTTGTTTTTTTATGTGTGTATATATATATATATAGATAGATAGATAGATAGATAAACGTACCCAAGCGCACCCAAAACCCCAAAAAAATCCACGTATCCGCATACCGGGTTCTCGTACCCGCACCCGAACCGGTAACTTAGGTAAATGTCACATAAAAAGGAATCCTCTGTAATATAATGATGATGACTATTTGATTGTGACCCAGAACTCCAGACAATGTTGGTCATCTTATCCTGGTTATAAAATATAATTAGACTGAATGTTTGCCTAAATGTCAAAATGCTAATGTTTGCCTAAATATAGATCATATTATTAATCACTGTAACTTCCATATATGTGGCAAGAAAATCATCCTGTTCAATACACCAGAAAACAGCAATCTTATAAAAGCATTTTCAAAATATAACATTTATCAACACATGGCAGCTATGAATATCTCTGACCATTAACAAAGATCCTCAAACAGGTTACATGACATCTTCAGAAAAGTAATCATGTGAAAATTTCAAAAACGTTGAAATAAATAGAAACTTCATTTATGTGCAAGAGAACCAAAAAGCAATTAATGGGATTGCTGGGTTTGTGTGTACAATATCAAAAAATGGAAATCTCCGTTAAATA
This sequence comes from Thuja plicata, assembly GCA_018584345.1. Classification (NCBI taxonomy): domain Eukaryota; kingdom Viridiplantae; phylum Streptophyta; class Pinopsida; order Cupressales; family Cupressaceae; genus Thuja; species Thuja plicata. The sequence continues at coordinate 5,633,399 of MU224931.1, forward strand.
CTAACAATGACATCTACAGATAATACTACAATATGCAAGAAGGTAGTTAGAATATGAGAATCAATCAAACATTACAAAAGCTACACAAATCTAACAATAAAAGAGCATAATTACCTGAAATGTACCTCCATTATGTATAATATCATATGCCATAGGTTGATGAATATACGTATTCAATGGCATTGCCATAGCCGGAAAGTTGTAAGAATCAACATCGCCCTGCATGACCATCCTTCGTGAGCCCCTTGCATCACGCTGATTGAACAACAATATGTGCATCAGAAGTATATCTCCAATTTAAAAAAATCCATTAACATATCCTGAAACTTGAAACAAAAAGAATACTAATGGTAGTAGTTTAAGTTTTAAATACGCCGAAGGAGATATTCAAGACATCTAAAGATGCACTAGAGAATTTAGGTATCTCTTCACCTTAAATTGGTTGCTTGTTCTAGAGCATTCATTAATGAATCTTCACTACAGTTGCAGCTTGTTCCAAATAAATTTGATTTGAATTATCCATAATACAAGCTAATATATCCAGTTCCCAAATTAAAATATAAATTTTATTTTTCCAGTTTCAAGATGGAGAAAGTAGGTCTCATTAAAAAAAAAGCAGAGGCAAATGACTGGTAAAAAAGCTAATATTTTGCAGAATTAGTATATAGTGTATGGAGTATAGACTACTTGAAGTGTCTAGCAAATGATCTAGAACCAGGTAAGGCTTTTGGAACTGTTTGGACAGTTAGATGATTGGATCCTATCCTAAGTGTACAGGAGCCACTGAAGAGTGATGTGCTGCCAAAGATGACAATCAACTTTCCCTTGCTGAAAAAGATACTGTTTGGCAGCAGAAGTTGGTGCTTGCTGCTGAAGTCACAAGGGTGCTGACAAAGTAATGGAGCTGACTGCTAAAGTGAGCAGGAGGCTATAAAAGTAAGCATGCAGCTCCAGGAGAGGACTCTTGGCTACTGAAGTCATGATAGTAAGCTACTGACGTGAACAAGATGCTGCTGAAGACAGACAGAACTTGCTGAAATGCACGATGGTTTGGTGAAGTGGATATTTGGTCCTTGGTGGTTGTGACACTAGCCTTTCTGCATGAGCACGGTGACAACATCGTAAAATGCCATATGTGTGGGTGGTTGTTCAGTTATAACTGTAACTATCAGTTTCAAAAAAGAGCTATGTATAAAGGCATAGTGGGTAGACATTAATGGTGAAGCATGGACAAATAGAACTGGCAGGGAGTACAATTAGTATTCCAGAATGGCAGCTACCTCAACCTGGACAACAATTGCAGGCATCTATCCATTTCCCCAGGATTGCTCAATTTTCCAAGACAATAACGCATAAGAAGGATCACAACTCTGTTGTGACATTCAATTGACTTGTACAAAATACTGTAATAATTGTGTCGACAGATGAATAGAAAAATTGTGAAGTGCTGGGGGTAAAAGAAGCTTTGTGGAGCAGGCTAGTTACACATGGGATTGTGCAGGCCTAGGAAAATCCATGGACTTGACAAGCATTTCATGTAATAGCATGAAATGGTGAATGAGATGTTTAGACCATTCCCATGTTGGAGGTTTTCTCTAGGAAAACTATAGTGTTATATGTTTGAATCTTGCATTGTGCAGTTTCTTGTGTACTTTTTGTTTATGATTAAAGCAATTTAATAATTTTGTAAGCTGGTTAAAAGCCCTTAGGGAAGATAATCAAGAGTATAGCATCAATATATATAATAATATAATCCATAACCGATAGGGCACTAGGGCTATCAACCCAATGTATTATGGATCAATAGTAATAAACTTAGAAGTAGTAGGACAAAACTAATTCACTACAATAACTGCAGAGCAAGTTTCCCCTTGCTTTCAAGTCTTCAAATTTTTATATTACGTTGACATTAATATCTATTCATGTCTTGTTATGAACTATGTTCCACAGCGGGACAGGGATGGAGACAGGGACGGGGACAAGGGGTGGCAAGGGACGCATTTCTGGGACGTTTCCTAGAGGGCCAAAAATAGGGGACGGCAGGGGACAGCAGTATATATGAATTTTTCAAAATATATTAATATATTATGTCTTTTTATGTTTTATATGACTTTTAATTACAACAATTATGGTAAATTCTGAAAATGTCTTGTCTGAGACACAAAATAAGCTTGCGACTCCGACACTTTGATGCATGCATGAAACATAGATTCAACTTAGTACCGGCTTAGAACCACTATACTGTCAAAGCCCACTTGGGTTTGTTTCTACTTTGTTGTCTTAAGAAAAACATTGAGTTGTGTTGGTTTTTAAAATGTTCTGCGGCGTGACAAGGACAGGGTATGGCAGGGGACGCATTTCTAGAACATTTCCTAGAGGGCCAAATATAGGGGATGAGTCCCCATGTAACATAGGTTATGAACCTAACAAAACCTAGATACTTAAGTTGTCAATCCTTGTTCTGATTCAATTTCGGGTTTGGATTTGGATTCCTGTATTCGGCAAAAAAAAATATGGGCAGGTTCCAGTACCGTGGGGGTATATATATGGATATTTTCAAATACACACACACACACATATGAATGTATGCATGTATATTCACAGATTCATATATGTAACATGTTCAGTGTCCATTTATCATTGGTTCAAAATGTTAAGTTTTGATCAGATTTATATATTAAAGGAATTTTAATTTAAATCACTGTTCTGCAGATGTATATGATTATTTAATGCAGATCGAAAGATACATTGTTCGATGTCCTTTGTTGATCACAATATCACAATAAAAAAACTTAGATATATATCAATATCAATTTGATATGAATTGATATCGATCAGCTATAATCTCAATATCGATATCAATCTGAGTTATATAATAGCAATATTATTCCCTATGAATCTATATTGATCTGTGATAATATGATGTCGCTGAGATATGACTATGAGTTGATATCGATCTGAGATAATGTAATGTCGCTGAGATATATTTATGAGGAACTGTTGAATCTTTGCTTTGCACTTATCGATTTCTGTACATTACCAAGAATGAGAACGGCCTCCAATATATACATGATTGAAGGGCCATGTCTCTCGTAGAGACATGGCTCTACGAGGACCATATGGTCTCACGTAGAGTCATGTCTCAACGTGAGACATGTTTTGATACTTTATGTTTAACAATAACAACCGTTCATTAATATATCTCAGCAAGATTAACATTAATCATAATCGATATTCGCTGCAACCATACGCACATTATTATCAATATGATAATGATCAATATCATCATTGATTATATATGTATATATTTAATAATATAATCACTATTATATATATATATATATATATATATATATATATATATAATCGGTGATTATCATTGATTATAATCGTAGATAGCAGAGATTATTATAATAAACATAATCATCTTATGATGTTGCAGATAATCAGATAAGTGAAGGATAGGAATCAAATGTTCAAGGCCGATAGGCCAATTATACATTTGATTACATCGGTTAGATTAATACGACCGAAGCAACAAATCATTAACACAAAACTTCAAACATATAATAATAAGTTAGAAGCATGATACTCATAAATCCATAATTGGCAAAAAAATTATAAATAAAATACCTCATATATCATATTCATACTGTGCAAAAGTCTCAAAATGTCATTACACAATGAAAATTTAAACTACAAGTCATATTTCATATTTAATATCCAAATTCGTCTTCATTATCTTCATAGGAATCAAGGGCAACATTTGACTCTGCTTCAACTTCATTTGAACCAGCAGTCGTGTCACTCACTATGTCCATGTCATGTGGAACAGCTACCTCTTGTTCATCTACAAAGACTTGGGCAAGTTGCACAAGCATGGCATCTAAATCAGCACACTCAGGGAGTAGATCCCAATTCCTTGTCACACCCTCAATGTATTATGTTTTCTTGTGTGACAATAGCCGAAGGTTGGAGTGTATAAAGACCAAATCCTTTACTTTTTTGGCACCCAAACAATTGCGCTTAATCGAGTGGATGAAGGAGTATGTGTGCTTTATTGGTCGAAATTAGGGTTTAGATGTTGTTTAGATTTTTTACAAAATTAAAAAATGGCATGTGGGGTCTATTTTTGGGCACCCACAGCCTTGGATGCTTGTGGATTCCTCCAAATTCCGCCCAGATTACAGTCAGGCATCCGGATTCCCTGTGGGAAAAGAACCCACAGGGAATCTGGATGCCCTTCCAAAATCGTGTCGGAATCCGGACGAAATCTGAAAGGAATCAAAATCAGACTTGCATCAAAATCAAGATCCGAAGCTAAATGCAAGGATTCGGTAACTTAGCTAGGTACTAAACCCACCTGCAATATATTGGCTTTACAAAATAAAACAAATAAAAATAGCCAAATGCAATTTTCTAGTGTTTCTCCAAGCTACAAACATGGGATTTTGGGAACGAAAAAAAATTGGATTTTAAGAGTGGCTTGTAAAATAATATAAAAAATTAATATTTAAAATTTTTAAATAAAAAATAAATAAATGAATTCAAAAATAGATATAAGGTAAACTAAAAGACATTAAAATTTCAGAAGGAAAAATCTTTTGGAGAAAAAAACAGCAAAACCAAAAGTACAAGATTTTTTAAAATTGAATTTTCAAAAAATATAGGAAAATGCAACAAAAGGAAAGAAAAAAGCCAACTGCTATTTTTTTAATTAAAATGATTTTAATAGGATAAAGATAAATAGAGAGTTGTGTGAAAGGAAAATGTGTCTCAAAACAAATGGAAGTGCAAAAATGAAACACAAATCAAAGCAACAATCAAGTTAAGGTGAAAACAATAAATTTTACCACCAAAAAAGAGTATGTCAAACCATTAGTTGGAGATGATTTTCATGTGTGTTCCTTAATGATTTCGGCAAAATTGTTAATGTTTTCAGATTATAGCAAGGAATATATAATCTATAGAGGTCTTTCAATTACTAAAACACAGGATATAATAAATATTCTCAAGTAAACAAAGATAATACCCGGATTTGAAGGTCTGAATTTATCCTTTTGTTGGCTTCAAATCTGCACTTTGTATTCTTCAATTCGCTCTTCTAGGGCTGCTCCAATTTGCCCTAGTTCACCCTTCTTGATCTGCCTTAATTCGCCCTTTTAGGGTGCTCTAATTATGCCCTAATTCGACCTTTAGGGCTGCTTAAATTGTCCTTGAATTATGCCCTAGTTTTTCTGCTCTTAGTAGCCTCCAATCTGCTCTTTAATTCACTATCAAGGTCTGCTCCAGATTGGTATAGTTCGCACTTCAATATCTGCTTCAGTTCGCTCTATGGATCTGCTCTTCTTCTTCCAATTCGAACCTTGAATTTCGCTTCCAAGTGATCTGAAATAAATCGCTCAAGTAGAGTATGAAAATGATTAAGAATATGCAATTGTAATTCTACTCAAGTACTTATCACATTATGTTTTCGATGAGTTCCTTGAGCTGATCTACTCTCTTTATTTATACATAATGATGACTCTCCAAGAGTCATAACTGTTTCCCTCAAGGACTGGCCAACTTGGTCCTTAATAATAATATATTCTTTTATATTATTTGCTCCATATTTAATTATTAAAATCAATCCTTAATAATAAATATAACCTTTTATATTTATTATTATTATCCAACCGATTTTATCATAAT
>MU224931.1:5649957-5661891 GCA_018584345.1 Thuja plicata
TTGTTGGTCTTCATGGTGAATCACTTAATGTTGCTTGGTGTATTGCTTGGTTCTTCTCATCTCTCAAATTAAAGTAGGATTTTATTTCATGTTGGTAGAGTAGAAGTGGATGGCGATATTGGTGAATATTTGATAGGGATCCATAAACTAGGCCACTAGCATCCTAGCAGCTTGTTAGGAAGCCTTGTGTGGTAATCTAGTCTAATCGCTCCCAAGTTCCATTTGCATTTCATCTTTCCGCTTGTACTTCAAGTTGGGTTCGAAGATAGGTGTTAGTGTGAAAATTCTAAGAATTTCCCTAGAATCATTGCATCTATGGAGGTAGCGCCGCTGGCAAGCTTTCATTAGGTTTGATCCCCGTCCATTTGCTAATCTTTCCATTCATAGGAGTAGTAGTAAGGCAGTGAGTAGCTTAGTAGTGAGAGTTTGGTGAGTGAAGTTGGACGTGATATAAATTAAGGAGAAGGAATCAATTGAATATACACTGAAAAGCTAAGTCCCATCACCATCATAGCTAGAACCCGATGTCCTTGAATGAACAACGTAAGCCCGCCGACGTGATTACCAGCAAATCACATCAATATAACTGAGTTAGGATCCACAGGTGTAAGGAACCTTGGAGTATTTTCTCATGTCCTTCATGAGTAATTACTTTTCAAGAGAGGGTTGAGTGTTTGATATCCAGTATCAAGTGTTCAAGTCCTATATGTTATGTAGTGGTACAAAACTCACATCAACATAACCTAAAGACAAATACCACTCCCTAAGGAATGGTAGAGCTATAAAGAACTTTTGATCCAGACAGATTGAATTCCCTCAAATATCAAGCTACTGAAGGGGGAGAAAGTGAGAAGGTGATCCTGGGAACAAAAGAACAAGTTAAGAACGTTTCATCGAGAAGGTTTGCACACTCGAAGAGAGAGAAGGTATCTTGAAGCTTATGAGGGAATTCCCACATGTGATAGCCTAGGGATATGTAGACTTGACGACCTATGACAGCTCCCTCATCACGCATACAATTCCACTCAAACCGAGCAGTAAGCCATTTCAGCAAAGGCAGAGACCAATCAATCCATTGGTTCATCAGGAAGTTAAGAAGCTGCTTTCGGCAAGGATCATCTTCCCAGTTATACACTCAGCATGGTTCGTCAATCTAGTTTCAATTAGAAAGAAGAATGGAGAAATAAGATTGTCCGTAGGTTTCCGGAATCTAAACAGAGCTTCAAAGAAGGACAACTACCTACTGTCAACACTTGATGAAGTGTTACAAATTGTTAATGGATCTCAAATGATGTCATTTTTAGACAGTTATTCTGGATGTAACCAAGTGATGGTAGAAGAAGACAGATTGAAGACTGCATTCACAACCAAGTGGGGCACATTTGCTTACAGGAGAATGCCCTTTGGCTTGATCAACGTTGGAGCTACTTTTCAAAGGGCCATGGATATTGCCTTCTATGATTTGGTTGGAAATTTTATTATTATATACATGGATGATCTCACTGTATTTTCCAAAAGCAAAGAAGATCACATAAGTGATTTGAGAAGAATTTTTCAAAGATGCAGGAGATATGGAATCTCGCTCAATCCTAAGAAATGCATGTTCGGTGTCACTAAAGGAAAATTGTTAGGACATAATTTCAGAAAATGGAATTTCAATTGACCCGGAACATGTTGAAGCTAACTCAAGAATAAGTTTGCCCGCCGGTCAGAGAGAATGGAGGTTATTCTTTGGTAAGATCAACTTAGTGAGGAAGTTCATAACGAGATTTGCAGAGATAGTCAGGCCATTGAACGACATGTTGAAGAAAGGAGCCAAGCTAGATTGGACACCTATAGCAAAAAAGTCATTCAAAGAAATCAAGCTATTGTGGATGCTCCAGTGCTCGTCAATCCTAATTACACCAGGTCATTCTTCTTGTATTCCTTTGCCTCAGAACATACATGCGCAACAATCCTCATGCAAAGAACAAAAGAAAAAGATGAGCATCCGATTGCATTCACGAGTTCACAACAGAAAGATGTAAAGCTGAGATACCCAAATATTGAAAAACAAGCCTATGCTCTAGTGAAGGCAATAAAGAAATTCAAACACTATATTTTGAGAAGCAAGGTATACGCCATAGTTCCTGATGCGGCAGTGAAAACATTATTGGTGTAGAATGAGTTGGGAGAACAAAGAGGAAAATTGGGTTCCTGTCATCCAGGAGTATGACATTGAGATACAGCCAATGAAGCTAGTTTGCGGGCAAGCTCTAACGCAAACAACAGCCACAATAGGATCCAGGAAGGTGCAACAAGTTTATGTGCTAGAAGAAGTATCTCCTAATGAGTGGTATGATGACATTGTCTACTATCTATTAAATCACAAGTACCCCTCCCACCTGAATCCAATGCAGGCGAGAGCTTTAAGAATGAAGAGTTAGCAATTAATGCTTCAAAGAGGTGTGTTATATAGGGAGAATCGTGATGGGATTTATTTAAGATGTGCTGGAAAAGAAGCGAAGCAATTTATTGAAAATTTCCATAATAAATTTGGAACCAGTCCCGGAAGCGATCTGGCCATAGCCCATCAAATCTCAAGGGTAGGATAAGAAAAGAATTGAGACTGCAAAGACGTCACAGGGGAGAAACCAAAAACTGATGCCCAAATCAAAAAATAAAGTGTGGGTCTGGGATGCGTAAATACGGCTCTCCAAAACTAGAGCTCTCCTGCACACCTGGGCCTTCAAAACAAAAATTGACACTCGCAAAACGCACAAGCACACCAAGAAAGTCCTCATGCTTCTTCTAAAACCCCAAAATCTTCAAAAATTGGTAGACCAAAAAAAACAAGCTATCATGAAACCCGCCAATACATCAAAAAAGGTAGAGAAAGATCTCGTCAACCATCAAAAAAAATTTATAAAAAAATCTGAAATTTTTAATTTTCAAGCAACCATGAATTTTGTATTTTAAAAAATTTGCCAAAATATATAAAACCCCATTGACCTACTCTGATACCATGTAATGGTAATTGTATATTCAATAATGCAGATGGATTTACATTGTATAGCCAATTGCGTTACGAGGTTTCTAAAAGAAACAAACATAAACAAAAGTCAGAAATAGAAACTACCTAAACTAACTAAGATGACCATTAAAGAAACATTCATTATTTTAATATTAATTACCTAGAAATTTTGAGGAAATTTCAAGAAGATTTTTGCAAGATTGTTTTAAAACAAAATTGTGGGGTTGTTTTGGCAGATTTTTTTATACAATAAAATTCATAGTTTTTCCTGAAAATCTCATGAGGAAATTTTCAGAAGATTTTTTGATGCATTTTTTTTAATTAAGTTGAGGGCTTTCAGTTTTTTGCATTTTTTTTAAATAAGAAATTGTGGTTTCTGCAGATTTCTTTACCGTTTTCTCACCCAAAAAAATCAGTTTTTTAAGATCTGCAAGGGTTTTTTTGTTCTTGTGATGGAGTGTTGCTGGTTTTTCTGATCTTAGAGGGTTTTTGCATGATTTTTTTCCTTAAAAAAATGTGTAAAAAAATCATGGAAGGTTTTCCGCATGATTTTTTTACCCAAACAAACGTGGAGGGTTTTTGCATAATTTTTTCCCAAAAATCGTGGAGGTTTTTGCATAAGTTTTTTCCTAAAAATTGTCGAGGGTTTTTGCATGATTTTTTTCCCAAAATACGTGGAGGTTTTTCATGATTTTTCCCCAAAAATCGTGGTTTTCTTTTGCTGCTTTTTGACAGTTCTTCACAAAATCATGTGTGACATCAGCATTGCATCTAGGGTTTGACGCTTTTTCCACAAAATCATGGTGCTATTTGTAAGAGCATCTTTTGACGATTTCGGGCAAAATCATGGTTTCAAAGTTTTTTGCCAATTTTTTATCAATAGAGTTCGAAGGTTTTATAACAAGAGGGATGGCTTGGTTACCCAACATCAAGTCGGAAGGCACTTAGCTTGTTCTTATTCTTGGTCATATGAGGAAGTTTTGTAGAAAGCAATTGGCTGATCAGAAATCCAACCAAGAAGGGTCTCGGAAGCAGGCTCATGTCACAGAATGTTTGAAAGATAAGGAATCGTGGCCAAATGATTAGTGGAATCCTGCAAAAAAACAGATACACGCACGTGAGCTTTGAAGAGTCAAAACGTGGGTCTTAGAACGAACATGCACAGGTTCTAAGAAAAAAGCAGCCCTTCAAACACAGGAACAGAAAACCCTCGAACAAGCAAAGTTGTTTTTTCATAAAAAACTATTAAAAAAAAATTTAATAGTTTCCAAGAAAAAGGGCTACGAGTTTTTTATTTAAAATTCTGAAAAACCCCATCAACCCACTTTAATACCATGTTATGGCAAATTGACGTATTAAATAGAGGAGATGAAGGCTCCTTAAATAGATTTACAAAGACGATATTTCTAAATGAAATAATTGTGAATTGAAGACAAAAAGGGAAACTTCCTAAGCTAATTAAGATGACCATTAAAGAAACATTACAATATTTTAATAAAGAATACAGCAAAGATAACATTCATGTGTGAAGGCAGCATCAACATTATACTCGTTATCTTAACTAAGTCTTGGAATGGCACAAATGTTTTAGTTTGGGATAACAACATACTTAATTAACTTTTTAATCAAAAACAGCGCTTGAGTTTGGGGACATAGTCATGTCCCTTAGAAAGAAGATCTCAGAACCAAAAGGTGCATCCTCATATGAATAAAGTGATATATAAGGGGGAAAGCTCCAAGCAATGGAGGGAGAGGGGGGCGGGAAGGAATGAAAAATAAAATACAATGGCATGAGATCGATAAACAACAGAAATAGACGGAGTAAAATAAAAAAAGGCAGACTAACGGCAGAGATACATGAAAGTATATTTGACATACACTAACATATATATACATATATATATATATGAATATATATAAATATAATCATCAGGTTTATATAAACATTTGAAAGCATTTGGAGAGATCAATCCATCAAATAAGAGATAAACAGAGTGAAGGAACAGAAGAGGATAAATATAATCCAATCTGTTAATATTCAGATCAGACTGTCATTTGTTAATATTCCAATTTCCAATGGTAATAATGTAGAGATCATTCCTTAGCTTCTATACATATATATCTCACATATCTGCTATATAATTATTAAATATACAAACAGCACTGCAACAGTCCATCGATAGGGTAAAGAAGGCGGTTTCACTAAGGGATAACCACTAAGGGCTACAGTGACAAGTAGGGAGAACCACTATTAGGACACCCTACTGCACTGTGAAAGGGAACGGCTAAGGGCATCCTATTGTGATTTCTCTTCCAACCCCTATATTGAGGGACTATTGGCGAACCCCGAGAGCTCTAACCATGTAAGAATGGAGGGGGGCCACATGAAAGGGAGAGAACAGCTATTTAAGGGCGCCCTACCATGCCTCCTTGTTCCATATCTTATATAACTGAGATACAAATACAAATCAGATTCACATAAATATATGCATCTTTGCACGTGAGATTAATGCTTGTGTATTCCGCTATGATAAAGAATAGATATACGTACTGTCTGAAATCCACCTTGTGAGAGATAGAGTCTGAGGTGTAAGCAAAGGGTGGCAAGTGGGCTGATAAGTAGGTTGTCCTAGAAGGACCATTGCAGCCTAGGACAAAGAGGGCACTTACAAAGTCAAGTAACCCCTTACGACCTCCGCCTGACTCCGAAAGATGACAACTGTCTGTAGGGAGACGAGACATGGTTAGGGAAAGCATGTACAAGACACCACGCAAGAGGGTTGTGGTAGACATCCACTCTTAGGCTCGGTATAGAAATGGCTTTGGGCAGTCCCATCATGTCTCTTCCCCCAGTCTGTTTATAACTTTATTCTCTATGAATATAATGTGGCTTGACTAACCTTAATTTTAGATATATATGTATGTGTATATTTGTATGTATTGTTTATGATTGCAGGAAACAAATCCAGGGTCGTAATTATTGAGGAAAGATTTATTTGGTAAGATGTAACCCTAACCCTAATTGGTTGCAATTGTGATATTATGGCAAATTAGGAAGGGGACATCACATCAATATTGAATATCTCTCAATCAATTATCATTTCACTCAAGCATTGAATTTTACCAGACAATCTAGGAATATCAGTTGTTTCCATACTTTGAGAAAAATTCAATTCACCGGAGGAACCATAAAATATCAGTCAAATTTCTAGAATTGGAAGACCCAAATCAAATCAGACCAGTCCAAAAAATCCAGATCCGGCTGGATATGGTAACTATACCTTGCAAAGATAGTGTTTCTAAGATCACACTCTAAAACACTGATCCAGCACAGGCTAAAACAACCTGGAAATGGCCAGATTTTCCAGTCAACAAGGAATGTGTTTCCCAAGGTGAGAATCGTGAAAGACAGCTGATACAAGGTTGTTCCATCATATGCAACTTCTTTCTTGGCCTTAGAAACAGAAGCGTGTTCCACAGACTCAGAAATGGCAATGTAATGATGGATAAGAAATGGCATCATTAATCAGATATCTTCCTTCCAACAGAACTCAAATGGTATTACTTACTATTTTGTGATTGAGGAATCAAGGTCCTAGATGTTGTGATTCTCGAATAAAACCATTACATTTATTGTCAATACAATTGATCTTTACAAGGTATTTTATGTTTATGGATTTTAAATTGTTATATATTTCACGTTTTAAGGATTTTTCAGTTCCTCCTTAAATTTTAAATTGTTTTGGATGATTGTTGAACATTTTTTTAAACATTTCAATCTCACAGAAGTGGGTAGCAAATGCCATGACATTCCACTTGTTGTGGACCATTCAGCCTGTACAAACAGCATCTTCTGGGATGCATTGAGAAAACACAGTTTCTTTGGGCCAAAACAGCATGGAAACAGCTCTTAACAGCCAGAAATGCCTGCATTTGGCAGCCATTAAGAAATATATTTCTTATGCCAAACAGAAAAACCATGCAGATATTTCATCTTGCATATATTGCCCAAGATAAGAAATTATGATGCTAGCCACATGTTTCTTGTAACAGAGCTCAGAAATTAATGGTGTATAGCTAGCTAAATTGAATTGAAAAATCTAGGCCTTCATGTTATGACTGTTGAATCAAAACATTAAATTTCTTGTCAATAGAATTTATCTTTTTATTATTTTGAACAAAAAAGTTGCATAGATGTCTTAGATCTGGGAAACAGTAACTGACCGGTTATTGGTCCTGGCAGCATCCAAGGCATTGGCAAGCTGGAGGAACAATATATAGACGTCCAATGTCCTACACTGCAGGAAATAGATCAGATCCAAAGGCCATTTTCCACGTTCCACACAGGAATAAGAGGGCTAATATGTTTGTTCTGACCCATCGTGCAAGCAATCCAGTCTTTCAACAGAGAATAATGCTAGAGGACAGTTATGAAGAATATAACGACAACTATATCACCAATTCCAGAATTTGAACATGTTAGTTTCTGAGAAATCCAATACTGTAAATTAAGCGTGCATGGTTAAACTTGTCAGTGTGACCAGTTATAATTAGAATTCTCAAACAAGAACCTTACAAGAAGTTATAGCATGATGGATTTACCTATTTGAACTAATTACAATAGAGTTCAACCACTCAATCATCACAAGAAGCAATTTCACAAGATTGCATACACATGATGGATGTTTGAGGGCATATATTCATAAGCTAAATATAAGAACTACAAGTAGCTTCTGGGGCCCATGGTCAACAGAGCCTGCTAAATTATTAAAAAGATAGTCTATGAATTTTATCAGAAGGGGTTTTATGGAAACTAAAAAATGTTTTGTGTGATAACTATTGCATGGAACAAATTATATTAATGCTATAATTGTAAATGCACTCGCAGTGTTTTATGTGCTTGCCCTTGAGCAGGCATCACTTTGGAAGGCTCTGTTGACCATGGGCCCCAGAAGGTACTTCTAGTTCTTAAATTTAGCTTATGAATATATGCCCTCAAACATCCATCATGTGTATGCGATCTTGTGAAATTGCTTCTTGTGATGATTGAGTGGTTGAACTCTATTGTAATTAGTTCAAATAGGTAAATCTGTCATGCTATAACTTTTATGTGCTTGCCCTTGAGCTAATGTCAGCCAAATGTACTAATGCAGGCATCACTTTGGCCTCTAGTCCAAAAATTCATAATTTCATTTCTGCCTATGGTCTTAATCAGAGTTATGCTTTCCTAGATCCTAGCCATTTCAAATGACATAAGTTCAGACAACGTATCTATAACTGTAAAATAAAGTCCAGTGCAATCCTAGAAGCATCTTCAGTTCAAGTCGTCCAATATCACATCTATGATGAGGTGTATCATATATAGGTTCTAATCGATAAAGCAGTCATTTGGTGTCTATTGCATAAGACAAGAAATGAAGATTTAGAGCAAAATGATAAGAGTCCATGATGACAGGACATTGTGTCACCCACTGGGCTTTTGAAAACAGGCTTCTCAGGGGAAGCGCTTGTCACAAACTTCATAACAATCTTGGCATAGCTCTAAATAAGTCATAATTAATCACACACAATTTCTAATTTGCAAAGTTATTCCAAGGTATTGCATACTTGTCAGTCGGATACTTTCTGCATTTGAGTTTGCCTTGTGCAGAAATTGCCTCCCATAATTTACATGAATAGTGGTTGTATTTGTGTATATTTACTGGACTGTTACATTGAATGATTATACATTTGTTCCTCTTATATTTAGGAAAACCTTCATGCTTTGATCTACCATCCATTATTGGGATGCTGGCACCAATTCTTATTAGTTTTACGGTTTTGTAGCCAAACATGTTACTTGATTGTTGTTGCAGGCATTGTTATCATGTATGTATAGATTTTTGACTAACTTTCTGATCGTCACATAAAGTGATAAAACTGGATGGCCTTCGTGGGTATTGAATCTATAGTTTCTGCGGCATTTTAATCAGGATGCAGATTATAATACCTCCAATCTAAAAATCGTTATTAATGCATTATGGCAGTTCAATTTGAATAGAACTAAGCTACATCCACATTTGAAATCTCTTTGTAGAAGTTTGTTTTAGCATAAAAACATGAAAAATATAAAGAGACAAGATGTCTTAACAACTAAACCTTCAAAGTTCATAGCAGATGACAAAGAAAAGAATGGAAATTTCTACAAAAAGGATTCAACATCAAACAGGAAAAATATGATAATATAAATACCCGAGCGAAAAGGTCTTTACGCATCCATGGAACCAGATACTTCCATGGCCAAATATCCAAGGTGCTGACACCCATCATCTTTTTAAAATCCCGTCGTTTTGTGCCGATGGATGATGATAAGTTTGGGTGTATCAAAAACCTAGCTGCAACCTCAATAGAAAATTCATAAGTGCTAAGAACCCGATCCACAGGGTTGCGCATTATCGTTATAACGGATGTTCTCTCGCTTGGCAGCATTGACATGAGGCTGTAATCATCATGACTTACCACCAGCTTGCATCCTGGCTCACTGCACAAGCCATGTTGATTAAGGATCAATGCTCTTTCAAATAGTGAACGATCCAATTTGAAATAAGGTGAACGTATGTTTCACTCGTATTATTGAAATAATTCAACTCAAAAGATTCAAATTACAGAGAGCTGCAACATGGAAGCAAGCAAACAGAACTGAAAAACATGCCTAGCATGATGCAAAATTCAGAAAAAGATTCTTCTAAACAAATGATTTCATATAAAATTAATAAATAATATGTGACAAATTTCAGTGTAGCTTGTATTTTCTTATTGTGGCTACCCAGTGTAGTAAGAGCCTTGCATTACTACAATGCATCTTTCTAACAAGGTGAAGAATACTAACGTTATAAGGTTAAAACCTGAAACAGACTAGTATACTCTTTGACAAAAGATGCTGATAAAGTCAACATCAGTTTAAAGAAAATACTGTGATCCATATAGACTATACCTCCTCCTTCACACTGTTTGAATTAATAATTATGGTAAAGAATATTTTTTTGAGAAGAACCTAATTCATGACACTTCTATACATTTCACACAGCACTACTTTTCATTCTGCAATTACCCAGTCAACATCAATTTCTGTGGAATATTGCAATCTATCCATATTCTAGAGTTAGACAATACCTCCTTAATACTGTTTGATTTCTAACTGAACATGGTACAGGAAATTTTCCAGAGGTGATCATAATATATGGCACTTTTATACATTTTAAACAGCACTACTTTTCATTCTGCAATTACACAGCCCCTTTCAATAACAAATGCACCATCGTATTTCTATAATCTCTATGTGCTTAAACAATCAAATAAAACCAACTTCCTTTGGGCTGGTACAGTATCAAAAAAGGCCAGAAACCCATCCTTCCATTGCTGAAAGCATGACTTTCCACTTCGTGTTCACAATTTTTCTGGCAAGTATTGTTCTACATAATTATTGTATGGAGGAAGAAAGCTATGCTTCTTCAAATGGAAATATGCAAATCAAAAGCATATATCCATCTACATTTTTCATATATAGGCCTTACCATAAAACCCTCAGTTTAATTATGATATAGGTGCATAGTGTTTTTCTTTTTTCGTTGACACCAGGTGCCTAACATGGGATCAAACAGTCATATTACAGTTTAAAAGAAATTGAATAGTAGTTGGTAGATGTTCTGTTAGATCAAAATTCACCCTATCACTAGATGATCAGTACATTTGCAATGCATTTTGTTGTGTCTAAGTCAAAGGAGTAATTCTAGTTCCAGAATCAGTGTATCTTCAGATAAAATAATCTTCCCTCCAATAAACTTTCCCCAAGGCGTTAGTACCCTTCAGGTTCCAAGAAGCTCATTGATTATGGTAGGCACATCAAACATTTAGGTTTTCAAATAGGTTTCTCCAACATCATAAAGGTCATGAATGTAGAAGGTCCAAGATTCACAGAACTTTAAGTGTCCAAGCTTTTGTTTCCACTAAGTCAAATCCTACAAGAAGAGGAATGTAAGCAGTAGATATAATTGATTTTCCAGATCAAGTTGTAGATGTAATTACTCCTGCCAGATCATAGTCTGTATTCCTAGATAACATTCAGCACCAACAAAGAGTTGTATATCCGCTACCATCCAAACAAATAAATCTCAATAGAATAAGTTGGGACCTAACTTCAACAAATCTATATCCACCCACAGCCTTTGTGACTACAATTTCAGGCTTGGTAGTAATCTCCAGCTGGTTGACTTTTTAGTTAAGCAAGTAATTATAAAAATTGCCCTTACTCCCAAGGAATGAAAAGAGGTTAATATTAAGAAGCCAAAAAAAGTCTATAGGACTATGCTCCATGGAGGTTCGGGGACAGGGACAACAGGGGACAGTGGACTTGTTTCCGGTACAAGGGTACTTTTGGGCCAATTTTTAGAGGAAGGCAAGGGATGGCCGTTAAAAGATAGGGTATGTTTTAAAAATAAAGAGAAGTTTTGTTAAGTTTTAGGATAGCTGCAAATGTAATAGCACTCTATTTTGTATGTGTTTTCCAAATGCAACAATCTCTCTTTCATTTATATTAGGAATGAGGCTAGGAGAGACATGTCCCTTCATGGGACATGTCTATTCATTATTATTTATAAGAAAGGACATGCCTCTTCCTATTAATCATAA
This sequence comes from Thuja plicata, assembly GCA_018584345.1. Taxonomy (NCBI): domain Eukaryota; kingdom Viridiplantae; phylum Streptophyta; class Pinopsida; order Cupressales; family Cupressaceae; genus Thuja; species Thuja plicata. The sequence continues at coordinate 5,661,638 of MU224931.1, forward strand.
TTTAATCAATCTTATAATGTTTCATCAATCAATTATTAATTAAGAATAATACAATAATTTAATATTGAATATTAAATTTCATATGATTAATAATAATATAACATATATAATATATTATTATTAATCAACATGTATCATATATATTCTAATGATCATACGACTGAAGCTACAAACATTAACACTCCCTCTTAGCTAGGGAGGATGATCAAACAGAATGTGTAGTGGTCTCCTGTGTCAACACTTATGACCCTCAC
>MU224931.1:5676678-5698776 GCA_018584345.1 Thuja plicata
ACTCCTTGAGGAGTCACGCCTATCATAGGCGTGGCTCTTCACTTAAGCGCAGATAAGTATAATGACTTGGCGGGGATTTGTTTTACCCAGGACTTAATCAATGTTTGCTCGACTTTAAACAAGTCACTAGTTTTGCCGATAACACATATATGTTTGGTGTTTAATAACACGTCGGTGTTTATATAAACCGATAGTAATATGTTCGGTGTTTATATAGACTGATAGTAATATGTTCGGTATTTAAATAAAACGTTTATCAAGTCGATAATATATGCCTTTCGATCAGAATATAATAAATAATGATAATCATTATCATTATTATTATAATAATAATGATAATTATTATCATTGTTATATTATAATAATAATAATAAACTATATATATCTAATATATAATAGATTTAAATAATAATATATATATTAATGTAGAAATATATATATATATTATAAATTATTAATATATATTATTATTATATCTATTATATAGATATATCTCATAATTTATCTATAATCACTATTTTATCTGATCGATGCTATAAATATCAACAATTAAAAGCATCAAAGTCCAACATTTGGTTCAATTTCACTTGAGCCACAATGAGTTACAATGTCACTTCTACTAGCCATGCACTATACAAGTTGCCTCATCTAAAGATATTTTCTAGCATGTTGTGCAACAATAACATTTAAGTCAACACACATTTAGATCCCAATTTCTTGGCAACCCCTCATTGTAATCAAGTTTCTTATGTGACAAACCTTCATGACACATGCCATTTTCACAATTTTACCACCAAGGGCGAAATTATGTATGCAAGCGTTTTTTTGTTTACACGAGTACTTTTATAAAAGTAGCTTTTTTTCCTTTTCTTTTTTAGACAGCCCTTGGGTCCCCCTGGGTTCCCCTAGGTTTGGCCTAGGTTTGCCTAGGGTCCCTCCTAGGAACTTAAGGTGCTCAAGAGGGACCCTGGGCGAACTCACTGGGGAACCAGCAAAGGACCAGAACCCGAATCCTACCCACACAAGGGGTTTAGAGGAACTTGGTAACAAAGGATTTAATTAATAATAATAGAAATTACTATCACATTTATTACCTACAACTTAGATTATGTTCAATAGTGTTACATCCCCACCCCTTAATCTGCAGAGTTATTGTTAGACCAAGCATTGTTCTGGATTTTTCAATTTTTATCCCCCAAGAACTTTGGTCAAGAGGTCAGCTAGTTAATTTCTAGTAAAGCAATATCATAGTTGTACATTGCCATTTTTCACATGATGCCAAATCAAATGAAATTGTGTTCATATGCTTGGTTCAGCCATTGAAGACTTGATCCCAAAAGTGTTGTATAACACGAGAGATGTTAAAGAAACTTGTTTCTCCAACAAATCTTCAAGAATTCTTTTAAGCCATAAAATTTCTCTTGCTACTTCTGAATTTGGCACAAATTCTAAATCTACTAAAGAGAGAGCTAGCATTGACCACTCCTTTGACTTCTAAGAGATGACTATCAATCCCAAATGCATTACTTGTGGAGTAGATTTACCTTTTTCCAAGTTGTCTACATAGCCTGAATCTGAATATCCAACTAATTGGAAAACCTATGCCTTCTAATCCATAGTTCTAAGTTCCCTTGAGATATCAAAAAGCCTAGTGAGGACTCCAATAGCAAGAGAAATGTTTCATCTTGTTGTTGCACGGATCAAACTTGCAACAAGTTGTCTATATTTAGTTGCATCTACAAACTCTAAAATTGTCTTCAATTTCAAATTTTGCTACATAAGAATACTAAAATTTTAAATTTCACCACTGTATTTTTGTTGAGTGATGAAAATATATTTGGGTTTTTTAACTACTTCAATACCCAAATACAGTCATTTCAAATCCTTTCTCCACCTTTGCTTTTATTCTTGTCATTACCTTTCTTAGTACGACTATACAACCACATATACAAAGAAGTAAACGATTTTCCTATCAATTTTCTTAACAAAAAGAGCTACATCTCAAAACTCTAAACACTTGAAATTAATCTTTAGGAGATGCTCAATGAGTTTTATGAAGCAAGCTTTCGGGGGCTTGTTTGAAACCATATATGCAGTGACCAATTTGCACACATTTTGTCTTCAACTTGTACAAAACCTTTCAGTTTCGATATCAACTTTCAAAAAAGGTCTTCACATCCATTCTATATCACAAGATTCATGTTTGTGTTTGTGTTCGGCAAAGATAAAATTCAAATCAAATTCTACAAAAATAATATTCACCCAAAAACAATCATGATTAAATTCAACTAGAAAAATTTTATTATATAAAATTTAAACATTATAATTAAATTAAATTATAATAAATATACATATATTGAAATATACATAAATTTAAATAATAAAAATATGCATAATTTTAAACATATTAAAATATAAATAATTTAAATTTTTAGTACTAAATATGTCAAATATTTTATATTAATTATATTAAGACCTAATCCCATTTAAAAAATTTAAAATTAAATTATAATTTGTTAAATTTTAATATTAGAAAGATAAAAAGAAAATTAAAACAATAGATACATTTTTAATATATTAAATTTTATAAAAAACTAAAATTGAAATTAAAAACAAATAGAGGCCAACTTTACATAATGTTGAAGTGGCTCACTAACTTTGAACTAAAGAGAGACCAAGAATCTCCCTGATTGGTTCGAGGTCCTTCAATCTATCTATGCAATCAATCTAGAATAGCTAGATTGACCTCCTTGCTCGTTGGCCATATTCGCCCTCACTAACACCTTCATGCACCCACCTTTTGGTTTAGTTGGGCATCAAACAAGAACCCTAAATCAATTAAATCCATTGCATCACAACTTCAGCCCCCAACATGCTTCCTCTAGCTTGCAATGCAAGGGCTTTTGCAACAAAAAGGAAATAATTGCAACTTAAGTCTTTTGCCTCCAAGCTAGGTCCCCAAACAATGGTTTTAGGGCAAACTAATATTTTATTTTTGGGTTTTTCAAAGTATGCCAAATTTTGAACTTCATGAATTAAACTCAATGAGCCTTGTAACATTCCATCCATTTGATGGATTTTCCACCCATTTTGTGTTGCCAAAGCAAACTGAATACCCATGGCAGTCCGATTTGCTACAAATGCAAAGGTTTCTTCATAGTCGATATCTTCTTTTTAGCATGCCCCCTTGCAACAAGCCTAACTTTATGTTTGTCAAGAGAGTTGTCAACTTTGTACTGTTTTGAAAGACACCCTTGCAACCAACAAGTTTTACTTTGAAGCGGAGGATCCACCAACTCGCAGGTTCCATTCTTAAACAAAGCATCATATTCATTTTCCATTGCCTTCTTCCACACACCACTGTTTTCAGCTTCATTGTACTAAGTTGGTTCTAAATTAATCAACAATGTCGGTTTCTTCTTTTCAAAGTCAGCCTAAGGTAAGATTTTAAAATTTATCTTGAATTTCTTCAAGGGACTCTCTTTGTTGTTGGTTTTTGTATTTATTTCTAGTACTAACTTCCAAACCTCATAAAGTTTGACACCTTCCAATGTTTGTAATGCCCATTTTCGAAAAATTTCCTATGTTTCAAGAGTCGCACTTGGTGCCTCATGTTCTTGATCAAAAGGTCCTCCTTCCTCCAGAGATCTTGCTTGGGAAATAGTTTCAAAAGCATCTTTCAATTGTTGTTCTAAAACATATTCATCTTCTGACTATTGTTTTGAAGTACAATCATTTACAAGAGGTAACTAGGCAATAGCTTGTCCCCTTCTATAGTCAAGAATAATAATTGCCATCCAAGGTATCACCTTGGCAATGGCTTGAATTTGCAAATACTCAAGTCCACTCATTTGTCAATCAATGTTGGTTGAATCTTTTGTAGTATCAAAAAATATAGCATCCCTTGCTACAAGTTAATTCTTGTTTTTCTCATGATACAATCTTTAAACTTTTGAGGATTTTAAATACCCTCAATGAATACATTTGCAACTTCCATGAACCAACTTGTTACTTTCCTCCTTGGGATTTATTGCATAGCACGTGGATCTGTAAATCTAAAGATGTTGCACTAAAGGTAGGTAGACACAACAAATTTCAAAAGAAGTCTTCATTTGAAGAGCAATTGAAAGTGACTTTTTGTGGAGATAGACTATTGTTTGAGTTGCTTCTCCCCAAAAATGCTATTTTACTCCTTTAAAATACATCATTGCCTAAACTATATTTTGCATAGTTTTGTTCATCCTCTCAACTACTCCATTATGCTGAGAAATGTGAGGGACTATGACATAATGCTTTCTCCATTCTTCTTGAGATAGTCTTCAAACACCTTTGATGTGAATTCGCCATCATTATCAATCCTCAAAGTACCAATATGAGATTGTACATCATCTTCAACCATTGTGCAAAACCTTTGAAACGTCTCAAAGACTTCTATTTTTTGCTTCAAAAAATATATGAAAGTCATTCTGCTATAGTCATCAATGAACAATTTGAAGTAATTATATCCAACACCAAAAGAGGCTGGTAAAGAATCGCAAAAATAACAGCAAAAAAACTGCAATAAAACTGCAATTTCCTTTCAGCTCTCTAATTTGAGTTTTGAAATGGTTCTCTTTTTGTTTGATCAAATTACAGCCTTCACATTTTTCAACTGTTTTGGGCAAACTTGATGAACCAACAACACCATTCTTTTGCATTTTTTGAATGCTGTCACATTTTACTCATCCGGATTGTGCATGCCATAAAAGACTTGTTGACATGCCTTCTACAACAAGAAGAGCAAAATTTGTTAAAATTGAAAGCTTGCATTTGAGTCTTAGCAATTTTCACTCCTCGAAACTAATCATGATGACTGAATTATCACTTTTTCTTTTCATCACTACTTCTCCATTATCCAACAAGATGCAGTGACCTTGTTGTCGAATGAGCACTAGTGACAACATGTTTCTTTTTAATTGAGGAAGGTATAATACACTAAGTTACCGATCCGGGTTCGGGGACGGGTTAGGGTACGAGAATCCAGTTCGTGGGTTCGTGAATTTTTTTTGCCATTATGATTTGTATGGGTTCGTGTGTGTGTGTGTGTGTGTATATATATATACAAAAAAAATTAAGAGAAATATACAGAATTGTAAAACTAAATCATTTCATAGTATGAATCTATGATGCTTGATCATTGATCAATGCCAAATGTCAAAGTCTTCATTGATCAATGCCAAATGTCAAAGTCTTCATAACTACTGAGCATTAGAAATCTGATATTCTCTTACATCTGATATTGGAAATCTATGTATATCATTCTGGAGATTTAAGTCCAGCGAATGATTCTATTTTGGTTTATGAAATGAAATATCATTGAGGTTGCTGTCAGCAAAAGAATTATGTTTTTGTTTTGCTATCATTTAGAGTTGGCATCTTTCACAAACTAAAAGAAGAAATATTCAACATAAAATAACAGTAAAGACAGATTGTAGGAAATGAAGAGAAAGGATATTCCGATATAGCATAACAAATACTCTTTAAATGCAAGTACAATATATAATGAACATGAAGCTCACAAAGGGTCACCAACATATCTCAATAGGATTGTAGCTTTGATATTCTACTAATATTCATGCCTTGCTATTTGTGTGATTATACATAAAACAGAAATCATCTGTGGATCCGGACGGACCCACAGGTCCGAACACGGACCTGTTGTGAGGTTTTCACACCATCGCCCCATTGAAAATGGGGACCCCCTCTTTTGCTTTGGTGATAGGAGTAGTGAATGAATGAAAGATTTTAATGACGTCCGCGAGGCCAAAGCAGCCTAAGGGACCCACGGGACAAAAGACAAGCACCACCCAAGAAGGGGTACGTGTGCATTAAGTCTTTTGAAGCTGCTTCTTTAAATCTGCCCTGTGGCAATGGATGTTGATCATCAAATTTGTTGACCTATCAAGATGTGTTTCCTCGAAAAGAGTACCTAAATTGCCCGTTTTTTAGAATATCCCCATAGTTGGAACGGATGTCGTTATATGTCGGGCAATCCAAGAGAAAGTGTCGCTCGGTCTCCACTGCGCCTGTGTTGCAAAATAGGCATATTCTCTCCTCCCACTCTTCCTTGGGTACCATCCATCTGCCCGTCTCGCATCTCAAATGGTGAGAGCTCGTCCTGAGTTGAGCTATGAACCTTTTAGCTTTCCATTTTATATTTGCTCCTATGTACGCTTTCTCCTCATGATCTTGAGTTGGGTTAAATTCTTGGGTATAGTAGTCTTTTTTGCGCCCCTATTGTTTCGACCATATGCAACTTCTAAATTTTTCCCTCACAAGCTTTTTTATTCCAGCATTGTTGTTCGGGCATTCATGCAAACTAATATTCCATTTTTCCATCCACTTGATATTTTGTTTCATCCACGTGTTCTTTCTTTTGTCCAGCCTTTCTTCCATGATCAACTTTGGCCAACGATGATTTTCCATACCTTGGATTTTCTTTAAATAGCATAATGACCAAATCATTGCTGAGGCCTCTAAAGGGAAGGTGCCCGTTTCCGTCAAAAGGATCACATACGGAACCGTTGTTTTGATTTTGAGACTGCTGATGATTAAATGTTTTTGGATTCTTTCTACCTGTCTCCACTTCTGATCGGACATGCTGCTGCCCCATATCTCACAGCCATAGAGGACCACCGGGGTAACCAGCAAACCAAAGAGCATCTTTTTGGTTTTCCAGTCCCATAATTCCGCCTTTCTGCATCTATTTTGTAAAGAGTATAACGCTTTCCATCCTCCTTGAGTTCTTTTTTCTCTACAAGTTTCCCAACTGAGTTTGTTGTTGAAGTCAATTCCAAGGTACTTGTATTTGTCCACAATCTCTAAAGGTCTGCCATTGAAGAGGAAAGTGTTTTGCTGCTTTTTGTTTCTCCTCAACAAGAAAATCATCACCTTGGTTTTGCTAGTGTTCACTTGCATCCCGACTGCCTAACAGAAAGTCTCAAGCGCCATCAAGTACTCCCTTAGACCATCCGCAGTTTTAGCAATTAAAATGAGGTCATCCGCATAAAGTAGAAGCTTAATCACATAATTGGCCAGCTGAACCCCATCAACATTGTCCTTATCTAACCATTCTTCTAATTTGTCGATGTATAAGCCAAACAAGGTAGGTGAGAGAGGACACCCCTGCTTGACACCTATATTGCTGCCAAAGCTCTCCGACATCCCTTCCGTAGTTCTGATTTTAGCCATGACTTGCTCGTATAATCTATGTGTCGCAGCTCTTAAGTTAGTGGTCTTAGGTAGTCTTTGTTGGTGGCTGTTTTCAAGTCCCTAGGTCCGGCAAATGAGGTTTGAGTGATTTTGGCCTGTTGGGAACTCATGTATGTCTGGAATTTGGGCGAGAGCTAAGCTAAGTTTATCATAGAGATGGGGTCGAAACCAAGTGATTTGTGATAAAACGAGTTAAAACCCTTTGAGAATCCTTTTGCCAGCTTCAGTTTGACCTTAGAAAGCCATGATGGATTGTGGGAGGTAACCCTGTAGAAGGCTTGCTGAATCCTGAAATTTGGCTAAGTCTGAAATTTTTCGAAAACCCCAAAAATCTAGAATCTGCATCTTAACTCCTATGAAGTTGGAACCTATCTCAAACATCCTGAAAGTATTTATACAAATATAACTTAAAGTATTTTATTTGTATAAATCCTACCGCCCCTGAACTGAAAAATTGGCTAAGTACAAAACTCACATAAACAGGACCCTGTGAGGATCCATCACGGACCAGTCCGTGAATCCGGACCCGGCTTGGACCCGAACCCGGTTCGAGGGTCTAGGGTCCGAATCCGATAACTTAGATTAATACATTTTGAAGACTGAGATTTGGAAGATTTGGTAGCTTGTGTCATGTCATTCCTTTTCCTTTTGGTATTCTAGTCATACCCATTCCCATCTAGCTTGTATTCTAGAAGTGCTTGCTGAACTTTTTTGGCAACTCATCTAGATCTCATACTATGTCCTCTTTTTTGCAATTTGTCTTGGCAGGCTTTTCTCTCTAATAATCCTCCAAATTTTTTGGCTTTATCAATCTTAACTTTCTTTCCTTTGTTCTAATCCTCTTTTCCTTATGTATATATACATGTATGTATCTATGCATGCATACATATATACATAAACATTACCTATTTCTAAGTTACCGATTCGGGTGCGGGATGCGGGTGGGTGGGTGCGCGATTTTTTTTGGCGGGGTTTTGGATGCATTTGGATGCGTTTATATATATAAATATATATTTTAAAATATATATATTTATTATATATGCAAAGAAATGCAAGAAATACACAAAATTAAATCATTTGATAGTAAATTTTAACACTAAACATAATATGATACTTTATCATTGATCAAGATTCAAGACAAATATTAAATGTTATTATTTGTGCCTATTAAATATCAAAGATTCAAGATTGGCATCAAATATTTGTATCCCGTCAAGGCTTGTTTCATCATTATTAACTTTGTTTTGTACATAGTATGAGGCCAAATAAGACCGGGACTCACAGAGGATTGTTTGCTCTTAAAATAAATTTTATACCAGTTTGTTTGGGTGCGATTTAAACTTCTGAAAACTCCATGCTTGCGAATAATTAAGGGCCCGATATTTGATTGCAACATCTTCACCATATTTAACAGAACATATGGTTATTGGAATTGGCAGTATGTTACCAAAGCCTGATCCTGTGCGTTAAATACAATATGAACGGACACCTTCAGCCAATAGAAGTGTTGCCTTCAAGAATTATTTCACCCTGGAGTGGATGAAATATCTATTCCCAACTAAAGACTTTATTCACTGGAAAAATATCATAAAACAATTTGGCATTAATATTTGCCTGATGAACTTCTACCTAAAGGAATAAAAATATTCACGGCAAAATCAAATATTTTAGCGAGAACTATAGTCACAGGAAAATGCCAAAAAATGACTCCTGGCCGCGGATGCTACAACGCATCCAGAGAGCATCCAGCTGCCCTGGATGCGCTTCCTGTGCGCATCCACAGGGCATCCCTTAAGATATATCAAGGAGGTGCCTATCTTCATTTGGGATCATCATTCAAGTTATTCTTTGCATCCAATTTTCAGATTTGGGCAATGTGTTAAATCTAGGGCATCCAAGGACAAAAACCCTTGTTTCCCATTTTGGGTGATTCCATCCAAGGATCACAAATATGCTTATTTGTTGAGGACTTGAAGATATTTTTCAAATTTATATGTTGCTGCTACAGTGTCGCTACAGTGGTTTGTTGAAGATTTCTAATTTCATCATTTAGAGTGTTAATAACTCATATCATGGTTTGCAACATCTATGAGTACTTGCTAAGTTGCCAAGTACTCTCTGGTTTTTTACTGCACAATTTTTTAAAACTGTAACTTGTGATTTTACAAATGCAGAAAAAATGTGGGTAAAAAGAACGACGCGGATAAAGCGTTTATCATTTTCCTTTTTGCTATAAAACCACGTATTTTCTCGTTGCACCCCCACTATTGTCAAGGTTCTTCAAAATCTACCAGCCCTTTCTCATGGTTCTCATTTTTCAAAATCTGCCAGCCTTTCCTCATGGTTTAAGTCAGTTCCATGACTTGCCGCGAGTCATGCAGGTACCCTGGGTCAGCGAGCCGAGCCTTTCTCAGTGGGTCAAAATGACCCTAACCCGTGACTCAGCGGGCCAGACCATCTAACCCGTGTGGGCCAAGTCACGCAGGTCAGTGGCTGACTCGCCAAGTCTGTGGTCCATGACCCGGCCGCGCGGCAGCCAATTTGGCATTGAAAAAATTTATGAACATCAAAGTTATTTACAATAGGATAGTTGGCCAGCATATGATCTGTTGCACAAAGTGTTAACTATAATGGGAATAACTAGAAGGTGTAAACATGTGTACGCTGCACTTATGATCTGTCCAAAATGTATCACTTTCTTGCGTTCATCACTCTTATCCATGTGAAAAGCAATGTAGTACATGCTACTAGATCCCTTACTGGATATTTCCAATGCTCATATTGAGTTGAAATATACACCCTTATTTTTATACTCTGAAAATTTCACCAACTGTAAGTGAGATACAACACAATGTCTTTAACACTTTTTGATCACCAAGATTCCAAAGTTATGAAAATGTGGAAGTTGCATCTGCTTCTGAATCTCACACCTTTGTTTCATGGATTTTATATACATTTCAAGATATTTATAATTCTATATATCTATGTTTTCTATTTCCTTCAGCAACAATTTACATTTGTACTTTGTGATGGATGTATGTTTATGTATGTGATCAAATTAGCTTCTATTTGATGATGTTATAGTGTCTTTAAGCTTTATTCAATAATGGGTGCATGAAACAAGTTTGAAATCATTAAAATCCTCTAAATTTCAAGGGTTTTTTTCATTTTGTCGAGTCGTCCTTGCCGAGTCCGAGTCTGGGAACTCTGGTTTAAGTTGCCAAGTAATTACTTTTGGGCTTGCCAGGCACTGTCCAAGTCCGAGTCTGCAAATCCGTTGCTGCTACAGTGTCGCTACAGTTATTTGTTAAGGATTCCATCAATTAGAGGGTTATATCAATATGTTGTTGCTACAGTGTCTCTGCAATGATTTGTTCAAAATTGCATCATTTGGAGGGTTATATGTTGCTGCTACAGAGTTGCCCATCATATTTGAGGATTTCAATGCTGGTTTTGAAGACATTGGAGAGCAATTGTGTGTCAAAAAGTGCTGGATGTGAATTGCATGTGACATTTTCAGTCAACCCTAGCTGATGCACTATATTTGGAGGAGTAAAATCAGTAAATCCCAACCCCAAAAGCAGTTAAACAGCTATTAGTTTACATCACTTCCAGCCAACAACAATCATCCTCAGCATTGTAACAGTCATATAAGGTGCATTTCCAGCATTCTAGAAGGTTAAGTCATATAAGGTGCTGTTGTAGTTAACAAAAAGCTGTATGAGACATTGATAATGCTGTAGCTAATGAGATAATAAATAAATCATCTGGAGTGATGTATCAGTAGCCATACTGCACAACATACATCATTGTTCACTTGTGATTTGATTTGGGGAAGTGGTAATTCTGAAAATTCATTTTCCAGCTTGCATATCGGCATCGTCATCAAGTTTCCCACTTGCAATTAAATAAAATCAATATTGTTGCTTCTGTCATATTGATTTCTAAAGATATCTGAGTGTGATTTAAAGCTATTTAAGGTAATCTGTGAAGTTTCTAACTTGGTAATTGCAACTGACATTTGCATTACAAGTTTTAGTTGCTAACCACTGCGGTAGTGTGTTATAAAAAAAATAATCAGAAAATAACAAAAATTATAAAAAAGGAGACATCAAAATTATGAACCTCGCCATGAATGTTAAGCAGTGCATAAAAGCAATAGTGTGATGTCCCCTTTCTGAAATAAAATTTAATAATAAATAATAATATCAAAATATAAAAAGAATACAAATATAATTAAAATATAATTAAGTTTAATGAAAGGTCAAAAAGCATGTAATGAAAAGATGCGACTCCCTCAAACATGAGATATAAAAGGGAGAATAGAATTTCATTTGGAAGGGGAGGAGAAAAGAAGAAAGAAAGGAGCATGGGGACTAAGGAAGGAGTAATGGAAGAACTTAGAAGATTGGAACGGGAAGAATTGATGAAGGGTTGTGACTCTTTCAAAAAGTGGTATTTATGAAGGTTGTGACTCTTTCAAAGGGCACAAAAGATGAAGGGTTGTGACTCTCTTAAAAGGTTGTAATAATGAAAGGTTGTGACTCTCCCATCATGAAGATATAAATAGGAGGGAAAGTCATTTGCTGAAGGCATGGAAGAAGGGATCATCAGAAGGATGGTAATCATAGTAAGTTCTGTTATGAGATATAAGACAGTTCTGATCTGCATAAAGGGAGCATAGGAATTAAGGAAGGATTAATGGGTGAAGAAGGAAGTAACTTCCAAAAGGGCAGCAATGATGGAGGGTTGTGACCCTTTTGAAGGGTAGTACTTGTGAAAGAGTGTGACCATTGAAAAGGGCAGACATGGTAAAGAGATGTGACCCTTCCTCACAGAAGGTATAAAGGGGGAAGAAGGATCAATATGGAATGAAATTGAAAACGTATCTCTTCTTTTAATCCACAAGGATCAATATTTAAGAGGAGAGAATAAGATATTCAATCAATCAGAATAAGAGATAGATATCTGAATATAAGCAGAAGATCAGACTACTATAAAGCAAACAACAGACTTATATACTGATATAATGCATAATGATTTGGCTGACTATGATTGGTCTCCCATTTGTTACGAAGTAGAATATTACACATTACTACTGTTATATATATATATATATATATATATATATATATATATAGTTATAGTTATATATATACAAGAGATATTAGTGTACTCTAGCCATTCCTTAATCATTCAATGTAGCCCCTTAAGAGGATAGGTCGGTGTTGTGTACGAAGAGGCAAAATAAATCCTCACAAGGTAGGTGAATCCGAAGATGGGTAAGGATATGTATTTCCAATGCCTTGGTGAAAAGTCCCGAGAATAGTATGAACATGCATTCCCAATACCTTGAGGGAGCCTGCTTGTAGATTGGTGTCCAATCGCCCTCTAACAAGTAAATCCCCATCCTCCTTAAGGTTGATGTTTAGGACAAAAGTAAGGAATTGGGGCTTAAGTGTGTTAACTGCCAAATATATTATTAGGCATTCATTGTTTCTTAATTTGATCCGATTTAAAGGCATGGTGATGTATGTTAATCATTGGGAACATTGAAACCCTAGTTGGGAATTTTAGGGTAAATCAAGTAAAGTCCTAGTTGGGGACATTACAAGTGGCATCGAAGCTTTGATCCTGCCATCCTGCAGGGTAAAAAATGAAACAAGGAATCATTTTAGTCAATAAGCAGGAATCTAACAATGTATGTATTGTGTGTATACTTCATGTATGCTCTATGTGTCACCATACATTTATGTGTATGCTTTGTGTCTTCATGTATTCACATGTATATTTTGTATTCTCAAGTGTATGCTCCATGTGTGGTTCTGCTTTGGTTGATCTAGAATAAGAGAATAACAAGAGTGAACCCAAAGATATGAAATTATTAGCAAGGTTGGTCAATTTCAAATCAGTTTTGATGTCATTACAAAGACGACCTTGATCCTTTTCTCTATAAGATGAGAGAAAATTGTCTTAAAATTGCAGACCTTGCAAATTCTCAATGCATTGGTTAATATCAGAATTGCGCAGTAGAAGCTACTCACAGTGAAAGATTTGTATAAAATGGCATTGTGGGATTGCTTGAGGACAAGCAATTTTGGGTAAGGGCGGTCTGAAAAAATATTTACTGATAAATAATAATATTAAAATATCAAAATAATATAAATATAATTAAGTTTAATGAAAGGTCAAAAGGCATGAAATGAAAAGATGTGACTCCCTCAAACATGAGATATAAAAGGGAAAATAGAATAGAATTTGAAAGGGGGCAAGGAGAAAAGAAGAAAGGAGCATGGGGACTAAGGAAGGAGCAATGGAAGAAGATTAGAACGGAAAAATTTGATAAAGGGTTGTGACTCTTTCAAAAGGTGGTATTTGTGAAGGCTGGACTCTTTCAAAGGGCATAAAGGATGAAGGGTTGTGACTCTCTTGAAAGGTTGTAATAATGAAAGGTTGTGACTCTCCTATCATGAAGATATAAATACGAGGGAAAATCATTTGTTGAAGGCATGGAAGAAGGGATCCTCATAAGGAAGGTAATCACAGTAAGTTTCATTCTGAGATATAAGACAGTTCTACTCCACATAACGGGAGCATAGGAATTAAGGAAGGATTAATGGAAGAAGAAGATGGAAGAAATTTCCAAAAGGGCAACAATGATGGAGGGTTGTGACCCTTTAGAAGGGTGATATTGTGAAAGGGTGTGACCATTGAAAAGGGAAGACATGATGACGAGATGTGACCCTTCCTCACAAAATAAATAAAGGGGGAAGAAGGATCAATATGGAATGGAATTGGAAACTTATCTCTTCTTTTAATCCATAAGAATCAATATTTAAGAGAGAATAAGATATTCAATCAATCGGAATTAGAGATAGATATCTAAATATAAGCAGCAGATCAGACCACTATAAGGCAAACAACAGACTTATATACTGATATAATGCATAATGATTTGGCTGACTATGATTAGTCTCTCATTTGTTAGGAAGTAGAATAATAAACATTGCTACTGTTATATATATTCCATAATACAGGAGATATTAGTATACTCTAGCCATTCCTTAATCACTCGCTAATGCCCCTTAAGAGGATAGGTTGGTGTTGTGTAGGGAAAGGTGGAGTAAATCCTCGCAAGGTAGGTGAATCCCAAGATGGGTAAGGATATGTATTTCCAGTGCCTTGAGGGAAAAGTCCCAAGATGGGTATTAACATGCATTCCCAATACCTTGAGGGAACATGCATTCCCAATACCTTGAGGGAGCCTGCTTGTAGATTGGTGTCCAAGCACCCTATGACAAGTAAATCCCCATCCTCCTTAGGGGGTTGATGTTTAGGAGAGCAGTAAGGAAGTGAACTTAAATGTGTTAATTGCCAAATGTGTTATCAGTCATTCATTGTTTCTTAATTCAATCCAATTTAAATGCATAGCTACGTGTGTTTATCATTGGGAACATTGCATTTACTAGCACAATCCAAACCCTAGTTGGGAATTTTAGGGTAAATCAAGTAAAGTCCTACTCGGGGACATTACAAATAAATGAATGTAACTTTTAGATAACAGAAGGATATATGCATGCCACAAGACATGGCTGTTCTTTTAACTAAAATCCAGCTTATAATTCAAGCTGCTCTTTTCAATGTTCTGGCATTCTGCCCATTACAAACCCCCAAACAAATAAATGGACTCAATCAAACATAGGCAGTCAGAATAAGCATGGACATGTGATATACTCTGCTTTGGGTAATGCTAGAGCTTTGTATCAACCTGAATTTGTATGGCAACGTCTTTTCTTCTGCCAAAAGGGGCCAATTTCACTTCATGGTCAGAAATGTTGTAGTCTGCAAATAGGGATATTGTTTCTAATAAATTGCAATTTGACAATGTACTGGCCAAGGCTATTAATTGGCAAGGTTAAGAATTGATGATCTTTACCTTGTGGCCTCTATATCCTGCCCTGTGTGGACAATCCCTGCATAACTAGCTATTTATTTTTTATATCATAGCATTAGGTCTGAAGAGAGTGTGAATAGAATGGGCTGTTTGGGGAAATGGACTTGGTCGGTATCTCCTTCAAATAATATTTGTAGCAAAAGTAAGTATTTGCACATTGAAAACAGTTTATACAGAGAAAAGAAAAAACTCATAGAATCAATGGTATGCTTACTTACATGCATATTACCTTAGCACAAAATCTTTGGCCAAATCTATTTCATATGTCATGAAAGATAAAACTGATTCTAAACCAACTTAAGATATAAACTGGAGAAACCCACCAGCAACCATCTTCAAGTTAATGTATGTTTATGCAATAATGCTCATCATAAGTTAGGCTAAAATAAGCATACAATCTATTACCTCGGGTCAAACCGAAGCTTGTCATAGGATCGTGGGCACTCCTGACCATGGGGAAACAAGTTTCGCAAAAGACTGCAAAAGACAACCAGAAATCAGTAGTTTGAATTCACGTAACTGAAAACAACAGTCTAATGCTAGATGCTAAATTTTATCAAGGAGAACATCACCATCTTCCATTAGCAGACTGAATGACAGGACCCATAAGGTTTGATGGTGGCAAATCATGGTGTCCCAGGTTTCATCAATTCTAGGTTCTCTAATGTGCCTAAATTTATTTTAACGTGTCATGGCTTCAGGCTAAGGGTTCAAACAGTTATCAATGCCTGATAGGACTCTGATCTCAGAGCGTAGCTGCGGAGAAATCTCCAGCAAGGGATAACAATAAATTCCAGAAGTCTAAATCTGACATCAAGAATGTGCAAGGGAAAATCTGAAAAACAGTAAATTAACTATAATTCCAACTTCCAACAATACAGTATATCATATCCTTGTCAATGATCAGCTTATAGCACATGTAATCTCTGTTGACTCACAAAGAGTATTCAATCCATTCAACGTCAATTATGTTGTCCATCATATCCCCTTGAAGCTTATATAAAAGACAATTTTTTGGTGTTTAAAGGCTATATGGCAACATGTCTGCAAACAAGAATCACAGGGCATGAAAACAAAAATAATTGCCCTCAGAAACACCACTAAAGGTGAATGGTTCAAAACACCTAGTATCACAAAAACACACAGCAAAGCATTATGTGGTGGCAGCAACCATTCTACAATTGACATTAAGCCATGACAGCCACCTTGTCAGCATTTTAAGGGAGATCACAGTTGTCATTCTGAATGGTCCAACCTCTCAGTGGATTTCCAAGTGTCGGGACTTTTCCTCCAACTTTATTTTCAATAACGGTGGCACTGCTTGTTTTGTTTAAAACATTCAAACAACGACACAATTTGTTCCTCTACAGAAGCCATCAAAATTGTCTATACAGCCCCTAATAACATGCATACCAAGCAGAGAAACTTTTGAGGAACTGAAATCTCTTTAAGAAGTATAAAATTGTTGAAGAGTTTTCCCAGCTTAATATATAATAAATATATGTATCATAGACTGCTGCTAAATAAATTTAAAAAAATAGAATCAGCTAATTTATTTCTGGGAATTCTTGTAATAAACTAATATGATCTCTAAAAATTTTGTGAAATATTAGTCAGGCGGGAAATATGCGATAAAGATACCCTGATAATAAATGCAGTCAAAGGTTTCTTTTTCCCCATTCGGTACCTTCTGAAAATGCTCCCATGCCAAAAAAAACTGCAAACGAAAATGGGCAAAGGAAATTACCAGTTGAAATAGTTTCTTCCCCCGGTTCTTGGAACATGAAGAAAAAACAGCAAGTCCTTTAACTCGAGATTCTCCTGCTCTGTTCTTCCCTCCAATTCCAGCAATGATTTATCAGCCCAGCTCTTGACAATACCTTCACAGTTCCTGTAATTAGAGTCGCTGATAGCCAACAAATTTTTTCCTGCATAGCACAATGATCAAAAGGCAAGTTTTTTTTAATTATTCCTTTTCACTATTAATAGGAAAAGGAGAGAATCGTTTGAGATAACAACCTCCAATTTTCCATAAAAAGAAAGGGAAAAAAATTTGAAATTTAATCCATAGGTACTGGATAACTGTAATATGAAACCCATGTCAAACGGTCCATTAAAATATAAGAATCTTATTTCAAATATTATCCAAAAATAGCTGAAAAACAATATACCCGGTTGTAATCAATTTGTTCTAAATGTGTTGGATAATTGTCATCGCAAACCCATTTTACAAAAAAACCAAGCACACAAACAAACAACACCAAGTTGTACAAGAACTTGTTCCAAAAATGTTGGAGAAAGAGTTCCAAAGATGTGGGAGACAATTCTCCAAGTGTCATGATGAAAACAGCTCGCCCAGTAGTACATGGCGCATTAAAATGCCCATTGTTTTCAGAAGAATTCACCGCATACATACTAACAAAAGCCCTCTGAAATACCCAATTGATCCATTCACAAATAGCATGTTGTATTGTCACGTGAATTTTCAAGCAAATGCCACATACAAACTTGTTGATAGCTTCAAATCTGAACAGTTTTCTGCCAGAAGATACAGAAGATGTTTGCTGCAGTTCTACATGATGATAAATGGAAATCTCCTACGATAAACAACTAAAACATAGCCCACATATATGTTGGAGTCGAATTTTCAATCCATCATTCATTCTAAAAATTAATTTCAAGCGAGCAATATCGGAGAAAGTGAAAAGGTATGTGACTATCACAGGCAGCTCACCCAATAGCATTACAAGCAGCAGGAGCAAGTTCATCATTTTGGGTGTTGAAGAATTCATTCGAATTCCACAGATATAGACCACAGAGAAGCAAACAATTCCCAAAGATGAAATGAGCTTGACCAATATTGCACGGAACCCAAAGGGATTCGAACATGCAACCTCTATATAGGAATTCTGCCAGTGAAATCAAACCAAATATAAGGGGGGACTATATATATGATTTCTCTACCCGCCTTTCAGCCCAGTTTAGCAAAGAGTTGATTTGTTCCTCGTATCCTGCTGCCGAAGTGGCCGGAACCTGACACCACAGGGAAAGGCCGGCTGCTGACATGGCTAGGGCTTTCTAGCAATTGAACAATGACGTGGAAGATGATGTGGAACAGCAATTGCAGGGGCTGCGTAAAAACGTTGGTAACGAAGTGGGCAGGAGTTTGAAAGAACTAGGGTTATTGGTCGGCTTGAAACAAGGCAGACAGTTTTAAGGGGATGGTGGTGTGGGAATGTGAGTGGGACCATTGGAATGGTGGGGAACCAGAAAGAGACAATCCCACAACCCAACCCACATTTGTTTTTTAAGGGCCTTGTTTTCTTGTTCTCGGTAGTACAGTCCGCCCAATGAAATTTGGAAGCTCCTAAATTGGGGTGTGCTTCCATTCACCTTGTCCAATATAAAGAAAAAAGAAATAGTTTATGTTAAATAAATAAAACAAAGCAATTAATTTTAAAATTAGCCTAGATCAATGAGTTGAGATAGTATTTAAATATAATAAAGTCTATAAAAAGATAAAGAAAGAATAGTAATTTAGTTTTATTGTAGATTGTGTTTGACTATTCAAAATGATATTTTCTATGATAAGATTTAAAATATTGTTGTTCTAGTTCATTAGGAGATCATTTAGTCTATGTCCTAGTTCATTTTAAAATCAGCCTAGGTTAATGAGTTCAATAGTATTTAAATATAATAAAGACTATAAAAAGATAAAGAAGTAATAGTAATTTAGTTTTATTGTAGATTGTGTTTGACTATTGAAAATGATACTTTCTATAATAAGATTTAAAATTGTGTTGTTCTAGTTCACTAGGAGATCATTTAGTCTATGTCCTAGTTCAATTATGTAGGTGTAAAACTAATTTTAGCAACTATGGGTTCAATCTTAATTTTGCAAAAAAGGTATGTGCTCATTTAAGTACTTAAAATGTATTTTTCTTTCATATCTAAATTGTGTGCATACAACTTGATGGTTTCTAGAGATACCAAGTTGAAGTTCTCTATGCAAGGGTTATCTTCCTTTATCAAACTCCTTGATTTGATTTAAGGGTTTGAACAAGGATTAAAAACATACATACACTAGACGCTCTAAATTAGATTATGTGAGTTTATTATATATTTGTTACTAATTGTTCTTTTAACTCTAATAATTTATTTTATTTTATTTTATTTTATTATTTGTCATCTCTTCGTATAATTAATTTAATTTATTGCATTTCCTCTTTATTCCTTTAATATTTAATTAATTTTAAATAATTATACATATCTAATTATTCTTTAATCATAATTAATTAAACTTAATCTTTGAAATAACCTCTTATTTTGTTTAATTCGTAATTAGTTAATTAATCGTATTTCCATTTAGCTTGTCTAAAAAAAGAAAGAAAATAGTTTATGTTATATAAATAAAACAAATCAAGTAATTTAAGAATTAGCCTAGATTAATAGATTGAGATAATATTTAAAAATAAAACATGTTCAATAAAAAGGAATAATAAACAACTTGGTAGTTTATTTATTTATTTATTTATATCAAAAGAAAAGAATAGTCTAGAAGAAGTATTCTCAAGCCAAGAAGCTCAAGAGCAACATTACAAGCAACTTGGTGGTTTCTAGAGATACCAAGTTGGAGTTTTTTTATGCAAGGGTTATCCTCCTTCATCAAGACCTTTGATTTGGTTTAAGGGTTTGAACAATGATCGAAGACACACTCAATAAACAATTAATAAAAGTATATCTAGTGTAGACACCCTAAATTCCACTATGTGAATTTCTTAATTTTGTGTCACTAAGTGTTCTTCTAAGCTTAGATTAATTTAATTTAATTTAATTAATTAGTTGTCATCTCCCAATATAATTAATTTTATTTGCTACACTTTTTTCTTTATTCCTCTAATGTTGAATTAATTTTAATTAATTGAACATATCTAATTATTCTTGCTAAAGTTTAGTTAATTGTAATTTTAATTAAACTTAATCTTTGAATTAACCTCTTATTTCTTTTAATCCCTAATTAGTTAATATATCCTTTATTAATTAACTAGTCACCATGATTTCTAACCTCATTAACATTTCCTCTAATTTAAAATTCACCATCTCTCACATCTAACTAGTTTCTTTTAATTTTCTATTCCACATTCCCACATGTCACATGCACTTGTCACTTTTTCACTCCTCCCACTATTCCAACTCAGCATGTGACCAAATATTTTATTTGGTGCTCGCACATGTGGGAGATGACAACTCACCTCTATAGCCACCCTACTACTTCCTTTGTTCACCATTTGTCACATTTCCTCTCTTACACCTCTTTCACTTTGCTAAATTGTTTCCACTTGTCACTCTCATCTTCTTCCAAGGTCGCTCACACATGTGTGAGTACACCTTGCCCTCTTCCCATGACAAGTGTTCTTCCCAAGGCCTTGCCACATGTCACAAGGATTCAATCTTAGCCCTCCATAATCCTTTCAATCATAACTATCCATGATCCTCTTCCAACTCTATAAATTAGAGCCTTCTCCCTTTATAATTATCCAACTTTCATGATATCACTATTTGTTACACTTTTTTCTTTATTCCTCTAATGTTAAATTAATTTTAATTAATTAAACATAACTAATTATTCTTCCTAAAGTTTAGTTAATTATAATTAATTAAACTTAATCTTTGACTTAACCCCTTATTTATTCTAATCCCTAATTAGTTAATAAATCCTTTATTAATTAACTAATCGCCATGATTTCTAACCTCATTAACATTTCCTCTAATTTAAAATTCACCCTCTCTCACATCTAACCAATTTCTTTTAATTTTCTATTCCACATTCCCACATGTTACATGCACTTGTCACTTTTCCACTTCTCCCACTATTTTAACTCAGCATGTGACCAAATATTTTATTTGGTGCTCGCACATGTGGGAGATGACAACTCGCCTATATAGCCACCCTACTATTTTCTTTGTTCACCATTTGTCACATTTCCTCTCTTACACCTCTTTCACTTTGCTAAATTGTCTCCACTTGTCACTCTCATCTTCTTCCAAGGTTGCTCACACATGTGTGATTATACCTTGCCTGATGACATGTAATTGATTGGATGTTTGATAATGTTAAGTTGAAGATAATGCAAGGCATTAAATCAATTAATGGTTTGTATTGTCATTGATGTCAACTTGATATCATCTGTACGGTCATGTACATAATGCCAAAGACTTCAGAGAATCAATGGAACAAAGGTTATGCTTTCAGTAATGCATAAAAGTCAAGTAGTCACTAAGTGACAGACAACACCGACAGAGTGCACACCATCAGTAAAGGCAAAGAAGAAAAGTCACAGTGATACTTGATGAGCAAAGTTATAGTGTTGCCCAACGAAGCAAAACCACAAGATGCCCAACGAGTTGAAAACAGAGTTGTTCGACGAGTAAAAATCCAATGATGCCCGACGGACGGAGATCCCGAAGCTAACTGGAGTCACACCGACGGAACTGTCAGTTATCACCGACAACTAACTACAGAGTTGACCAATGGAACAGAGAGTTAAGAAAATGACAAAATATCTAGTTGGCAAGAGCTAAAGATAGATTTAACTGTTGTTTTCTTTGTTTTATTCGACTAGAGTTAAGTGATTGATTTAAAGATGATTTGTATAGTTGGAAAGAAGGTAACTAAAAGATAAATCAGGAGTTATGCTTTAAATCAAATTAGCTGGATTGTTTTTTACGCCAAGAATCAATAATCAAGAAAAGTGAATATCATGTCTATATAAGAGACAAGCTTAATTCATTTACGAATGGGATTAAGGGGAGTGAATAGAAAGAGGATGCTGAAGAGAAACTGATGAAGAATATCTTCATACAGTCCTGATCAATCAAGCTGAAGGAGAGCT
>MU224931.1:5731417-5743081 GCA_018584345.1 Thuja plicata
AATCAAGTCATAAACACACTATGAGAAAAGATAGTGATAGTGAAAGTGAAGAAGAAGATCTTGATGAAATTGAAGCACTTATGGCTAGAAGAATGCAGAGAGGCAAAGGTAAATAGAAAGGTAAATTGCCACTTGTATGTTTTAATTGTAAAGAGATTGGACACTTTGCTGCAAGATGTCCTAACAGGAGAAAAGATGATAGAAGTAATGATAGGTCATTTGAAAATAAGTTTGACAGAGGTGATAATCGAGATTACAGAAGCAACCAACAATCATAAAGAATAGATACTCAAGACTACAAGGACAAAGGAAATAAGACCAGTTACCTAGCTACATGCAAAGATGAAGATACTGACATCGAATCTGATGAAGACATCGAGATGGTGTTTGTGGCAGTAAAAGATGATTCAGATGATGATGAAGAAAGGTATGTAGAAATTGCACTCATATCTAAAGATAGTAAAAATGATGTATGGATCATAGATAGTGGATGAACTCACCATATGACCAGTGACAAACAAAAGTTTGAGAATTTTGAATACTACAATGGTGGTTCAGTAAGAATGGGTAATGATACACCTTGTCCAGTTGAAGGTAAATGAACTATAATGTGGAATAACCTGATAAAATGTGAAAATGCTTATTGGTTGAAAGGATTGAATTATAATCTATTGAGTGTTTCTCAACTGAAAAATTTAGGTCACAGAGTAGCATTTGAAAATAAGAAGGCAAAAATCTTTAATGAATGAGGAAGGCTTATTGGTACTGATGAGTAGACAAAAGGTAACTTATTCTATTTGAATGATACTGACACCACTTGCTTAATGGCTAGAAACAAATACATATGGTTGTGGCATAAAATATTGTGTCATGTAAACTTTGACAACATGATAAAGATAAGCAGAAAGAGAAATGTAATAGGCTTACCGATGATGACTAAGCCCGACAATGTCATGTGCAAAAATTGTCAAAAAGGTAAGATGACAAAGTCTAGTTTCAAAAGAAAAACCCATACATCTAATGCCATTATATAATTAGTCCATATTGATCTATGTGGACCCATGAGGACAAAGATTTTCTATGGTGATAGATATTTTATTCTCTTTTTTGATGATTACTCTAGAATGATGACAATTATGCTTCTAAAAGACAAATCAGAAGCATTTAAATGTTTAAATGGTACAATACAATGGTAGAAAAATAAAGTGGTAAAGAATTGAAATGCTTAAGATTAGATAGAGGAGGGGAATTTATTTCAGATGAATTCACTAACTTTTATAATGAGCATGGAATCAAAAGATAGGTCTCTACACCGAGAACACCACAAAAAAATGGAATTACTGAAAGAAGGAACATATCCATTGTTGATTGTGCAAGGACACTAATGATAGAGAAGGGAATCACCCAAATCTTCTAGAGGGAAGCTATCAATACTATTGTTTACACATTGAACAAAGTACAATTGAAGAAAGACACCAAGAAGACACCCTATGAGCTATGGTATGGTTACACACCCAATGTAAGTTACTTCAAAATCTTTGGCAGTCAATGTTATATCTTAAAAGATTATAGAAATCAAAAGATTGACTCCAAAAGTGATGAAGGAATCTTTCTAGGGTATTCCACCAAGAGCAAGGCTTATAAATGTCTCAATAAAGCCTCTAACAAAATTGTTGAAAGTGCAAATGTAAAGATAGATGAATTTGCAGAGAAGAATGAAAAGGAAAGCACAAAAGAACCAGAGGAATACAACAGGTTTGTTTGCAATGAAGAACCTAACACTCTACCTAGACAATAATGTATAGCTCTCGAGCAATAGAATATTTTACCCGAGTATTAGGCTGCAAATACCAAAAATCAGGATATTGCTCAAGATGATGTACCAAGCAATGGAGATCAGAATGAAGGAAAAAATGATGATCAAGATGATAGACAAAGGATTGAACCTATACTTTCTAGATATTTCAGAAGGAACCATCCACAAAACCAGATCATAGGAGACAAGAAGGCTAGTATGAGAACCAGAAGTAAGTCTCTAAACACAAGATGTCTAATTTGTGATTTTGAGCCAAAATTTGTCAATGCTGCACTTGATAATGAAGAATGGATTAGTGCTATGAATAAAGAAAATGAGAATATAGAGAAAAAAAAGACATGAACACTTGTACCAAGACCAAATGACAATAATTTCATCTATACAAAATGGATATTCAGGAAAAAACCGAATGAGAATGGAGAAGTCACCAGAAACAAAGCAAGACTAGTATGCAAGGGGTATGCACAAGAAGAAGGGATTGACTATGGAGAAACCTTCACACCCATTGCTAGGCTAGAAGGAGTGAAAATATTACTTGATTATGCTACATGTAAAGGATTCAAGGTGTACCAAATGGATGTCAAGTCTGCATTCCTAAATGGAATACTTGAGGAAGAGGTATACATTGAGCAACTAGAAGGGTTTGTTGATCCAAACAAGAGGAACATGGTATGTAGATTACACAAAGCCTTGTATGGATTGAAATAAGCACCCTGAGCCTGGTATGAAAGACTTCATTCCTATCTCATAAGTATTGGATTTGTAAGAACTAGTGAAAACAATAATATTTATTTGAAGGAAGATATTGATGCTAACATTTTGATTGCTGAAATATTTGTTGATGACATCATATTTGGAGGCAATGATATGTTATGAAAATCATTTGCAAAAGAAATTAGCAAAGATTTTGAGATGTCTATGTTTGGAGAGATCAAGTTCTTTCTTGGTCTATAGATCATGCAACAAGATGAAGGCATTTTCATTACACGATCCAAATACATCAAGGAAGTGCTAAAAATATTCAAGATGGAAGATTCCAAGCCAGTTGGAACACTGATGACAACTGGATGTAAGCTGACAAAGGAGGATAAGTAACTTGAGGTAAATCAAACTTTGTACATATCAATGATTGGCAAACTCATGTATGTTGTACATACTAGACCTGATATTGCACATGCAGTAGGAATAGTTGCAAGATTTTTTGCTAATCCCAAGGAATCACATATGACTGCTGTGAAAAGAATCCTAAGATATCTGAAGAATACCAAGGAATATGGCTTATGGTATAAAAGAGAAGGCAAATTTGAACTTAAGGTCTTTACCGATGCTGATTGGGCTGGAAACATTGATGACCGAAAGAGCACAACTAGAGGAGCATTCTTTATGGGTGACAGACTTGTCACATGGATCAACAAGAAGCAAGGATGCACCTCTTAGTCTATTGCAGAAGTAGAGTATGTTGTTGCTGTTGCAAATTGCTCAAATATTGCATGAATCAAATAATTATTGGAAGGTATGCATATAAAAATTCTTGAACCAGTAATTATCTATTGTGACAATACCAGTGCAACAAACATTTCCAAGAATCCAATCATGCATGCTAAGACAAAGCATATTGCTATCAAGTATCATTATTTGAGAGAATAAGTTTAAGCAAAGGAGGTGATACTTGAGTATGTGCAATCAAAGAAACAATTAGCTAATATCTTCACCAAGTCACTACCCAAGGATGCATTTGAGTACTTGAGAAAGAGACTAGGGGTCAGACCCTTGTCTACTGGTTAGTAAGATGACTAGAAGGCTGCATCAATCTAAATATTATCAGAATATCATTCATGTTGATGTAAGCAGAGAGATGGACTTCAAAGATACAACTATACACAACAAGGTATTTAACTACTCCAAGCACTAGAGTTGTTATATTGCTGATGGATTGGGAAATTCAAGGAGTATATTATGGATAGAAAGATTGTTTGGCATTACTATCAAATATTTGTTTGGCATTACTGTCAAAGGGAGAGATTATATCCATTATCACATTAGGGAGAGATTATATCCATCACATTATCCAAAGGGAGAGATGTAACCAGAAAGGGAGAGTACATACAAAGGGAGAGAATTATTGACAAGAGACATCAAAAAGAAAAGAGAACAGTAAAAGGGAGAGAGTTTGACACAAGAAGAGAACACATCACAACAGAAGAAGAAAGATTCTACATCTATCTAGTGAAGGGATTGAAGACAGAATGAGAGTTGCAAGAATCAAATCAAAGCTCAATAAGCTTACCGAGGACTAGATATTTGTATTGGTTGTAGTACATAAGATTGGTAGTTTGATGAACTTCAACTGTTATATTTCATGTTGTATTAGTGATACTATAGTGTGATAATGTAGTGTGTTTCCATCAATGCCAAAGGGAGAGATTGACGAACTATAACTGATTGAATGTTTGAAGATGTTAAGTTGATGGTCACCATGACGCAGAAAGTTAATGCAAGACATTAAATCAGTTAATGTATTGTATTTTCATTGATGTCAACTTGATATAATATGTATGGTCATATACATATTGCTAAAAACTTCAAAGAACCGATGAATCAAAGGCTATGCTATCAATAATGCACAAAAGTTAAGTATTCACAAAGTGACTGTATACACCGATGGAGTGCACACCGACAGATAGAGTAAACCAACAAGAGCAAAGTCACAGTGTTACCCGATGAGCAAAAGAACAACATTACCAATGAGCAAAGTCACAGTGTTACCAAATGATAAAAGTCATAGTTTAACTCGACGGTCAGAATTACAGTGTTTCCCGACGGACGAAGATCCCAAAGACAACTGAAGTCACACCGACGGAACTGTCAGTTGTCACCAATGACTAACTGAAGTATTGACCGACAAAACAAAGATTTCAGAAATGAAAAAATGCTTAGCTATCAAGATCTAAATATAGACTTAATTGGTACTTATCATTATTTTAATCGACAAGATAAAGTCGAAGATAAGTAAAGGTTTTAAAGCTGCTTAGTCCAGTTGGCAAGAAGATCTCTACGAGATAAATCAAGAGTTTTTCTTTAAATCTAATTAGGTGAGAATTGTGGATCACGCCAAGATCAAGAAAGCCAAGAAATGGTGAACTCATGTCTATATAAGAGACAAGCTTATTTAATATGAAGAAGGGGAGTGACAAGAAAATAGATGCTGAAGAGATTCTAAAGGAGAAGAAAGTCTTCATATTCAGACTTGATCAATCAAGCTGAGGAAAGAGCTAATTTTTGTAGACACCGACGAATAGTGATACAACATCATAAAGCAGAACAGTGTGGAGCAAATGTATTGAATTGATAACATTGATCAGAAAGGTAATGCACTTACAATAGATCTGAAAATATGCAATTCAAGTTGTATATGTGAACAGATCAATTTACTGTTTCAGTTTAACCACTGAAGCATCAAGTCTCTTAACCGAGTAGGACTTAAAAGTCTTTTCTAATTGAGATACATCCCAAGGAGTATCAAAAATTTTGATCATAAAAAGTAGCATTGGATATGTTTGATACCTATTGATAGGACAAGTGAGTGTTTGATCAAGGATGGTAGCATTAGATGCCAGATACTAAGTGACAAACTATTCATTTAAATCCTCTAACAAGGTCACACCTAACAGCATGTTTGTAACCTTTAACAGGGTTGGCTCTTCACCGAGCTCACTTCAAAAGAGTGAAAATTTGGGGTACCGGTCCTAGTAGTTTTTCCCTTAACATGGTTTCCACGTTAAAAATCCATGTCTTAATGTGTCTATGAGTCATTACTTTACTATTTTTCATTTCACATAAGTAAATTTGGATTGATCGGTATACACTATTTATTTACCGTGTTTCAGTAAGTAGAAAGACTGCTTATCGGTAAACATACAGTAGAAGGTTTTACAAAGCATTCCAACAAGTAGTAATTTGATATAAGTATTTCAAGGTAATCATCTTGCAGGACTGAATATAACTAGAGGCTTATAAATGTGGTACTAAGTCTTAAGGGTTGATTTAAGGATTAATTTTTGAGGCCATTGATTCACCCCCCCCTCAGTTATTACTAACACTCTCTAGTATTGGACCCACTACCCTTACATCAGATTGGTATCAGAGCTTTTGAAGATTTGGGCTTGTGTTGTTTTGGGTGTTATTTTTAGTGGAATCTATAGATTCATCCAAGATGGTGACCAGTGCTAAGCTAGCAAAGAATGTTGAAGAGCAAAAAGAGGAGAACAAACTCCTAAAGGAACAGTTGGCCAAAATGGCAACAAAGTTGGAAGAAGTGCATCTTGGGACTGCATTAGTTAGTGAAATGATGAGAGAAGTAGATGGAAAGGGTAAATCAGTGGCCGAGGAAGACATAGTACCAAAGCCAAACCTTGTGCTTCAAGAAGATCCATTCTTGAAAGGATTAAAGGCAATGAGTTGTAAGTCCTTAGAAGGTGTGCCTCTATTTAGTGGCAAGATGGAACCAGAGTTAATCATGCAGTGGATAGAAGGTCTCAAGAATCACTTTGATTGTGACAGTATGATCGAAGCTCAAAAAGTTAGAATAGCTAAGACAAGATTGAGAGGAACTGCTCTCACTTGGTGGAAATTTGTCCAAGATCAAAGGACTAAAGAAGGAAAGAATCCCATAACCAGTTGGAAAGGTATGTTGTCTAGGAAACTTATCTTCTTGATGATAATGAAGTGCAGTTGCACAAGAAAAGGCAAAATCTAAGACAAAAAGACTTGGAAGTTAGTGCCTATACAGAAGAGTTTCATAAGCTATGCTTAAGGTCTCATGTAATGGAAGAAGAAAGCCTAAAATTGGCTAGGTATCTGAATGGTCTTAAATGGAGTATTCAAGAAGAAATTAGTCTCTTAAGCCCCAAGAGTGTACACCAATTCTATCAACTATCTCTCAAGGTGGAAGACAAGTTCAAGAAGAAGAAAGACTCAAACAGTAGAGGAAGAGGAAGATACAATAGAGGTCATAGAGGAGGATATGGAGGAAGGAACTCTGAAGCTAAGAATCAGAGTGAGTCCAGACTCATTGAGAATCAAGGAGAATCTAGTAACACCAGAGGTGGTTACAACAAAGGAAGACGTTCAAATAATAGTTCAAGAGGAAGAACTAATAACCAAGGGAGATGATCTTACTTTTCTTCGATGAAGTGTTACAACTATCAACAATCTAGACATCTTGCATATCAGTGTCCTCTGAAGAGTTCCAAATCACAAGGAGGAGAAAAGAGAGTTCACTATGTGCAAGAAGAGTCTTCTAGCAGCAAGACAACAGAAGTTGCATTAGATTTTGAGATGGGAGAGAATCTAATGATTCATAGAGCACTCCTCAAAGAACCCATCAAAGAAGAGCCAAGCCAAAGAAGATATTTGTTTCAAGTCAAATGCAAGGTACTCGGTAAGGTCTGTAAAGTTATCATAGATTCAGGATCTACTGATAATATTGTTTCTTTAGAAGCTATTGGAAAATTAAAATTGAAAAATATTCCTCATACTAATCCTTATAGGGTTACTTGGTTGAATAAAGATCAACATGTATTAGTTAATGAACAAGCTTGGGTAGAATTTTCCATAGGGAGATATAAGGGTCAGGTTTTGTGTGATATCCTACCCATGGATGATTGTCATCTATTGTTGGGTAGACCATGGCAGTTCGACAGAGCTGCAGTACATGATAGAGTTAAGAACTCCTATTCCTTTAAGAAAAATAGAGTGACTTTAAAGATACAATCAATCTCGGAAGAAGGTGAAGTGAAGAAAGTGGGTCCCAACCTATTGTTGGTCGGTGAGAAAGAGTTCTTGAAGACATTGAAAGAAGAAGATGGAGTAGGCTTTGTTTTAGTTTTGAAACCAAAGCATGAAGGGAAATAAGAAGGAAGAGTTACCTTTAGAGATACAAAGGTTGTTAACTCAATACCATGCCATAGTTAGTGATGGTCAACCAACTACCCTACCAATTGAGAGATCTATTAGTCATTAGATTGAATTTATCCCAAGAGCCTCACTTCTAAACAAAGCTTCTTATAAAATGACCCCACAACAAAATACAAAGATTTCTAACCAAATCCAAGCACTAATTTACCAAGGGTGTATTAGAAAGAGAATAAGTCTATGTGTTGTTCCCATAGTCTTAGCCCCAAAGAAAGATGGTACTTGGAGGTTGTGTACCGATTCCAGGGCCATAAATAGTATCACTATTCGGTATGGGATTCCCCATACCGAGAATAGAAGATTTGATGGATTGTCTTGGTGGAGCTAGATATGACTCCAAGATAGATCTTAAGAGTGGATATCACCATATCAAAATTAAAGGGGGAGATGAGTGGAAGACTTCTTTTAAGACTACCAAAGGACTTTATGAGTGGCTTGTTATGCCTTTTGGGTTATCAAATGCCCCAAGAATATTTATGAGATTAATGAATGAGGTTTTGAAGGAATTCATTGGAAAATGGGTTGTAGTGTACTTAGATCACATCCTAGTGTTCAAAAAAATAAAAGAGGATCATCTTGGACATCTACAAATGGTAATGCAGAGATTGCATGAGGAAAAGATGACAATCAACTTGGAAAAGAGTGAGTTCATGAAGCAAGAGTTGGTATATCTAGCTTTTGTTATCTTAGAGGGTAACTTGAAGATGGATATCAGGAAGGTGGAAGCAATCTTGAATTGGCCTACATCAAAGTCAGCTAATGAAGTAAGAAGCTTCCATGGTTTAGCATAGTTCTACCGGAAGTTCATCAAATAGTTCAGTGAAATCAGTGCACCTATTTTAGATGTCATCAAAGGAGGTATGAAAGCCAAGTTCCAATGGAATGAGCACGAAGATAAGGTATTTGATTATTTGAAGGAAAGGATAGTAACTCAACCGATATTGACACTTCCTAGTTTTGACAAGTTGTTTACTGTGGAGTGTGATGCTAGTAATATTGTTGTCGATGCAGTTTTTAGTCAAGAAGGAAAGCCAGTAGCCTTTCACAGTGAGAAGCTCAGTGATGAAAAATAGAAGTATTCCTCATATGATTTGGAATTGTATGCATTAGTGAAAGCACTAAGGAAATGGAGATATTATCTCCTTCCCAAATAATTTGTATTCTTTACCGACAACTAGGCTTTAAGTTTTTTGAATTCACAGGATAAACTAAGCCATAAGCACATGAAATAGGTGGAGTATATACAAGCCTACACCTTCACCATAAAGCACAAGAAGGGAGTACAAAACAAGGTAGCAGATGCATTGAGTAGAAGGCTTCTCATAGTACAAGAGGTTCAACTAAGAAGCATTGGCATAGAGAGTTTCAAAGATTTGTATCCAGTAGATGAAGACTTTTTAGTAGCATACAAGGTATGTCAAGATTTTCAAAATAATTTTCATAGTGAGTATTCTGAGTATACTCTTCACGAAGGTCTTTTGTTTAAAGGAGGACAACTTTGTATACTGATAGGTTCAATGAGGGAGAAACTAGTACAAGAGAAGCATAATGGTTTATTAAGTGGACATTTTGGGTTTAATAAAACTCTAGAATTGGTAAAGCGATACTACTATTGGCCAAAAATGAGTAGGGATATCCAGAAGTATGTAGAGACTTGTATATTCTGTCACAAGTCCAAGGGGAATTCATCTAATGTAGGATTATATCAGCCCTTTCCTATCCTGAATAGACCTTGGGAATGCCTTAGTATGGATTTTGTAGTTGGATTACTAAAAACTAGGCAGGGAATGGACAACATCTTTGTGATTGTTGATAGGTTCAGCAAGATGGCTCACTTTGTTCCATGCAAGACCACACATGATGTATGTGTATAGTTAGAAAATGGAAGCACTTCCATGGTAGACTGGTTTAGCCTTCTGAGTAAGTGGTTTGGGGTCATATCAAGCACCTTGAATGGGTTCCTGATCTAGACCTGACTTGCCCCCTGTTCTGCCCCACTTTCCACTTCTTTCCAACCTGATTTTTGCATCCTGGACTGCAGATCTAAGATCTTTGACATCAGGGTCAGGGCTGAATTTTTGGGTCTATGTCAACCTCAACCCTGATCTAGGTCAAGGTCGACCTCAACCCTGACCCAGGGTTCAAACTTCAGGGTCTTCCAATTTCTAGATGTCGGTCTTTGCAAAAGTTATTTCCCGCTTCCAGGCTGGCTGTTTCAGGTTCCAAAACATTGATTCCTAAATTATATTTAACATAGGTCCTCTCCTAGGGGTAAAGGCTTTAATGAGAATTTAATTCTCCTATGTTGGCCTCCTTAGAAGATTGTGCCTTAATTTCATATAAAAGGGAGCTTTCTCCTCTCATTTTCTCTAAGTCTTCTCATGGTGATCAAAGCATTCTAAAACTATCTTCAAGTTCTATTCAAGAAAGAAATCAAGCGAGATTTCAACCAAGTATTCATCCATTTAAGTATCCATTTTCATGAAGGAGATCCATTGGAGGCCATTGAAGGATTGAAGCTACATAGTGCCCTTTTGGTGATCTCTCCATCCACCTTCTTCCAAGCCTATTCCAAATTCAAGAATCCATTCAAGACTTGGTGTTGGAGATCTACAAACAAGAGATTGAAGACATCCTACCTTTCTACATTCTACATTTTGAGGTACACTTGTGGATTCAAGGATTCAAATCCACCACAAGGACTTTTACAAGAAAGGTGAATTTAAGCATTTACTTTGTCCATTTCTGCAATTTCAATTACATATATTTGAGGTTAATTCCAAAACTAGGGTTTGACCAAGGCAAAACCCTCCACCACAAAAAACAATCCCCTTTTTCTTATAGGTACAGGTTTAGAACAATTGATTTGAGACCAGATCTGGATACCCTTTTCGGCTTTCTTTTGGACAACGCAAACAGATTTTCTGTCAGACCTGTGCAGGTCAGGGTTGACATTATTGGGTCAGGGTCGACATTTGTGGGTCAAGGTTGACCTTTTTCAGAAGACGAAATCAGAATGGAAAAATATTTTTTGGTTTTGTTCGTCTTTGCGTTCCGATTTGGGATCAACTGTCAAGTTTTCCAGAAATAGTCTACAGACCTCAGAAAACAACATTCTTTGATCTGCAATATTTCAAGGTTAGTGCATTTCTCCTATCCTTTTCAATTCAAATCCTTAATCATTCTAAATCTATCACACATTCCTTTCCATAAAATGGGGAATTTAAGACTTTCTTCTTGCTCTCATTTCCAAATGATTGATTCATTTGTGCATTGATCCTTTTTGGGTTGATCAATTTGGATCTTTTCTTTGTGCATCTTGGCATATAAGAGGAATATCTTATCTTTCCCCCATATATTTCTTATGTTACATTGTTATATGTTACATTTTGGTGACCTCTATTTTATATGTTACATTTTGGTGAACCCGCGATAGACAACACTTTCTTTTTGGTGTTAGATTTGCATCTTATGTTAGATCTTACATGCATTTAAAACTGGATTTCTTTTATGCTCTTGCATTTATATATCAAAAATTAAAAATTAAAAATTTCTTTAAAAATACAAAAACATTTACATTTTTCATGCTTATAGATTTCATTTGAATGCATTTGGATGTATTTAAGTCTATTCTCTATGCATTTATCTATTCATTATCATGTTGCACAAGTTGTTTCAAGTGTTTTTCAAACATCCTTCTATAAGTTTTGGGATTAAACAACATCCTCCTCTTACCTTACCATTGAATGATGTTACACCTAGAAAGACTTTATTTAGTACATGTGATGTTGCTTTGTCCTCTCTTGTATTACCTTGTAAGGATATATTAGAGCAAGAAGATGACTTTAATCTTTCTCTCCATCATATTTCTCTTT
>MU224931.1:5746093-5795837 GCA_018584345.1 Thuja plicata
ACCCCCCCCTCTCTCTCTCTCTCTCTCTCTCTCTCTCTCTCTCTCTCTCTCTCTCTCTCTCTCTCTCTCTCTCTCTCTCTCTTTGACCAGTGATGTCTCTCTTATCATGATCTTAGGTTTGATAAAGAATTAAGTCCCTTGGGGGCTTGAGGATTTGTTTGTCCCTTTTGATTCCAATAAGATTTTCCTTTCTCTATGTTCTCCTTTACCAAGAGTTTGTGTTGAGCTCATACTCTTGGTAAAGTGGGGGCTAAATGTATAGTCAAAAAATGGAAGCACTTCCATGGTAGACTAGTTTAGCCTTTTGAGTAAGTGGTTTAGGGTCATATCAAGCACCTTGAATGGGTTCCTGATCTAGACCTGGCTTTCCCCTTGTTTTGCCCCACTTTCCACTTCTTTCCAACCTGATTTTTGCATCCTGGACTGCAGATCTGAGATCTTTGACCTCAGCGTCAGGGTTGACCTTTTGGGTCGATGTCAACCTCTACCTTGACCTAGGTCAAGTTTGACCTCAAACCTAACCTAGGTTAAGGTCAACCTTGACCTTGACCCAGGGTTCAAACTTTAGGGTCTTCCAGTTTCTGGATGTCGGTCTTTGCAAAAGTTATTTCCCGCTTCCGGGTCAGCTGTTTCAGGTTTCGAAGCATCGATTCCTAAATTATATTTAACATAGGTCCTCTCCTAGGGGTAAAGGCTTTAATGGGAATTTAATTCTCCTATGTCGGCCTCCTTAGAAGATTGTGCCCTGGTTTCATATAAAAGGGAGCTTTCTCCTCTCATTTTCTCTAAGTCTTCTCATGGTGATCAAAGCATTCTAAAACTATCTTCAAGTGCTATTCAAGACAACAATTAAGCAAGCATTCATCCATTCAAGTATCCATTTTCATGAAGGAGATCCATTGGAGGCCATTGAAGGATTGAAGCTACATAGTGCCCTTTTGGTGATCTCTCCATCCACCTTCTTCGAAGCCTATTCCAAATTCAAGAATCCATTCAAGACTTGGTGTTGGAGATCTACAAGAAATAAATTGAAGACATCCTACCTTTCTAAATTCTACATTTTGAGGCACACTTGTGGATTCAAGGATTCGAATCCACCACAAGGACTTTTACAAGCAAGGTGAGTTTAAGCATTTACTTTGTCCATTTCTACAATTTCAATTACATATATTTGAGGTTAATTCCAAAACCGGGGTTTGACCAAGGAAACCCCCTCCCCCACAAAAAACAATCCCCTTTTTCTTACAGGTACAGGTTCATAATAGTTGATTTGAGACCAGATCTAGCTACCCTTTTCAACTTTCTTTCGGATGGTGCAAACAGATTTTCTGTCGGACCTGTGCAGGTCAGGGTTGACATTATTGGGTCAAGGTTGACATTTTTAGGTCAAGGTCAACCTTTTTCATAAGACGACATCGAAACAGAAAAAGATTTCTGGGTTTTGTTCGTCTCTACATTCTGGTTTGGGATCAATTGTTAGTTTTTCCATAAATAGTCTAGAGACCTCAGAAAACAACATTCTTTGATCTGCAATATTTCAAGGTTAGTGCATTTCTCCTATCCATTTCAATTCAAATCCTTAATCATTCTAAATCTATCACACATTCCTTTCCATAAAATGGGGAATCCAAGACTTTCTTCTTTGCTCTCATTTCCAAATGATTGATTCATTTGTGCATTGATCCTTTTTGGGTTGATCAATTTGGATCTTTCCTTTGTGCATCTTGGCATAGAAGAGGAATATCTTATCTTTCCCCCATATATTTCTTATGTTACATTGTTATATGTTACATTTTGGTGACCTCTATTTTATATGTTATAGTATGTTACATAGAAAATCTATTGTTTAGAGAAGCAATAAGGATACATGGATTACCTTCGAGTATAGTATCAAATTGAGACTCCAAGTTTATGAGTCATTTTTGGAAAACCTTGTGGCAGAAGCTTGGTACTAATATTTCCTTTAGCTTGGCATATAATCCATAGAACGATGGTCAGACTGAAGTAGTGAACCAAAGGTTAGGAAATCTATTGAGATGTCTCATAAAAGGGTATGGACAATCATGGGATTAGTTACTTGCTCAAGTAGAATTTGCCTATAATGATATAGTCAATAGATCCACTGGAAAGAGCCCTTTTGAAATAGTGTATGGGATTCATCCCAGAGGTATATGTGAACTCAGGGATCTTGGAAGAAATGCAGAAAAGAGTGGGTATGCTAAAGATTTTGCTCAATCCATGAAAGAGGTCCATGATGCACTGAAGGGAGCATTGATGGAGAATACAATTCACACCAAGTAGAAGGTAGATAAAAAGAAAAGAGATGTTCAGTCTCAAGTTGGCGATTTGATCATGGTGCACCTAAACAAAGCAAGGTTGCAAAAGGGTGTTCCGAGTAAACTTCAGATGAGGAAAATAGGCCCCTTTGAAATTCATGCAAAGCATGGGTCTAATGCTTATAAAGTTGATCTTCCTGCAGACATCGGATTATCTCCACTTTCCAATGTGGCATATATAGTGTCCTATAAAGGACCAATTCCAGAAGGAGGTCATGATCTAACAATAGACACCAAAGACCTCAAGGCATTCAAACTTCCAGTTGCACCAAAACTAAAAGTAGAGAAAATCCTGAATTCAAGAGTTGCCAAGCAGACTAGACGGCAGACCTACATGGAACATCTGGTCAAATGGAAAGGACAAGTTGATTCGGAGGCAACATGGGTGCAAGAGACAGATTTCAAGAAGTTAGGCATCAACCCTAACTTACTCCAATCACCTAGAAGTTGATTTCTTTTATTTTGGGGAGTATGGTTCAAGAGCACCTAGGTTAGGAAGCATTTTTGGTTTGTAAGGTGTCTTGTTCTACCACTTTTGTAATGACCTAGGTCAATCGGTGAACAAACACCATTGTTGCTTAGTAGTTTGATTTTTCATTTTTGTGGGTGTGATAAGGTTGTTTGTAAACCTCTGGAAATCCAACAAATCCTCTAGCAACCAAAAATGGTGAAATGACACTAAGTTATACTGGTGCTTGGTTTATGCTGGTACTCAAGAAACTTTATTGCTCGGGAATGCTACTCAGGAACCTTGTTTGGGTTACACTAGGTTGCTCAGCTATGTTGTGCAGAACTCTCAAGAATGTCACTCAGTAATGTCTCTTGGGTTACACTTGGTGCTCAGGGATGTTGCTCGGTGATGTTGCTCTGGGTCACTTGCAGATTTCAGGTTTATTCTTACACTCGGGTGTTGAGGATTCTTCTTTTACTAACTCTCATTCTGCTACTCAGTAAAGTCAACACTGTCATTTGGTAATGTTAGTTAACAACCAAAAAATCATGGTTTTGTCTTTTCTGATAGACCTAGTCAATCTTAACGGCTCATTACGTGTCACCTTGCCTTCAATAGGCAATGAAACTTGGACGAAGTGATGGGAAGTTGCTAAATGATCATCATAACTACATTCATGAGGATGGTGAAAGTTGTTGGAGAATCGCGGGATAAATATCTACCTACATGTTGTTTAGAATGATGGATGCTTATTGTAATAGTTAGAGGATTTTTGAATAGAAGTTACAGTGTGTTTTTGGTTTATCTTTTGAGTTTTCATTATTTTGATTTCAAGTGTAGATAGCTTAGTTTTGTTCTGTTTTGCAAGCTGTAAGTTCCTAACCTATT
Organism: Thuja plicata; assembly: GCA_018584345.1. Lineage (NCBI taxonomy): Eukaryota > Viridiplantae > Streptophyta > Pinopsida > Cupressales > Cupressaceae > Thuja > Thuja plicata. The sequence continues at coordinate 5,749,769 of MU224931.1, forward strand.
TTGGGTTGTAATATTGCATGGCTCCGCAAGGTTCTTAAATCCATGGTGAGAACCATGTGCCTAGATAGGATTCAAGAGGAGCCCTTGTATATAGTTTTAGGTTTTGTTTCAATAGGAGAGAGTTCAGACATGCAAATGGAGTTCTTACCCTAGGCGAGCTTAAGGATATTTTGGTTAGGAAATAATAGTTGAAGGAATATGTTGTGAGTATATTGGTTGAATAAGTTGATTTGGCCAGAAGCATGAATCTACCCTTGTAGGTTAATAAAGCATGGAGAGATGATTCATTGATGGGGGACTGGGTCTTGAGTGAAAGGTGAAGATCTTAGTGACTTCCCTTAGGTTAGGGTGCAGAACACCCTAGAAGTTCAGTGTAAGAGACCTTAGAGCAGAGTCACACTGACTCTCTAGCATTGTACCCACTACCCTTACATCACCTATGACCCTTGTGACTTGAACTTCCACATCCATCCAAAGAAATTAGAACCTTCCATTAGGATAATATCTCATAACCTTAACATCTCACATGCCTATTGACAACCTTTACCCAATTCAAAACTTGCATCTATACCATTCACTTTTTATTTTTATCCAAATATTTCCAAATGCTATATTAGTCTGCCCCTTAAGTCATCCAAACCTTTGATCAAAATCAATACCCCAATCATATTTTTGACTTAGGAGTACCAGTTAATCAATCCCAATCCTAAAGATTAAGAATCATAATGTTTGGTAAGATCCTTATTCATCTCCCTTTGATCTCTAGCTAAGTACAATACTTAAGAACATGCCTATCTTAAGTAGTGTATTTAGTTATCCCTTATTGTTTAGATTAATTAGCTTACGAATTGGCTCTCCTAAGTTGGTGAACTCCAAATAATCTCATCCCCTCTTGCTTAAGAACTTTCTTATCCCAAGTAAGAGAAGATAAATCCCAAATCAATCCCTTAATATCAAAGGATCTAACTCTTCCAAGTTTGTCTAGATCCAAATCCAATCCAAAATCAAAATCAAAATCCCACCACAATAAAAATTAAAAAATCAAAATCCAATATTTAATCAAAAAACACAAAATTTTAAATCTCTTTGTATTTTTAGCAAGGAATGAAATTTTTTTATTGGTTCTTTCCTGTAGGAGCTATTGAACTAGTTTATATATAAATATATTAGTGGCTTTCCACTTTTTCCAAAAAAATAAAAATAAAAAAAATTCAAACCTTTTGCTCCTAGTCCAAAAGTCTTAGTCATCCACCTACTCACCTTTGTCACCAAACCTTAGTCACCAAATCCTTGTCCTTTCATATTCACCCACTTTAACCAACTAATAATTTATCCAACATTCACATTCTTATACATCCCCCATCCAATCACAAATAACCTTAACTAACCTTCATAACAACAACCTCAACTTCAACACATTAACCAAAATCAACCCACATATACCTGTTGAGTCACACTTCACCCAAGGTCACATTTGCATGGAAAACACTAGGTCACAACTTAAGAATATATTGGCCTTCAAATAAAATACCAATGCCTAATGGAAGACATAACCAATCAACATGAAAAAGAAGATATAGTGGATAATCCCTATATGTCCCCTTATTTGGCTATCTTTTTTTAATGATCCTTATAATCAAGGTAGGATGGAAAAGCCATATATTACAACAAAAATAATGTCCTATTAGAAGTCATTAGGGAATGAGATAAATCCCCACAAAACTTTGACATATCCCAACTTACAAACAACACAATACTTTCTCCTTGGCTAGTTCATCTAATAAAACATCCACCCAACCACTCCGACTTTCACAAAAGTTCATCCAACAACTCCTTAGTCTCATCTCCAACAATATAAAATGCAATATTACTCATACAACCATGAATTCTATGGATAACATTGTAGCTAATGTTCATCAACAACAACCTATTTGCACCCCCTTTTCCATCATTAATAGTTCAATCATACCTCTACCCTCATCTTCATTAAATACATCTACCATTAACGTGAACACTTAATCTTACGCATACATACCTCTACCACCGTTACCAAGATCTATCATAGGTACACACCACACATATAACCAATACCATGCCTCCAATATACAAAACATTGTCCAAGAATTGAAATATATTAGAAACATGCTTCAAAGCCTACAAAATAGGGGTAAAAATAAAGAGTTTGCGTTTGGAGATATATGTCCTTACCCCTTTGATAGATCTGTCACAATAACACCCTTTCCTTTAAATTTTGAAATGCTCAAGTTTAAAAAATATAAGGAAAATGTTGCTTCATGTAACTCCTCAAAGAATTTTATGTAGTATTCCAAAAACTCTCCTATAATGATCATTATCTCAAGAGAATATTTTGTAGAAGCCTAGGTGGTTGTATGCTTGAATGGCTCAAAAGTTTTCTACAAGGGTCAATATCCACATATCTCAAATCTGTTAGAATTTTTTTTGTGCATTACTCTTATAACATTGAGCATAAAAAACCTTTGACTAATTTATGCAATACCAAAAAAATAAATGGAGAAACCCTTTTGAATTTCCTATAACATTGGAGACATATTTCCAATAGGTTTTCATGGACTATACCTAAATTACACTTAGTAACAATGTTTATCCAAAATTTGGTTCAACCTTTGTACTTCCAATTGCAAATACTATGCTTGTAGGAATTTAAAACTGTCATCAATAACAGAGTACCTATAGAACAAGATCTCATTCAATAAGGTCTCATCAAACATTATGGTAAAGATGACTATGCCTCATCTTCAAATGAAAAACCTAAGTTTTGGGATAAAACAAACATGTCATCAATGATGGTGTCACCGATTCTAAATATTTACAAAACATTCAAAAACCATCCAATACATCCAACAAACACAATCATTATGACCCACTACTTCAATAACAATAATAAAATTGTAACCAAAACAATAACTTCACTATTCCATGTAGACAAAACAACAACATTAGCAACAATAATAAAACATGATGCAAGTATACACCTATAGCCTAACCCTATAAATTTCATATGCCATCGCCTTTTCCAAAAAAAAAACATAATGATCTACCCAATCACCAAACCATATATGAGAATCAACCCAAATCTTCATGGTCCAAGGATAATGAATATTGAAAATACCATAGAATCAAAGGTCATGATATAAAGAAATGCATGAAACTTGAGAGTTTCATTCAAGACCTTATTGGTAGAGGAAGGACCTACACAAGATTCCTCAAATGCAAAACTTAAGATTTACAATGATCTGTTCCTTAAAAATGGAAAAGATAAAGCCTAATCATCTTATGTTATATCTCATGATTATGCCACCACCCTATCCACATTTGACTCTCATTGGTCGGATAGAAGAATTGAATTCTCAAGTTAGTACCATTATTGTTAAGAGCACTTATTATAAGAAGAAGGATCATGATCCAAGGGGATTCATTCTCTTCTTCTCCATCTAAATCCACTAGACCTACATCACAATACAATATCCTGAAGACCCTTGACAAAACTCCCACATAAATATCTATTGTAGAGCTCCTCAAAATATCCTATATCCATAAAATAAATCCTTGAGTCACACATTCCTAACAACATAAATACTTCCCAATTCCAAGCCATGATTGGAAACCTTGGCACACAATAGATCACCTTTTATTTACTAAAAAAGGCACTTACACATTGAATATATCTCATAATAAACCCTTGCATATCAAATCCTTCATCCATCACCACAAAATCATGAGTTTCCTTATAGATGGTGGATCCAGCTAGAACCTTTGTACATTAATATTAATAAAACAATAGGGATACCCTAATGAGCTCATTGACCCTCTCAATAAGATCACAATCAAAGCACACACACACACACACATATATATATATGTATGTATGTATATGTATATATGTATATACATATATATATATATACATATACACACACACACACACACACACACACACACACACACACACACACACACATATATATGTATATATATGTATATCTATACATATATATACATATAAATATACATATTGTATCGTCAGAAAATGGAAGCACTTCCATTTTGGACTGGTTTAGCCCTCTGAGTAAGTGGTTTTGGGTCATGTCAAATGCCTTGAGTGGGTCTCTGACTTGGATCTGGATTTTACCCTTGTTCTGCCCCCTTTTCCACTTCTCTCCAGCCTATTTTTGGCATCTTGTACTACAGATATGAGATTCTTGACCTCAGGGTCAAGGTCAACCTTGACCTTGACCTAGGTCAAGGTCAACCTCGAGCCTGACCTAGGTTAGAGTTGACCTCAACCCTGATCCAGAGTCTAGATTTAATGTTTCCGGGGTTTCTGGATGTCGGGCTTCGGAAAGATTTTATTCCCGCTTCTGGGTCAACTGTTTCGGTCTTCAAGGCAGTGACTTTTGAAATTAGATTTAATATAGGTCCAATTCTAGGGGTATAGGTATAATAGGAATTTAATTATCCTATGTAGGCCTCTCTAGAATATTGTGCCCTAGATTGGTATATAAGGAAGCTTTCTCCTCTCATTTTCTCTAAGACTTGAAGCACCTAAGCAAGAAGTAAGCTAAGACGCAAGAAGCAATTTCATCCATCCAAAATCTATGAATGATATATTGAAGCAAGAATCTACTCTCAATAATTCAAGCATTCAAATACATTTAATCATTCAATTCATCAAGGAGATCCATTGGTATCCATTAAAGGATTCAAGCTCTATCGAGCCCTCTTGTTTAAGATCTCTCCATCCACATCCATGCAAGCCTCTTCCTATTCCAAGATCCATTCAAGATTGGTGTTGAAGATCTACAAGAAATTGATTTGAGACATCCTACATCCTACATTCTACATTCTTTTGGATCATACATACTTGTGGATCCAAGCATTCGAATCCTCCACAAGGGTTTCTATACAAGCAAGGTGAATTTTTTTATTTTCTTTGTTTATTTATGCAATTTCAATTATACTTTAAGGTTAATTCCAAAACTTGGGTTTGACCAAGGAAAAACTCTCCCCAAAAAACAAAACCATTTTTATTGTAGGTACAGGTACATGACAGTGAATTACAAAGCAGATTCAGATACCCTTTTCGGCCAGCTTTCAGGATTTGTGAACATAATTTCCATCAGAGCAGTGCAGGTCAAGGTCAACCATTTTGGGGCATAATTACACCTTGAAAAAGAGGTCAAGGTCAACCTCACTCAGAAAAGGAAAATATTTATGGGTTTTGTCCGTCTCTGCAGTTCTGTTCTAGAGCCAATTGCAGAATTTCCTGAAACCTGACACAGACATCAAAAAATAGGTTTTTCCAGATCTGCTATATTTTGAGGTTAGTACTTGTATTCAATTCATTTCAATTAAATTTTTTATATACTCTTCATCCATTATTTGGGATTGTAAGGCTTTCTTCTTCCTTCTTATTTCTGATCGATTGATGCATTGACCATTTTCATATGTTTGATCAAAGTGGATTTTTCCTTTTTGAAATTTGGGGCTAAGAGGACAATCTTACCTTCTCCACTATCTCAACAATACAATTTATCCAAAAAATAATAACAATACATTCAATTGATACCCCACATCATTATTCTTATCTTACATTTTCATGACCGCCCGTTTTATATCTTACATTTTGGTGAAACCGTGATAGACAACTCTTTCTTTTTGATATTAGATTTACATTTCATGTTAGATATTGCATGCATATTAGATTATCCTTCTTTTATGTTCTTGCATTTATATTTTCTTAGTTTATTTCATTTACATTGCATTGGTGTATGAGCTTTACTACCTCTAGTCCTACCTACAATATCTCGGATAGAAGAAGCCATAGACTTATGGGTTCCTTTGATCCTAAGTCTTCCTCTCCTTTCCTTAGGATCTTGGATGATAATTTGATCACTCATGATTCCAATCCTTCTATAGAGCATAAATATTCTCACTCATCTCATGATGAGGATGATGCTTTAAGAGTTCCTCCCAAACAAGTCCAAAAATTGTCAACTGAACTTGATAAAATGGGAAATTGGCTTATTCAAGAAAACCATAATCAATTTTATATTCAAGATATAGAGGCTCTTAAGAAATTCCTTCATGATAGTGATCAAGGTGTTAATCTCTTGCATGGTATTAATCATCTTGTGCATTTAAATGTTAAAATTTTAGCTCAGGGGGCTCAATATTTGGGATTTACTCCTCCTATCACTAGTGTGGAACCTTCTTCGATTCCTTTACCTATTAATCCTACTTATACTCCTCCTTTAGTGACTACATGTCTTACATTTTCCAATTATCTAGCTTCAAATCTTCCACCTCCATCTCTTCCTGTGAGTGTTCCGTCGGTATCTTTACCTACCTCACAACCTTCTTACCATAGTGTTCCTTTTGCCTATTCCAATCCTCCTCCAACTATGGTTCCAAGTGTTCCACCAGTTGTGTCTTCCATTCCTGCTACTTCCTACACTTTTCCTAGTGTTCCAAATGTTTCTATGCCTCCCATTTCTTCTAATGATTCCACAATTATTAGTTTGGCTCAAATTGTGTCCTTTTTACAACAACAACTTGCATCCTTAACTCAATCCGGGTTTAGTATTCCTACATGTGACATGGGTAGTCCTTTATCCCTAGACATTATTCATGCTCATGTTCCTCAACAAGCTGATATGCCTCATCTTGAGAATTACACTGGTAAGGGAGATCCTGTCACTCATGTTAAAACATTTCAAATCCTTTGTAGTGACTATGCTCATGACCATAGGATTTTAGCCAAGTTGTTTGCTAGAACTTTTTGTGATAAGGATTTGCAATGGTATTGTTCCTTGCCTCCTTATTCTATTGATTCTTTTCCAAAACTTTCTAATACCTTTATCCAATAGTTCCAAAATAACATTGGTCTGCAAGTGTCCTTAACTGATTTAATGCATTGTAAACAGAATACTAAAGAAAAATTGACTAAATTTATTGGTAGATTTAAGAATTTGTATGCTCAGACTTCTTATCATGTTCCTAATATTGATATTCAACATATGTTTATTTTAAATTTGCAAAAGGATATTAGAGATAATATTTTGCTTACTGAATTTACCTCTTTTCAACAAGTTTGTGCGGTACTTCATAATTATCAATTACAAGTGAGTCAATTTGAGAGCAAAACTCCAATGGCTCCTGTTCCAGTTGATAAGAGTGATGCTGCTCCTAATCCCAAAAAGTTTCAGAAGCCTAACAACTATGTCAAAATAAATAAACAAACAAATGCAGTTTTTGATCAAGTTGTTGTTGCATCCCATAATGCCACTTCTGCATCCAATGCTTTTCCTTTAAATCGTACGTTTACTCCTCTTTCTGAGTCTTTACATTCTATTATGAGTAAATTTTTAACTGCTAATATGATTACTTTGCCTCCTATTCGACCTCTTCTTCCTACTATGATGGCATCAAAATCCTTTGATCGCAAATCCTTTTGTCAATACCATTGTCAGAATGGCCATGATACTGAGAAGTGTTATTCTCTAAAACATAAGGTTCAAGATTTAATTGATTCTAATGCTTTATCTATTGATCATTTTGATGGTAGTGGGAACAAATTTGTCTCTCCTCCTAATCAAAACCTTCAAATCTATACAAACCCTTTGCCTTCACATGATACTAATACCATTGTTCAACCATCTTCTGTGGATATTGTTTATGATTCAAAGATGGATGATCTCAACCATATTGTTAACCATGTGGAGTGCGCTGTTTCATCTCAACCTACTATTGAAGATCCTTCACCTCCACCTAAACTTCAAATTCAACCTCAATCTAAACAACCTAAGAATAAAAGACCTCGAGAACGCTCGATCACCTTTGATGATTATGAGACCATTAAAGCTCTTGATGGTCCCCTCTACATTTATGCTAGGATTGCTAAGATACCTATGCGTGCTTGTCTTTTTGATCCTACTTCCTTAGTCAATGTCATCACTGAAGAATTTTTTTTATGAAGAACTTAAAATGTGATTATTATGATACATTTGATGTGTGGATCCAAACTTGTAATGATTTTCTCTATCCATCATTTGGTTCTTTTAACTTACCTATTGAACTTTGTGGTAAAGTTGTGGACACTACATTCGTTGTTGTCCCTACTTCGGATCAATTGCAAGTTAAGCTTGGTTTGCCTTGGTTGATTACCATGTGTGCCATTTCTTCTCCTATCCATAAGTGTATTAATTTCATTCATGATGAAGAGATGAAGATGATTAATCATAGCTTATATCAACCTTCTAGGCCTAGGGATTGTGCTACCCTTGACTTCTTTTGTCCTTCATTACCTAATTCATGTTCTTCTCAACTTGATAACCTTTTTTTTCTCATATCAAGCCTTTAAACATCACAAGATTCTTGAGTTAAGTATGCCTCAGATGGATCTTAACTATGGTCTTTTGCCTACACCTTCCATACCTCCTTTATCCATTGCTTCTAGTTTTGTTAATCAAGTTCCTAGTGGTGCTTTACAGCCTACTAAGAATCCTACTAATCCTCCTATAGAACATATGAAGGAACTTGTTGTTGTTCCTCCTAGTTCTCAACATATTTAAAACAAGAAAAAATGTAAAAAATCTACCAATGAACATTGTAAGAAGCGTCTAGCTCACGCTAGGGCCTGTGCTTCTATTCTTTGAGATTCTTTACCTTCTTTTGACCAACCTATGCCTGATGTGTTGGAGGAATTTAATGTTAATGTATCATGTTAAAATGGAAGCACTTCCATGATAAGAATGTTTAGCCCTCCTTAGGGGATGTTTTTGACCACCATCATACTGTCCCCTCATTTCTGCATCATCTCATGGTTCTGTGCCTATTTAGGACCCTTATTGGGCCTCTCCGGGCACCTTCTATCCCACCTGGCACATTTTCTAGGGGTTCTGACCCCCTGGGTCAAGGTCAAAATCAACCTTTACCTAGGTCAGGGTTGACCTCGACCTTGAAATCCCTCTTCCAAATCTGGAAGCTTGTCAACTTCCGGAGGTCATCAAAAATTCATTTTTCCCGCTTTCAGGTTGACTTTTTTGGGTTCCGAAGCGGAAAATTCTAAATTATATTTAATATAGGTCCTCTTCTAGGGGCATGGGTCTAATTGGAATTTAATTCTCCTATTTCAACCTCCTTAGAAGATATTTCCCTAATTTCATATAAAAGGAAGCCTTTCTCTCTCATTTTCCCTAAGTCTTCTAAGTGCAAACAACTCTAACCAAAATTTTGTCAAGAAGCAAAAGGTTCAAGCATCCATTGTTATACATGTTCTCAAGCTTTCAATGTTTTAAATTCTTCCTCTCAAGCATTAAAGTTATCCATTGAAGATCAAGGATTCAAGCTTTCAAGCCTTTGAAGGGATTAGGTTCAAGCTTTCAAGATTCATTATTCAAACCCTAGATCTAGCCATCATGGTGGTATGATCTTCCTTCAAGATCCTTTGTGCATCCTCAAGACTTATTCATTATCTTCAAGGTGGATTCCAAGCATACAATAATGGAGGTTTATTATTTCTATTGAGTCCAAGCTTTCATATTTACATACTTGTCTACATTTGAATTACAATTACATATCTATTGAATATCATAGCTTCATTGTTAGATTAAATTCTACTACTTGCTGGAATTCTTATTTCAATTATTGATTTCAAGGTTAATTCCTAAATTATGGTTTGACTTAGGAAAACCCATCCCCCCAAAAAAACAAACCTCTTTTTATTGCAGGTACAAGTCCAGGATTGCAGATTTGAGGGCAAATCTGGATACCCTTTTTAGCCAATTTTTGGGATCCGCCAACAGATTTTCTGTCAGACTTGTGCAGGTTAGGGTTGAGATTATTGGGTTAGGAGTGAAATTTGTGGGTCAAGGTTGACCTTTTTCTCAAGACGGTGTCAGATTAGAAAAATATTTTTGGGTTTTGTCTGTCTCTGCGTTTCTGTTCTGGACCAGGCTTCAGATTTTCCAGAAACAAACTACAGACCTCTGAAAATAGCATTCTTTAGATCTATAATATTTCAAGGTTAGTGCATTTCTCCTATCCATTTCAATTCAAATCCTTAATCATTCTAAATCTATCACACATTTACATTCATTCACACACATTTTAAGAGGGAAACCTATGATCTCCTTCTTTATTCTTGTTTCCAATAGATTGATTCATTTATGCATTGATCCTTTTTGGGTTGATCAATTTGGATCCTTCCTTTGTGAATTTGAGAATAAAATGGAATAGCTTATTTATCCCTCTACTCTAAACATTAAATGTAATGTGATAAGTGATTTGATTATCAAAACACTCTTATTCTAATAACATCATTTTCTACCTTACATTTTGGTGAACCCGCGATAGACAACTCTTTCTCTTTGGTGTTAGATTTACATTTAATATTAGATCTTTCATGCATATAGAAGTATATTTTATTTTATGCTCTTGCATTTATATTTCAAAATTCATAAAAAATCACAAAATTTCTTTAAAAATACAAAAATATTTACTTTTTTCATTGTGTTCAACATGTATGATTTTTGTTTTGAATACTTTGATGAGGCTTTTGTTGCTAAAGAGGATAGATCCCCTAATAAGGTACATGGAAGTGAGGATGAAAATTGTTCAAATAAGATCTCCATTGATCCTATTCCTATTTTATCCTCCTCTACAATCTCTTCAATTGACCTTTACCGTAGAAATGAGTTAAGGATAGATGTTAATTCTTCTCCTAATATATGTCTGTTCTATGAGCCTACTTTAGAATATAATTCTTCCCCCTTTAGGGATCAAGATTTAGGTGCTCCTACTATGTGCTTTATTGATAGGGAGGATAATCCTCCTATTTGGGATGAACCTTTGGATTTGGATGTTGATTACTCTCTTCCTCATGAAGCCATTATGGGTGATTCTACTTTTTGGGATGAACCCTTGGATAAAGACATTGATTTATCTCCTCCTTGTGAAGATGCTTTGATACAAGAGGGTGATTTATTAATGGATGACATATTCATACATGATGATGACTCTTTTTCTAAAACACACTCTCCTTATGTAGACATTTTAGAGAAAGAATAAAACATTATAGATTCTTTACCTCCATTTGGGATTTCTTCTAGTAATGAGACATTAGCGGGGAATGATATGAATTCCCTTAATTCTCTCCCTCTTAGTGATGATCCTATGGAGAATCAAGCTCCTACCTCATCTTCTCCTAGAATGTATTCTGTTTCTCCTTCCTATGAATCTATTGAACATACTAATGATGACTTAATGACTAATGGAGTTCAATTGACTTCTTGTTATGGTCATAGTTATCATTTACTAGTTAAACAAAGATTCCATACTCAAGGATGTGCTAAGCATAAATAGGGAATTCAAATGCCCTTATAGAATGGGGGGCATGATAATTCTTATGGATTGGGATTTAATCCTCAACAACATAGCAATGTTACCAACATCTCAAATAACATTTCAAAACATGATGGCCCTATGAAGGAATTTGACCAAGAGGTTGTTTTGCCTAAACTCCTTTGTGCTAAGATAATTACTAGACCTAAACGCAAAAAGAAACATAGTCTATACTTGAAGATTATTGCTTTTTGTTTCTATCATAGATTTCATGATCACTCTAATGAATTTAAAGATTTACATTATAAGATTAGGCAACTCATTGATAGTAAAGTTATTTATTTAACATGTGGTAATGAGTTATATTTCAATCCTATTTTCTCTAAATAACATTTATGTTCCTATTATGGAGCTCCACCTTATGTAAACAATGTTAGCCTAATCCTTGGGGGCTCATTGTCTTGTATAGTATTGTGAGCAATATAATAGCTCCCCTTTCATCCTTGTCCCTACACTTGGGGGGCAAGGATGCCATCTCCTTCTTTTCTGTCTTTCTGGGATTCACTTTTCCCTTGGTTAAGTAGTATCTATCTATTCTGTGATATCTAACATACATGAAAATTTTGGTTTGCATTAAGGATCTATGTCTTTGATTATAACCTATTTCATTGTTTGACATTGGGTTTCCATGTTCGATAAATCTCTCACCTTGGAAACTGCACAATGTGCTATCCCTCACAAGGGTTACTTTTTCACTTCTCACATGATATCTCTTTACTACAATATCTCTTGATATAATTTGATATATCCCTTGCTTTCACCCCTGGGGGCAAGGTATTCTCTTTCTTCCTCTATCTACGGATCTAATTTCCTTATCCTAGTGCCATTTGTTTATCATATTGTAACATAAGAAATGTAACATATAAAAATGCGTAACATAAGAAATGTAACATTTTAAATATATGGGGGAAAGATAAGATATTCCTCTTCCATCCAAGGATGCACAAAGGAAAGATCCAAATTATTCAACCTAAAAATGATCAATGCACAAATGAATCAATCATTTGGAAATGAGAGCAAAGAGGAAAGTCTTAAATTCCCCGTATTATGGAAATGAATGAATGTGTGATAGATTTAGAATGCTTAAGGATTTGAATTGAAATGGATAGGAGAAATGCACTAACCTTGAAATATTGCAGATCAAAGAATGTTGTTTTCTGAGGTCTATGCACTATTTCTGAAAAAAATGAAGTATGATCCGGAAAGGAAACGTAGAGATGAACAAAACCCAGAAATCATTTTCTAATCTGACACCGTCTTATGAAAAAAAGGTCGACCTTGACCCACAAATGTCAACCCTAACCCAATAATGTCGACCCTGACCTGCACAGGTTCGACATAGAATCTATTCGTACCGTCTGAAAGAAATCCGAAAAGGGTATCCAGATCTATGTCCAAATCTACAGTCCTAAACCTGTACCTACAAGAAAAAGAGAATTTTTTGTTGTGGGGGAGGGGTTTGCCTTAGTCAAACCCCATTTTTAGAATTAAGCTCGAATATATGTAATTGAAATTGCATAAATAGACAAAGTAAATACATAAATTCACCTTTCTTGAACAATTCCTTGTGGAGGATTCAAATCCTTCAATCCACAAGCATGTATGCACCAAATATGTAGAATGTAGAATGGGAGGATGTCTTCAATCTCTTGCTTGTAGATCTCCAACACCAAGTCTTGAATGGGTTCTTGAATTTGGAAGAGGCTTGGAAGAAGATGGATGGACAGATCACCAAAAGGGCACTATGTAGCTTGAATCCTTCAATGGCCTCCAATGGATCTCCTTCATGAAAATGAATTCTTGAGAATGGATGAATGATTTATTGAAATCTTTCTCCTTATCTTGCTTGGACTTCTCTTGATAATGCTCTTCAATTGCTCAAGGATGCTTAGGCTTTAATAGAGGACTTAGAGAAAATGAGGGGATAAAGGCTCCCTTTTATATGAAACTAGGGCACAATCTTCTAAGGAGGTTGACATAGGAGAATTAAATTCCCATTAAAGATTTTACCCCTAGGAGAGGATCTATGTTAAATATAATTTAGGAATCACCACTTTGGAGCCTGAAACAGTCGACCCGGAAGCGGGAAACAACTTTTGTAAAGACCGACATCCAAAAACTGGAAGACCCCGAAGTTTGAACCATGGGTCAAGGTCGAGGTCAACCTTGACCTAGGTCAGGGTTGAGGTCAACATAGACCCAAAAGGTTGACCCTGACCCTGAGGTCAAAGATCTCAAATTTGTAGTCCAGGATGCAAAAATTAGGTTGCAAAGAAGTGGAAAGTGGGGCAGAACAGGGGGAAAGCCAGGTCTAGATCAGGAACCCATTCAAGGTGCTTGTCATGACCCCAAAACACTCACTCGGAAGGCTAAACAAGTCTACAATGGAAGTTCTTCCATTTTCTGACTATACATTTAGCCCCCACTTTAGCAAGAGTACGAACTCAACACAAACTCTTGGTAAAGGAGAACATAGAGAAAGGACAATCTTATTGAAATCAAAAGGGACAAAGAAATCCTCAAGCCACCAAGGGAATTAAGTCTTTATCAACCCTAAGATCATGATAAGAGAGACATCACTGGTCAAAAAGAAAAAGAGAGAGAGAGAGAGGAGTGGTTAGCTCACCCAATAAGATGTGCGTATCTCACTATGAACCACAAAAAGGATAGGATGGCCCATGAAGCAAGCACTTGATAGTCACCCCATAAAGTTATGCACCTTCTAGCGGCTTCGTGCATGTATGTAGTGCATCTTCTGATGGCTTTTATGAGGTACCCATGGATCCATATCCTTATATCACCATGGAATACATTTGTAAAATGCGTATCTCTTCAGGATTTAGCAACTTATGTGCGTTACCTTATGAGGATTTAGCATATTGAATTGTAATTGAATGTGATCTCTTCAAGATTTAGCAACTTATGTGTGTTACCCTCAGAGGATTTAGCATGTTGTAAAACAAAATGTTAGAAAAAATGCATAATATAAAATGAGGGAGGCCGTGTATATGCCCCCCTCCTTAATATGGCAAAGTACATACTATTTTCACATGTTAAGGAAAGAAAAGAACAAGGATAAAGCCTTCTTCAACAACAAGAAAATATCCATAGACAACACCCAATCCAAGCCAAGAAGGTCACAACTCCTATGAGGCCATGGAAGGGACGAATGCAAAGAGATATCATGTAAGAAGTGAAAAAGTAACCCTTATGAGGGATAGCACGCTATTCAGTTTCCAAGGTGAGAGATTTATCTACCATGGAAACTCAATGTCTAACAAAGAAATAGGTTATGACCAAGGAAATAGATCCTCAATGTAAACCAAGATTTTCATGTATGATTGGATATCACATAATAGATAGATACTGCTTAACCAAGGGAAAATTTGTTGACGGGGTTTTGCTGACCGGGTCTGCCAACAGTCATAAGTTGTCACCGGGTTTCGGGGAAATCGGCCAACTCCGCCTGCAAAGGTTGTCTGGGGGAGATAAATCCTCCGGGCCTTCAAGCACCTGGGTGTCGGGTCATGACGGTGCGGGGCTCGGTTGGGAGAGGTGACTATTTTTGAGGGGGATAGATGGTTACTTCAACTCATTCTCCCAGAGATTCAGAACAGTAAGGGTTTCCCGGAGCATTCTACACTTAGCAAATAAAATGAAAAAAGATCCTGCAGGGTTAGAAACATTTATCTAACTACAGTCATGCTAAAATGTCCAGAACATCAACAATACTCTGAAAAAGTACACTAAATACTGAAGAAATACACATCCATCAGTTAGTATTTGATCAGTAGCGGAATAAAGAGGTCGTTAATCTACTTTAACTTATTAGAGTAGAGGACATGCAGAACATTAAAACATGAAATACCATTAACTCAGAAGCAGGGACGCTAACAACATCATTGCCAAGAATCCTTCCTTCTTCATTAATATTTAGTCCAGCAAGCACTGGTGCGTAATACAATGGTGGCTCCAGGGGAGCATTTAACTACCAAGAACAGAACAATGGAGCATTGAGCTCTGCAACTAAAACCATAAATCACTTTGCTATTTCTTATGGACAAAAAAATCATCAATTTCGCCGACCCTTGGAAATGGGTCGATTTGCCTATTTATACAACTCTTCGCTAACCCTAACCCTATTTTACACATTCCATTAAAATACAATATCTGGGGGCCAGTACTACCTACGCCACCCTACAAGAGACCTGGAGATGGAATAGGTCTGCCATGTCAGGAGAAGAAGACAAGAATATACATCGGAAGAATCGGCCTCGAGAAGAGAGCCGGAGAGGAGAAAGAAGAAAGTAGGTCCTTCAAGGACTGAGGCTACATGCCTCATAAATGGGAAATGCGGTGCCCTATCCCCAATGTGCCAGGTGTACCCTTGAACGACGCCTCGAGAAGACCACCTTGTCAGAAACCAACTACCGAGCCAATGCCTCTTAATATGTCCAACTACCTTCTGACAGTTATTAACCACTTCTGAAAATGACTGGTCGGCCTCGGGGGCCGGGACACAGATCATTTGAAAGAATACAGTTTTGGATCCGGGACTCTGGGATCCGGGAACTTACGTCCCCAAAGAATAAAGAATGTTCAATACTTAAGTTTCCCCAGTTCTTGGAGAAAACTCAAGGCTGTTTATTATCACTAAAGGCCTGAAGGAGGCAGAAAATGCAGTCTTCATCAATCTTCTTTAGGCTGGCCCTTCTATATCTGGCCACTTCAACTTGTTCCACCAGGTACGGAACATTATTTATGAATTCATCCGCCATTTTTGCGGCGTCATGCCCCTTTAGCGCCATTTCGGTCAATTTTACCATTTGGGCCCCGTCCATCCCCTCCGGGGATTGATACCGAGAGTTCATCATTTCATCAAAATTTTTCAAAATCGTCTCCTGAGGGGTATAAGTATTTGTACAAGGGGATCAACCCCGGAAGCCTTTATTACAAAAGACTTGTATAAATTGGAAGAAGTCTTCACTGTATTCACCTTTTCTTGTAAGGACTCTACCAGTTGCTTGGTTACCTCCAATGTGATGTCCATTCTAGAGTGCTGAGTCCTTACAAAGTCAAATGATTCCTCACCCAGAATTCTGGACTCAGAAATTATGTCTTCCCACAGGGTGAGGAGCTCTTTGAGATCCACCTTCCACGCCTGGTAATTCTCGGCGTCACTCTCCCACTGCTCAATCAGTGCTTCTGCCTAGTAAATAATCTACCGGGCCATATATAAATCTAGGAGAGTGGCCGCTAGGAAATACCGGGTGTTTCCTATCTGTAGAGTGACCCATTCGTCTACTGCCTGGGCCTTCTTTTTCATTACCCACAGGGAGTCTATGTCGCTCTGCAGTAATTCCTTTGATGTGGAGATCTGTGCAGGGGCAGCGTTGATGGGTCAGGCCAGCTTTGCAAGCAACCCCATAAGGTTTGCATTTTTCTCTTTCTCCGCTTTGAGCCTCTGGGCCTCATTTTCATATCAGGCCTCCACTGCCCTTGCTACCTCTTTTAGCAGGTCTACTTTGCCCTGCTTTCCCCTTTTACCTAAGGATACCTTTGCGATATTATAATCCGTAGGATTCGCGCTTGCTTCATTGGCGTCTGGGGGAGGCGTTGCTACTACCGCAACTGTTTCTTCGCCCGGCCCAGTCTGAATGGTATGAACTGTCCGGGCCTTCTTCATTTTTGGTGGGGCCTGGGCTAAGGCCATCATTTTGGCCAGGGAGAGAGGGACTGTCGGAGCAGATTGGGCTTTTCTTTTCCTATTTTCTGCCAGCCATGGAGGCGGGAGAGGTGGCCTTCCTGCCAGAGTTTGTTCTTTGGATTCTCTCCCAATGTCCGGTGGCGGCTGCTCCTTTTCAACATGTAATTCCTCTCTTTCTCTCCCTGCCAGAACCTCTTCTTCAGCAACATTCTTTTCAATTTCTGTTACCTCAGCCTGGTCCCGGATGTTAATTGATGTGTTTGGACCCTGGTCGGCTTCCTCGGGGATTTCTTCTTCATGTTGCTCTTCTTCTTCTTCCTCATCTGTTGGCAGTAGGGGCGGTATCAGGCTGAGATTCAGAGTTTGGGCCGCTGTGATTACCCGCTCGAAGGTTGCTCCCGGGAGTGGCCTTGGGAACACGGCGGCTGGGGTTACGGTTGATCCTGAAGGTCCGGGTCCGGGTTCCCCAGCGGATGCCATCTGTTCACTTGGTGGCTATTGGTCCACTCCCGGACCTTCTGTTCCTGGGGCCCCGGAGATGACCTCCAGTTCTGGCCTCTTTTCTTCTATTTGCTGCTCTTCTTGTTCTGCAGCTTCTAATTCCAGGTCCTCTGGATCCACAACCTCTTGCTCTTGCTCCGGGACTTCTGTCTCCGCTTGTGTATCGTCGCCTTGTAAATTTCTGAGCTCATCGGATGCAAATACATCGAACTCCTCTAGAGGGGGACTGGCTGGGATGTCTGCCTGCTCTGTTTCCTTCTCTGGTTCTGGGGAACTGGAAGAAAGGATTTCCACTTCTTTGGGGAGGGAAGCCCTTGGCACTGGTTCTGCCTTGGGCTGTTTGATGTGCTTTCTCTTCCTCTTGGTGATCAGAGGTGGCCCCGCATCAGCTATTTCTACTGCCTCCGTAGGATCCACCCCCGTCGCCTTCACCATTAAGGCTGCCAGCGATGGGGAGGAAGGAGGACGAATTGGTCCGGCCATTAGCGGGGGAGTGGCGAGCCTTGTGATCAACTGCTCCCTCATTTACTGGGAGGCTACTACAGATTGCTTAATTTTCTCCTGAATGGGGACTTGCTGCGTGGGGGGAGTTGTTTCTATCCCCTTTCCTTTGTCTGCGCCTTGTGCAGAAGTCCCGGCCCCCGGAGTCAATTTCGGTACCGGTGGCGGTGTCACTTTTGGTACCGGTCTGGAGGCTAGGTGCAGACTCCTGGGGCACGCCTTCTTAAAGTAGGCATGACTTCGCTCGACTACTTCCTGAGTGAAGTCCTCAATCGTATGGTCCTCCCGGGTGGCCCAATTCATTGTCGGCAGTGGCATTTTGTCAATCCCCTTTTCTTTGTACTGGGGATCTATGGTGGGGACGTCGTCTAAGAAGCTCATCGGGAACCTCCAGAGCTTTCGCTCCTGCATCATTCCGGCCGTCATTCTATCATAATGCTGGCTGCGCACATCTATGTCATCCTGGCGATCTACCCAGAAGTCTTCCATGTGTGCGTGGTGGGGCTCCGAATCCTGGGGCAGTGCCGTTGCAATTCTTCCATGCGGATCAAAATTTCTCAATGCTAGATAAAATTCCAGCAAGTTATAACATTTCAATTCATTGTCTACCTCCTTCGCGGCGGCCAGAGTGCAGGTGTAGTTCCCACAGGAGATTGGGAACGAAACGTTGGGGACCTTCTTGTGGGCCAAGAGGGTGTGTAGCTCCATCATCTGTCGGCAATATTCCAGCAGCACGATCTTGTCTCCGCAATGCTTGGTTAACAAGTAGGGTTTTTTGGAGAAGCCGACGACCCTAATGTATGTATGCTACTGGAATTGAATGTAGTAGTGCCCATAACTACTAACCAGTTTCATCACCTCGGTAGACAGGCGGTATCCGGCATCCCGGGTAGGTGTGAGCAGATGGTAGTAAACGAAGGAGTCGTTTACCCGGCAGTAACTGGGGAAGCTGGCCTCCCATTGAATTTGTGGGAAATGGTCCCATGGTGCTTTCTGTCCTGGGCCAATCCCGAGAATGCCATTTGTAAGCAGGCCATTGGAGTGGGGCCTCTGTTGGGCCAAAGCCCAGAAAACATAAGAAGTCATGTAGAACTTCTTCTTCTGGTTCAGTTGCAAGAACTGGGAGTCGACATGATTGGAGATTATTGTCGCCCAGTCAAAGAATTCTCCCTTAGTGGAGATGCCCAGGAGGAAATAGTACATCCATTTTGCAAATTTCTGGGTGGAGGGTTGCCCAAATACCCGGGCCAATGCTATCATCCCCATTTGGATGCTTTCCTTGAATTTGGAGCGGGGGATATCTATCTTCATCCTTTTTGGATCCCTCTTTGGGACCTTGAGCCAATTGGTGTTCATGTACACCCGGGCAGCATCCTCCAGTTGATTGAATTATTTCAAGGCGTCGGTCCTTTTGACCACCGAGGCCCTATCAAATTGCGAGATACCCAGGCCTACTTGGAAGGTAACTGGGTCAAGGGACACCAGTGGAGTGGGGAATCCCGTAGGTTCTACGGCCGCAAGCATGACGACCCAGATGGAAGAGTTATAGTTGGCAGCCAGGGTTAGAACAAGCTCCGGAGACTGCATGGAGCATGGGAAGCAAGCTACCTTGAGGATTCCGGAAGCTCTGATATTGGTTACTAGTTTGTCTCCAGCCTGTCGCTGGATGTGCATTATCTTTACCAGGGCCTGAATCTCTGCCCAGGTCCCGACACTGGCGTCGGTCATCAATTTTACCTTGGACTCAATCTTTGAGCCCACAATCTCCTCATCCTGCACAAACTTCATGGTGAGGGGCAATTTTGCCAGGGCCTTCTCTATTTTTGACTTTGCTGCTGCCCTGGTCTCGGTTGTAGTTTGTAATTCTGGACTTTCGGGAGGGGAGGATGCAGATGCTTCAGACATGGTTGGAAGTTGAAGTCCAGACCTATGAGACAAAGCGACCATCAGAATATTTTATTAAAATAAAACAGTTACTCCGGAGTCCGGAGTTCTTACCACCGTGCCGTTTGCTTTTACTGAAAAGTTAGTTTTACATGAAGATATCCGAAAAGCAAAACACAAACTTAAGATTTTCATCATATCTCTGGGTCTGGGAAATTTTATCACATTTGACGAAGACATAGGATGAATGGTGGAAAGAGGCCCGAGGCCCGGAGAAATGACCGTTAGCAAAGAAGAATGTGGAGGCAGGTCCACGTGGACGCCACGTGCGCTGGCATTGAATGGATGTGATGGCACTGGCGGCGGAGCCAACTGTTCGAACACTCAAAAAGGGAAAGTCACTTGGCTAGAAGTAATTATGCGTATGGGAAATAAGTGAGGCTTTGACAGCCTTGATGGAGGAGAGAGAAAACTGCCTATTTGAAACCGTCGAGAGCCGAGTTTCAAACAGGTCGTTTTCTACCTCGAAGCAAGCTTGAAGGTGAAAAAACTAGAAGCAAAGGTGACTCGACCAGCTCATCGAGCCACCTGGAAGGATACACATAGAGCTAAAGGATATACACACAGAAGGGAGGAGATATACAAGGGCTATCTATAGATATGCACATATATACAAGAATATACACACGGGATGACTCCCGTGGGAAAATCGGACAAAGCAGAAATAGATATATACAATTATCTACATCATGTACATGCTACTTAAAGACTATTTACAAACAAACAACCCCTGCACAGAAGGCGGACAACCTTCTAGCAGAGCCGACCCACCAACGGGCGGCGAGACCAGAAGACAAAAGAAAGACACGACAGAGAAACAAAGCAAACGAAAACAAAACCAGGCAAACCAAGAGAACCAGAAAAGACGAAAGCAAAACAGAGAAGAGGGAAGCCGAAGCACCAACCTGAAAGCATAGAAGGCGGAGGAAAGGAAAGATTACCATGAGAACTCTGCAACAAATTCGAATCATCAGGTTGTCGAGATCACCACCACGGAGCGCTAGCGTATGTCTGAGAACAACAGAAGGTGTTAAGCTTTGATTATCACAAATTCCTCTATAACCGCTCTGCTAATCACCTTGAAATCGCTCTATTTCGATCTAAGTGCTCGAGGGTTTTAATCGCGGTAAATGTGAAAATGACAGGTGAGTCTATTTATACCCGCGGTGAAAAGTAACCCTCCTCCTTCCAGAGATTTCAGGTCAGGCGCAACCTCCAGACTCTGGGCTTGGGGATTCCTTACGATGATGTTCTTAAGACTTAGGAACATCATCACAAAAAATCCCGACATCCAGAACCCAGCTTCCTACAAAAGATGACCTCCGGGATTCGAGATTCCGGAGGGAAAAACCAAACCAAGAAAACAACACAAACTGGGGAAGAAAACCTCAGAGAAAGAAAGCAAAAGGGAAAAGAAAGACAAGGCAAAGCCGCAGCAAAAAGCAAAAAAAAAGAAAAAAAAAAAAAGGGGGGGGGACCCAAAATTTTGCACACAAAATGTAGGGACGGGGATGCAGGGCATAAAAAATGGTGACTATCTGGGACAAATGTCTTAGCGCATTTGAGAACCATAGAACCTCT
Source organism: Thuja plicata (assembly GCA_018584345.1). Classification (NCBI taxonomy): domain Eukaryota; kingdom Viridiplantae; phylum Streptophyta; class Pinopsida; order Cupressales; family Cupressaceae; genus Thuja; species Thuja plicata. The sequence continues at coordinate 5,771,445 of MU224931.1, forward strand.
TGTTAGCACAACCGGAACAAATCCATCTCCAGAAGTGTTTGACAAGTAGAGAGCAGCATATCTGAGGGAACCTGACCACACAGGAGTCAGTCTGTAGCCTTTCATCAGTGGTGTCGTGTGTGCTTTGGAAAGAAATCAAGCCGATGACCTCGGGGAGGAATAGAGAAGAGGTGCTAGTTACATCGAACCAGTCATCAATTTGATTGCTTTCCCCCAGAGACCAGAGTTTTGTCTCGCTATTCCTCTTATTATTTTATTTATTTCCAAGTGGGGAAGGCGGTACTTCTTTCACCATTGAGCTTAAGCTTAGCTAAATTCAAATGGCAGTACTTCTTTCACCTATCCACCTATATTTAGATATTCGAAGAGGATAAAATTCTAGACCCGGGAAGAATTTCTTTAGATTTTCAGACGTGGATCAATCAACCAGTACAACTAATCTACCCTCGACATGTCTGATTACTTGTCCCTTATATTATTATTGTTCACTGATTGCCAGACTCCCAGAGACAACACCCAATGGAGATTGCTCGAAAATGTGCCATAACCTGCAAAACAATCCCGGAGACCGGGTTGATTCCACCGTGATAAAGATAGACTCTAGAGTTTGCCATGCTGGAGGCATTGCACCAGAGGCCAAAGTTATGTGAAGCATTCTAGTTCCCACAAGGTGGAGCAAAACACCGGGACCAATAGAAAGCCGAAAGCGAAAACAAAGACAACAAAAACAAAAAGAAGGAGACTGCCCCAGAGGATAGCCAACAAGATTATTTACAAGGGGATATTTACATATAATACAATTTTGGACAAACTTACCCTTATTCGAAGTAATGCTTGAGAAACTGCCCATTAACAGGCAATGCGACAGGTTCTCCAGTCAAGGTGTTAAGGCGATAAGTATTTGCCCCGCAGATTTCTGAAATTAAGTATGGTCCAAGCCAGAGCCGTTGGAACTTGGTGTGCTTTCCTTTCCTCTCCCGGGCCTTATCCCACAACAGGACCAGATCCGAGATCTGAAAAGCCTTGTATTGGGCTCTTTTGTCAAACCATCATTTTACCACTGCTTGGTGACGCGCAAAGTGCTCAAAGGCCGCGTCTCGCTGTTCTTCCATTCGCACCAGATTCAAAAGTCAAACCTCCACAATGTTGTCACCGTTGTTGAATTCCTGCATGAACTGTAAAACTGAGATCTGTAAGTTGACTGGGAATACAGGGTTCTGACCATAAACCAAGTGGAATGGGGATGTCCCCAGGGCGGCCTTAATACAAATGCGATCCGCCCAGAGGGTGAATTTTAGTTTTTGGTGCCAATCCCAGGGATTTTGTTCTAACAAATGTTTGATCACCTCAAGTAGATTCTTGTTCGTTGATTCAACAACACCATTTCCTTGAGGATAATAGTTGCTGGAGAACTTCAGTGTGATCTTTCGGTTGTAGGTCCATTCAAGTAATTGTGCAGAAGAAAACGTTGGACCATTGTCGCATACTAAAGCAAAGGGCATTCCAAACCTTGTGACGATGTTTTCTTCCAAAAACTTGATAACTACGTCCGCCGTGTTATTTTTATAAGGTATAGCTTCAGACCACCGAGTACAGTTATCAGTCGCAGTAAGGATATATCGGTGGTTGGCAGATGAGTTGGGGTTGATCTCCCCTATGAAGTCAAATGCCCACTGGGCAAAGGGTCTAGCCTCGTAAACTGGTTGCAGAGGCATGGCTGGGTTACGCTCCCGATGTGCCGCAGTTTGGCAAGTATGGCATTTTCTGACATGAGCGTAAACATCCTTGAAGATACAGGGCCAATAGTATCCAGCCCGAAGTATCTGATGGGCAGTTGCATCGGCTGAACCATGCCTGGTTCCAAGCTGTCCATGGAATTCATCAATTATTTTTACAGCTTGGTCTCTGTCGATGCACCGGAGGTACACTCCCTCGTAGTTTCTACGGTAAAGCTCGGAGTTTTTGATCATGAAATTGGCGCTTTTCATCCGCAGGGTGCGGCGTTTGTGGGGAGGTAATCCCTTCGGGCATTTTTTATTTAGCAACAAGTACACTAGATCGGTATACCATAGATCTTGGGTAATGGACTCCACTGTGTAAGTATGACATTCTATGTGGGGAGTCTCTTCTGCTATTGTTCGACTTAGTCCCTGGCCTCGGACTATTTTCATGGGCTGCATCTCTAAATCGTACTCCTGGAGGATGGCCATCCATTTCCCCCGTCTCTCGCCTAACTCACTCTGCATCAGCAGAGATTTGACAGCCTGGTCCGGGATGATAGCATGCACTTTACTCTGGAGAATATAATGCCAGAATTTATTCACGGTGCGAACTAGAGTAAAGGCCTATTTTTCTAATGATGAATACCAGACTTCGGCGTTCTTAAAGGGGCAACTCATGAAAGCAATTGGCCGTTCCTTTCTCTTAACCTTTTGGGTTAGTACTGCCGCGGCAGAATGCGGTGAAGCAAACGAGTATATGTAAAATGGGAGGGAATAGTTTAGACTAGCCAGGACAGGTGCTTCCGTTATCATCTGTTTAATCTAGGCAAACGCCCACTTTGCTTCAGGACTCCACTCAATTTTGGTATCCTTTTTCATCATTTCATTGAGTGGTTTGACTATTTCTGCGAATCCCGTGATGAATCACCGCACGAATTTGATTTTTTCAAAGAAGGATCGTATTTCTTTCTTGCTACCAGGCATCTGTAAGTTCAGCAATGCTTCGACTCTATCAGGGTCTATGGATATACCCCTCTCAGAGATGATATGCCCGAGCAACTTCCCCTCGGTGACCCCGAATATACATTCTTAGGGTTGACGGATATTCCATACTGGTGACATCTCTCGCAGATCTGAGCGAGGTGGGCGGCGTGATCACGCCTGTCTCAGGAGAAGACGGTCAAATCATCCATGTAGATGATTATGCATCGATTTACAAGGCCCTCAAATGCAATGTCCATGGCCTTCTAAAAAGTAGCCCCTACATTGATCAACCTGAAGGGCATTCTTCTATACGCAAACATTCCCCACTTGGTGGTAAATGCTATTTTCTCTCTATCCTCATATTTGACCATGACCTGGTTGTATCCCGAATATCCATCCAGGAAAGACATCATCTGGGATCCATTCACTATTTGTAACACCTCGTCCAAGGAGGGGAGAGGGTGATTATCTTTTTTAGATGCCTTTTTCAAATTTCAGAAATCCACGCAAAGGTGGATCTCACCATTCTTCTTCTTGATTGGGACCAGGTTGGAAACCCATGTAGTATGCCGGATTGGAAAGATTATCCGGGCTGACAGCAGTTTTTCTACCTCTTCACGAATCAGGGGCTCTATCAGGGGGTTAACCGGTCTTTGCTTTTTCCGAAAGGGCTTAGCGTCAGGCTTCAGGAGAATGGTATGAGTCATGATGGAGGTGTCATACATTTTTAAATCTTCATACCCCCAGGCAATTACATCAATGTATTCTCAGAGAACCGCGAGAATCTTCTCCTTTTCCTCAGGGGAGCAGGAGGTGCCTATGTGGATGATTTTCTCTTCACCGGGCTGGCCAATGTTAACTTTTTCAAACTTTCCTCCTTTAGGGGAGGATGATACCTTCTCACGGGCCCGAGGGTCCGAATCGAAGATTCTCTCTAATGCAACCATGCCCTTGGGGATAGTGTTGGTGGGCAAGTCCATGATTCCATCGTCTTCTTCACCCTACCCAGTATCATCATGGTCTCGTTCCTCCACTATCTGATCCTCAAAAATACCAACATTGGCCATGAAGGCCAGGATATGTTGATCGTCCTCAAAAACCTAAAAGTGAGTAACATTGTCTGGGATGGAGGGGGTGGGGACCATCTCAACTGAAAATCTTCAGAGTCGTGAGCCGGCCATCGGCTCAAGTGTGCTGGCTGAAATAGCTAGGGCATCCGGGACGTAGTTCTGTTGCCAGGGAATAAAGTCGATGCCAAAGGCATCAAAATCTTTAATAAGGCCCCAAGCCCAGTTGTGGTACGCAGCCAACCTTTTTTCATCACATGTATATTGACTCCGGACTTGTTTAACAACCAACTCTGAATCACCCAGAGTCCGAAGGTGGGTGATACCTTTCCTTAGTGCGAATAGGAGTCCAAGGACCAAAGCCTCATACTCTGTGATGTTATTAGTATAGTTGAACTGCAGCCTGTAGGACGCGAGGAAGGATTTCCCTCGCGGGTTGATTAATTCTACTCCAGCCCTGCAGCCCTGTTTAGATCGGGACACGTCGAACTTAAGGGTCCATAAGTCATTGTTTGTAATCTGGGATCGGGGAGGGGGATTTTTCTTTGGATTCTCACTGGGAGACTTGGGGATTTTCTCCTAGACTACTGACGTAAAAGTAGAATTGATCCTCAGAGTTTCGATTGGTGATTCCCCGGGGGATGGCACCAAAGGAGTGCATCCTGTAGAAGTACTGGGTCCCGGGGAATTAGTTGTATGTTCACTCCAGAAGATATCAAGTTGCCGGGTAGCGATCGATAAGCATGGATCACACTCGTGCTCTGAATGTTTTTGGTAGTGCACTCGGCACCATGTGCCGGACAGGAGTGTGGCAAGGGTCGCTGTGGGGCCCTGAGAGTTAACTTCAACTTTCACCTTTTCTTCTAAGTCTTGTGCTCTTTGCAACACTACGGGATCCTCTCCGGGGATGAAATCAAATGTTAAGATTTCAAGAGGTTGGTACACCCCCAAGGAATACTCAGAGAAAAGGACTTCACTGACCCTCCCAACTTCGGTAAGGGCCTGTTTCATCCGAGATTTGCTTTCGACCCGGATCTGATTGGATTCTCCTTCCCACGAAAGCCATAAGTGGGTGAAGTCGATCAAAAAGTATCCATTTAAGGACTTAGACCAATTCTGACTTAGTAACATCCTGTAAGTCTCTGGGATGTCCACCACTTGGATGTCAATGATGCTGGCTATCCTGGGGTCCTGGATAAGATGTATCTAGACGTTTTTCAATTGCCCCAGCATTTTTACAGCCGTCTTATCCAGTTGGATCACTGCGCCATTAGACGGGGTGGGGTGGAGTCTAAGCTTCTGACAAATGGATAAGGGCATGATGTTACCTGAAGCTCCGAAGTCTACTAAGCAGTTGTGTATATTCTTGCCATAGATGTTCAGGCCTAGCAGGAAGGGAGGATCCTCATTGTTTCCTCGGAAGACAGCCGCATTAGCATCTTTGAACGAGACAGTCTTGGGTGGGCGGCTAACTACTTTTGGGTTCCCTAAGAGCTTCAGAAGGGACTTCTTCTACTCGGGACAATTTAACAAAACCTCCATTAGGGTCATGGAGGTGGCGGTCTGCTCTAACGCCTTTGTGATGTTGAATCTTCCTCCCGGGAACTGGTGATTTTCCCCCATGAGATCTTTTGCTTGGTTAGAGCTAGGACCTTTTAGGGGTATGGGTCGATCAGTTGCATTACTCTGGAGAGGAGGAGTATCTTTGGTAGGAGGTACGGGCATGTAAGCTGGTCCTTTACCCGCCTGGCTCCGGGTATTATATGGAGCCCGCGGGTTGGTAAAGACGTTGGCCTCGAAGGGTGGGATGGATTCATCAAAGAATCCCTGTAGTTTGGATTCTTCTTCATCTTCTCCAGAAGTACCGAAGAAGATGGTGTCACAGGTGAAGGCGCTGTGGGTTTGCTCTTGGACAGGGGGCTTCAGGGGAGCGGTATCATGTGATTGCTGCCTGTCCAGCTGGGAGATCATTATGACTTTCTCCAAAGTGGCACAATTCACTTCATTGTGCGAACCTGTATCGTGCAGCTGACACCAATTAGTCATGGGCTGGAAGTCTGCGACTGGCATAAAATGGGATGGTCCAGCACCATTTTGGTTGGTGTTTTGGTTCGGAGGTGGGCCTCCGGTGTTAGCATTATTATTCTACTGCTGTTGGTTGGGCCTAGGCCCGTTGTTGAAGTTTCTTCCCCCGGTATTGTTGTTTCGATGGCTGGAGAAGATATTTCTCCTTTGGGAATTTGAATTCTGGGGTGCGTAGGACCCTACCTTCAGTTGACCCATGTCCATAGTCAAAGTGGACAGCATTCGCCAGAGGGATTCAACCTCGGCAGTCAACTGAGTGTTAGCGTCACAATGGGATGGTTGTGGTGGTTGTTGGCTTCCCAGGAAGGCAGCAGGATTAACCGGAGTCGAGGGTGGCAATCCTCCAGCCACAGACGACTGGAAAAAGGGCACTCCGGATGGTTGTGTCTGAGGCTGTTGTGTCTGCTGTGGCTGATTCAAAGGGAAGACTTCCAGACCCGGTGTGATTTGGGTTTGGGAGGGGTAAACATATCATGCTTGTTGGTTTACCAAAAGTGGCGGGGGATTCATCGCCATAGAGGGGGCACCTATGGCCAGATTGGGATTGTAACCCCCGGCATAAGCAGTTCCGCCGGGGATCATATTGAAAGGCGTGTTCTGCCCAATCCCGCCCAGGGATTTGTTGAGACCGCAGGACAACTCTAAGGCCAGGTTGTAGACTTTTTCCAAAGTATCCCGATTGCCTGGGGCGGTTATTCTCCAAAGGAGGGTGGCAACGAAAGGGTCCATCGCATTGAGGTATGTCTGTATGGTAACGTCTGGTGATGGGACAAAAGGGCCTGTGCACCTCTTCAGGGCACGCTGGAACCTGTGATTGAATGCTGCAAGAGGTTCATTGGGTTCCTTCTGAATGGAGATGAACTAGATGTGGGACCAAGCTAGGTCCACATGTATGTGAAAGGCAGCCAAGAAGGCGTCCTCCATATCCTGCCAAGTGTTGATGGAGTTGGCGGGAAGGTTTAAGTACCAGTTCAACTCACTTTGTCCTAAGGATAGGGGAAATATGCGGGTCACAACATCCTCATGCTGGATCTGGTGTCGGTTCATGGCATCTTTGTATGCCTGTAAATGTTCTTCTGTGGTTCGTGAGCCCAAGTGCTTGTATCGCGGGCAAATCTTCTCTGGGTGAGAGGGTAAGTCGTTGATCTCGCCCGAAAAAGTGCCCATTGGGGACCCAGTGTTTCCAAAATATGCAGCCATTGGGGAAACTGTATGTTGGGTAGTTTGGGTACTAGTTCCTGGGACCATCTAGGGAGTTTGAGTATTCAGGGGTATGGTAGATCCCCATACAACAGTGGCTGGTAGGACTTTCGGCGTCCGTTTCTTTCGAGCAGGAGGCTCGAGTTCGACAAACCTTCTGGGGTTCAGGGCAGACTTAAGGACTCTTTCAAATTTAGCTGGGGAAAAGGACCCAATCCCATTAAAGGCTTGTCTCCTAAAACTACAACTTGGAGAACCCTCAGGAGGTGTAAAATCAGAATCTTGGGAGGGGGATGAGTTCATGCCCTCCTTCTAGCGCCAGTTTCTATTGACCGGGTTTTGCTGACCGGGTCTGCCAACAGTCATAAGTTGTCACCGGGTTCTGGGGAAATTGGCCAACTCCACCTGCAAAGGTTGTCCGGGGAAGATAAATCCTCCAGGCCTTCAAGCACCTGGGTGTTGGGTCACGACAGTGCGGGGCTCGGTTGGGAGAGGTGACTATTTTCGAGGGGGATAGCTGGTTACTTCAACTCATTCTCCCAGAGATTCAAAATAGTAAGGGTTTCCTGGAGCATTCTACACTTAGCGAATAAAATGAAAAAAGATCCTGCAGGGTTAGAAATATTTATCTAACTATAGTTATGCTAAAATGTCCGGAACATCAACAATACTCTGAAAGACTACACTAAATACCGAAGAAATACACAACCATCAGTTAGCATTTGATCAGTAGCGGAATAAAGAGGTCGTTAATCTACTTTAACATATCAGAGTAGAGGACATGCAGAACATTAAAACATGAAATACCATTAACTCAGAAGTAGGGACGTTAACAACATCATTGCCAAAAATCCTTCCTTCTTCATTAATATTTAGTCTAGCAAGCACTGGTGCGTGATACAATGGTGGCTCTAGGGGAGAATTTAACTACCAAGAATAGAACAATGGAGCATTGAGCTCTGCAACTAAAACCATAAATCACTTTGCTATTTCTTATGGACAACAAAATCATCAATTTCGCCGACCCTTGGAAATGGGTCGATTTGCCTATTTATACAACTCTTCGCTAACCCTAACCCTATTTTACACATTCCATTAAAATACAATATCTGGGGGCCGGTACTACCTGCGCCACCCTACAAGAGACCTAGAGACAGAATAGGTCTACCATGTCAGGAGAAGAAGACAAGAATATACATCGGAAGAATCGGCCTCGAGAAGAGAGCCAGAGATGAGAAAGAAGAAAGTAGGTCCTTCAAGGACCGAGGCTACATGCCTCATAAATGGGAAATGTGGTGCCCTGTCCCCAATGTGCCAGGTGTACCTTTGAACGACACCTCAAGAAGACCACCTTGTCAGAAACCAACTACCGAGCCAATGCCTCTTAATATGTCCAACTACCTTCTGACAGTTATTAACCACTTCTGAAAATGACCAGTCGGCCTCGGGGGCCGGGACACAGATCATTTGAAAGAATACAGTTTTGGATCTGGGACTCTGGGATCTGGGAACTTACATCCCCAAAGAATAAAGAATGTTCAATACTTAAGTTTCCCCGGTTCCTAGAGAAAACTCAAGGCTATTTATTATCACTAAAGGCCTAAAGGAGGCAGAAAACGCTGTTTTCATCAATCTTCTTTAGGCTGGCCCTTCTATATCTGGCCACTTCAACTTGTTCCCCCAGGTCTGGAACATTATTTCTGAATTCATCTGCCATTTTTGCGGTGTCATGCCCCTTTAGCACTATTTTGATCAATTTTACCATCTGGGCCCCGTCCATCCCCTCTGGGGATTGATACCGAGAGTTTATCATTTCATCAAAATTTCCCAAAACTGTCTCCTCAGGGGTATAAGTATTTATACTAAGGGGATCAACCCCGGAAGCCTTTATTACAAAAGACTTGTATAAATTGGAAGAAGTCTACACTGTATTCACCTTTTCTTGTAAGGACTCTACAAGTTGCTTGGTTACCTCCAATGTGAGGTCCAGTCTGGAGTGCTGAGTCCTTACGAAGTCAAATGATTCCTCACCCAGAATTTCAGACTCAGAAATTATGTCTTCCCCCAGGGTGAGGAGCTCTTCGAGCTCCACCTTCCACGCCTGGTAATTCTCAGCGTCACTCTCCCACTGCTCAATCAGTGCTTCTACCTGGTAAATAATCTGCCGGGTCGTATATAAATCTGGGAGAGTGGCCGCTAGGAAACGCCGGGTGTTTCCTATCTTTAGAGCGACCTATTCGTCTACTGCCTGGGATTTATTTTTCATTACCTGTAGGGAGTCTATGTCACTCTGCGGTAATTCCTCTGATGTGGAGGTCTGTGGAGGGGCGGCGTTGATGGGTCGGGCCAGCTCTGCAAGCAACCCCATAAGGTTTGTATTTTTCTCTTTCTCCACTTTGAGCCTCTGGGCCTCCTTTTCATATCGGGCCTGCACTGCCCTTGCTGCCTCCTTTAGCAGGTCTACTTCGCCCTGCTTTCCCCTTTTACCTAAGGATACCTCTGCGATATTATAATCCGTGGGATCTGTGGTTGCTTCATCGGTGTCTGGGGGAGGCGTTGCTACTACCGCAACTGTTTCTCCGCCCAGCCCAGTCTGAAGGGTATGAACTGTCTAGGCCTTCTTCATTTTTTGCAGGGCCTGGGCTAAGGCCATCATTTCGACCAGGGAGATAGGGACTGTTGGAGCGGATTGAGCTTTTCTTTTCCTATTTTCTGCCAGCCATGGAGGCGGGAGAGGTGGCCTTCCTGCCAGAGTTTGTTCTTTGGATTCTCTCCCGGTGTCCGGTGGCACCTGCTCCTTTTCAACATGTAATTCCTCTGTTTCTCTCCCTACCAGAACCTCTTTTTCAGCAACATTCTTTTTAATTTCTGTTTCCTCAACCTGGTCCCGGATGTCAATTGATGTGTCTGGACCCTGGTCGGCTTCCTCGGGGATTTCTTCTTCATGTTGCTCTTCTTCTTCTTCCTCATTTGTTGGCAGTAGGGGTGGTATTGGGCTGAGATTCAGAGTTTGGGCCGCTGTGATTACCCGCCCGAAGGTTGCCCCCGGGAGTGGCCTTGGGAACACGGCAGCTGGGGTTACGGTTGATCCCAAAGGTCCAGGTCCGGGTTCCCCAACGGATGCCATCTATTCACTTGGTGGCTGTTGGTCCACTCCCGAACCTTCTGTTCCTAGGGCCCTGGAGATGACCTCCGATTCTGGCCTCTTTTCTTCTATTTGCTGCTCTTCTTGTTCTGTAGCTTCTAATTCCAGGTCCTCTGGATCCACAGCCTCTTGCTCTTGCTCCGGGACTTTTGTCTCCGCTTGTGTATCATTCCCTTGTAGATTTCTGAGCTCATCGGCTGTAAATACATCAAACTCCTCCTCCGGAGGGGGACTTGCTAGGATGTCTGCTTGCTCTGTTTCCTTCTCCGGTTCTGGGGAACTGGAAGAAAGGATTTCCACTTCTTTGGGGAGGGAAGCCCTTGGCGCTGGTTCTGCCTTGGGCTGTTTGATGTGCTTTCTCTTCCTCTTGGTGATCAGAGGCGGCCCCGCATCGGCTATTGCTGCTGCCTCCGTAGGATCCACCCCCGTCGCCTTCACCATTAAGGCTGCCAGCGATGGGGAGGAAGAAGGACGAATTGGTTTGGCCATTAGCGTGGGAGTGGCGAGCCTTGTGATCAACTGCTCCCTCATTTGTTGGGAGGCTACTATATATTGCTTAATTTTCTCCTGAATGGGGACTTGCTGCGCGGGGGGAGTTGTTTCTATCCCCTTTCCTTTGTCTGTGCCTTGTGCAGAAGTCCCGGCCCCCGGAGTCAATTTCGGTACCGGCGGCGGTGTCACTTTTGGTACCGGTCTGGAGGCTAGGCGCAGACTCCTGGGACACACCTTCTTAAAGTAGGCATGAATTCGCTCGACTACTTCCTGAGTGAAGTCCTCAATCGTATGCTCCTCCCGGGTGGCCCAATTCATTACTGACAGTGGCATTTTGTCAATCCCCTTTTCTTTGTACTGGGGATCTATGGTGGGGACGTCGTCTGAGAAGCCCGCCGGGAACCTCCAAAGCTTTAGCTCCTACATCATTCTGGCTGTCATTCTATCATAATGCCGACTGCACACATCAATGTCATCTTGGCGATCTGCCCAGAAGTCTTCCATGTGTGCGTGGTGGGGCTCCGAAGCTCGGGGCAGTGCCGTTGCAATTTTGCCACGCGGATAAAAATTTCTCTGCGCCAGATAAAATTCCTGTAAGTTATAACATTTCAATTCATTGTCTGCCTCCTTCGCGGCAGCCAGAGTGTAGGTGTAGTTCCCACAGGAGATTGGGAACGAAACGTTGGGGACCTTCTTGTGGGCCAAGAGGGTGTGTAGCTCCATCATCTGCCAGCAATATTTCAGCATCATGATCTTGTCCCCACAATGCTTGGGCAACAAGTAGGGTTTCCCAGAGAAGCCGGCGACCCTAATATATGTATGCTGCTAGAATTGAATGTAGTAGTGCCCATAACTACTAACCAATTTCATCACCTCGGTAGACAGGCGGTATCCGACATCCCGGGTAGGTGTGAGCAGATGGTAGTAAACGAAGGAGTCGTTTACCCGACAGTAACTGGGGAAGCTAGCCTCCCATTGAATCTGTGGGAAATGGTCCCATGGTGCTTTCTGTCCCAGGCCAATCCTGAGAATGCCATTTGTAAGCAGGCCATTGGAGTGGGGCCTCTGTTGGGCCAAAGCCTAGAAAACATAAGAAGTCATGTAGAACTTCTTCTTCTAGTTCAGTTGCAAGAATTGGGAGTCAACATGATTAGAGATTATTGTCACCCAGTCGAAGAATTCTCCCTTAGTGGAGATGCCCAGGAGGAAATAGTACATCCATTTTGCAAATTCCTGGGCGGAGGGTTGCCCAAATACCCGGGCCAATGCTATCATCCCCATTTGGATGCTTTCCTTGAATTCAGAGCGGGGGATATCTATCTTCATCCTTTTTGGATCCCTCTTTGGGACCTTGAGCCAATTGGTGTTCATGTACACCCGGGCAGCATCCTCCAGTTGATTGAATTATTTCAAGGTGTCGGTCCTTTTAACCACCGAGGCCCTATCAAATTGCGGGATACCCAGGCCTGCTTGGAAGGTAACTGGGTCAAGGGACACCAGTGGGGTGGGGAATCCTGTAGGTTTTGCGGCCGCAAGTATGACGGCCCAAACAAAAGAGTTATAGTTGGCAGCCAGGGTTAGAACAAGCTTCGGAGACTGCACGGAGCATGGGAAGCAAGCTGCCTTGAGGATTCCAGAACCTCTGATGGTTGTTGCTAGTTTGTCTCCAGCCTGTCGCTAGATGTGCATTATCTTTACCACGGCGTGCATCTCTGCCCAGGTCCCGACACTGGTGTCAGTCATCAGTTTTACCTTGGACTCAATCTTTGAGCCCACAATCTCGTTATCCTGCACAAACTTCATGGTGAGGGGCAATTTTTCCATGGCCTTCTCTATTTTTGACTTTGTTGTTGCCCTGGTCTCGGTTGTAGTTGGCAATTCTAGATTTCCAGGAGGGGAGGATGCAAATGCTTCAGACATGGTTGGAAGTTGAAGTCTGGACCTGCGAGACAAAGCGACCGTCAGAATATTTTATTAAAATAAAATAGTTACTCCGGAGTCCGGAGTTCTTACCACCGCGTCGTTTGCTTTTCCTGAAAAGTTAGTTTTACATGAAGATATCCGAAAAGCAAAACACAAAATTAATATTTTCATCATATCTCTGTGTCTGGGAAATTTTATCACATTTGACGAAGACATAGTATGAATGGTGGAAAGAGGCCCGAGGCCCGGAGAAATGACCATTAGCAAAGAAGAATGTGGAGGTAGGTCCACGTGGACGCCACGTGCGCTGGCATTGAATGGATGTGATGGCACTGGCGGCGGAGCCAACTGTTCGAACGCGCAAAAAGGGAAAGCCACTTGGCCAGAAGTAATTGCACGCATGGGAAATAAATGAGGCTCTGACAGCCTTGATGGAGGAGAGAGAAAATTGACTGTTTGAAACCGTCCGAGAGCCGAGTTTCAAATAGGTGGTTTTCTGCCTCGAAGCAAGCTTGAAGACGAAAAAACCAGAAGCAAAGGTGACTCGACCAGCTCGTCAAGCCACTTGGAAGGATACACACAGAGCCGAAGGATATACACATGGAAGGTAGGAGATATACAAGGGCTATCTTTAGATATGCACATATATACAAGAATATACACACGGGACGACTCCCGCGGGAAAACTGGACAAAGCAGAAATAGATATATATAATTATCTACATCATGTGCATGCTACTTATAGACTATTTACAAACAAACAACCCCTGCACAGAAGGCGGACAACCTTCTAGCAGAGCCGACCCACCAACGGGCGGCGAGACCAGAAGACAAAAGAAAGACACGAAAGAGAAACAAAGCAAACGAAAACAAAACCAGGCAAACCAAGAGAACCAGAAAAGACGAAAGCAAAATAGAGAAGAGGGAAGCCGAAGCACCAACCTGAAAGCACAGAAGGTGGAGGAAAGGAAATATTACCATGAGAACTCTGCAACAACTTTGAATCGTCAGGTTGTCGAGATCACCACCACAGAGTGCTAGCGTACGTCTGAGAACAACAGAAGGTGTTAAGCTTTGATTATCACAAATTCTTCTGTAACCGCTCTGCTAATCGCCTTGAAATTTCTCTATTTCTCTCTAAGTGCTCGAGGGTTTTAATCATGATAAATGTGAAAATGACAGGTGAGTCTATTTATACCCATGGTGAAAAGTAACCCTCCTCCTTCCAGAGATTTCAGGTCAGGCGCAACCTCCGGACTCCGGGCTCAGGGATTCCTCACGATGATGTTCTTAAGACTTAGGAACATCATCGCAAAAAATCCCGGCGTCTGGAATCCAGCTTCCTACAAAAGATGACCTTCGGGATCCGGGATTCCAGAGGGAAAAACCAAACCAAGAAAACAACACACGCCGGGGAAGAAAACCCTGGAGAAAGAAATCAAAAGGGAAAAGAAATACAAGGCAAAGCTGCAGCAAAAAGCAAAAAAAAAGAAAAAAGAAAAAAAAAAAATGGGGGGACCCAACATTTTGCACACAAAATGTAAGGACGGGAATGCAGGGCATAACAAAAGTGAATCCTGGAAAGACAGAAAAGAAGGAGATGGCATCCTTTCCCCACCAAGCATGGGGAAAAGGATGAAAGGGGACCTATTATATCACTCACAATACTATGCAAGACAATGAGCCCCCAAATATTAGGCTAACATTGTTTACATAATGTGGAGTTCCATAATAGGAACATAAATGTAATTTAGAGAAAGTAGGATTGAAATACAACTCATTGCCACATGATATATAAATAAATTTACTATCAATGAGCTGCCTAATATTATAATGTAAAGCATGACATTCATTAGTAGAGTGATCAGGAAATCTATGATACAAACAAAAAGGAAGAGTCTTCAACTGTGGACTACATTTCTTTTTGCGTTTAGGTCTAGCAATCATCTTAGCACGAAGGAGTTTAGGAAAAATAACTTCTTGGTCAAATTCCTTCATAGGTTTATCATGTTTTGAAGTGTTATTTGAGATGTTGTTATTGATGTGTTGTTGAGGATTAAATCCCAATTCATAAGAATGCTCATGCCCCCCATTCTGTAAGGGCATTTGAATTCCCTGTTTATGCTTACCACATCCTTGACGATGAAATCCTTGTTTAACTAGTAAATGATAACCAGGACCATAATGAGAAGCCATATCAGAAGGAGTCAATGGAACTTCAGTAGTTACTATGTCATTACTAGTAGGTTTGAGAGATTCATAGTGGGTAGAAGTAGTGACAAAGTTATTACGAAGGTAATGAGAAGTAGAAGCAAAGACTTGTTGTTCAAACTCTCTCGTGGCTTCATAAAATCAAGATCAAAAACCTTATATTTTGCAATAGAGGTAGGATTAAAATCGAGGGTTCCCCAATCATCTCCAGGACGAGCACTAGAGGAAGAAGGATTACTATTAGGAATAGGAGTATTGTGGGTTTGAATATTCAAACAAGGATTTGGCGCATCATCTACACGAAGTGTATAGACAATGTTGTTGTGAATAAATTTGACTTTATAGTGAAGGGTGGAAGGAACAACATGCATCTCATGCAACCAAGGTCTACCCAAAAGTAATTTATAATGAAGAGGTCTAGACATAACATGAAAAGGAGTATTCAGGATATCTGGACCTACTTTGATAGGTAAGGTAATGATGCCCAAAGTGTTCTTATCAATGTTATCAAAGCCACATATAGGATTATTATCAGGTTGAATAGTTGAAAGATCAGTTTTAATTGATTTGAGCATGTCCATGCTACAAATATTAAGCCCAGATCCATTATCAATCAAGGTCCTATGAATGCTACTCTTATTGATAGTAACAACAACCATAAGGGCATCATATTGCTTCTGAACTACTTAAGAAGGTAAATCCTTTTGATTAAATATAATGTTAGGAGGACCCGGGGTAACATGCATGCATTGTAAGAAGGCATTGATGTTCTCTTGATTAGGAGGTGGAGTGGAAAGAGTTTCTAGAGATTTTTGCAGGCTTCATGGTAGGTAGGTTAAGTTTGAAGAAGCTCCCATAAAGAAATCTTGGCAGGGGTATTGCGCAATTGGTTTATCAAATCATACTCCATGCTAGGAAGACGGGGTGGAGGAGGGAGAATGGGTTGAGAAGGTAGTAAAGAATTAGGAACCATCGGATTAGGTTGAGGGTTATTCCTTGTATGATAGGTGTGAGCTTTCGAATCTTGATCATTGAAAGATTCTAAAGATTCCATAGGTTTACCTTTGATAGTAATGCGAGGACAACCTTTGATAGTCAAAAAGGGTTTTGGATAAACCATGTTAGTTATCTCAACACTACAAATAGATTCACAAAAAGGAAGAAAAGAATACATCCTATGAGGAGATGAGGGAGGATCTTGATTCTCCATAAGATCATCACTAAGAGGGAGAACATTAAGGGAGTTCATATCATTCGCCGCTAATGCCTCATCACTAGAAGGAATCCCAAATGGAGGTAAAGTATCTATAATGTTTTCTTCTTTCTCTGAAATGTCTTCACAAGAGGAGTGTGTTTTAGAAAAAGAGGGGATTAATCAATGTCTTTATCCAAGGGTTCATCCCACAAAGTAGAATCATCCACAATGGCTTCATGAGGAAGAGAGTAATCAACATCCAAATCCAAAGGTTCATCCCAAATATGAGGATTATCATCCCTATCAATAAATTACATTGTAAAAGGTTTGAAAAATACTTGAAATAACTTGTGGAACATGATAACAAATAAAGAAATGCATAGAAAATAGATCTAGATATATCCCAATGCATTCAAATGAAATGTATGATGAAAAATGTAAATGTTTTTTGTATTTTTAAAGAAATTTTGTGATTTTTAACTTTTGATATATAAATGCAAGAGCATAAAATAATTTTTTTTTTAAATGCATGTAAGATCTAACACAAGATGCAAATCTAACACCAAAAAGAAAGTGTTGTCTATCGCGGGTTCACCAAAATGTAACATATAACAATTCGTAACATAAGAAATGTAACATTTGAAATATATGGGGGAAAGATAAGATATTCCTCTTCCATCCAAGGATGCACAAAGGAAAGATCGAAATTGATCAACCCAAAAAGGATCAATGCACAAATGAATCATTCATTTAGAAATGAGAGCAAAGAGGAAAGTCTTAAATTCCCTGTATTATGGAAAGGAATGAATGTGTGATAGATTTAGAATGCTTGAGGATTTGAATTGAAATGGATAGGAGAAATGCACTAACCTTGAAATATTGCAGATCAAAGAATGTTGGTTTCTGAGGTCTATACTCTGTTTCTCAAAAAGATGAAGTATGATTTGGAAAGGAAACGTAGAGACGAACAAAACCTAGAAATCATTTTCTGATCTGACATCATCTTATTAAAAAAAGGTTGACCTTGACCCACAAATGTCAACCCTGACCCAATAATGTTGACCCTGACCTGCATAGGTCTGACAGAGAATCTGTTCGCACCGTCTGAAAGAAAGCCAAAAAGGGTATCCAGATCTATGTCCAAATTTATAGTCCTAAACCTGTACCTACAAGAAAAAGAGGATTGTTTGTTGTGGGGGAGGGGTTTTCCTTAGTCAAACCCCAATTTTGGAATTAACCTCGAATATATGTAATTGAAATTGCAGAAATAGACAAAGTAAATACATAAATTCACCTTGCTTGAAAAATTCCTTGTGGAGGATTCAAATCCTTCAATCCACAAGCATGTATGCACCAAATATGTAGAATGTAGAATGGTAGGATGTCTTCAATCTCTTTCTTTTAGATCTCCAACACCAAGTCTTGAACGGGTTCTTGAATTTGGAAGAGGCTTGGAAGAAGATGGATGGAGAGATCACCAAAAGGGCACTATGTAGCTTGAATCCTTCAATGGCCTCCAATGGATCTCCTTCATGAAAATGCATGCTTGAGAATGGATGAATGATTTCTTGAAATATTTCTCCTTAGCTTGCTTTGACTTCTCTTGATAATGCTCTTCAATTGATCAAGGATGCTTAGGCTTCAATAGAGGACTTAGAGAAAATGAGGGGAGAAAGGCTCCCTTTTGCATGAAACTAGGGCACAATATTCTAAGGAGGCTGACATAGGAGAATTAAATTCCCATTAAAGCCTTTACCCCTAGGAGAGGACCTATGTTAAATATAATTTAGGAATCACCGCTTCGGAACCTGAAACAGCCGAACCAGAAGTAGGAAACAACTTTTGGAAAGACCGACATCTAAAAATTGGAAGACCCCAAAGTTTGAACCCTAGCTCAAGGTTGAGGTCAATCGTGACCCAGGTCAGGGTTGAGGTCAACCTTGACCTAGTTCAGGGTCGAGGTCAACATAGACCCAAAAGGTCGACCTTGACCCTGAGGTCAAAGATCTCAGATTTGCAGTCCATGATGCAAAAATTAGGTTGCAAAGAAGTGGAAAGTGGGGCAGAATAGGGGGAAAGCTAGGTCTAGATCAGGAACCCATTCAAGGTGCTTGTCATGACCCCAAACCACTCACTCAGAAGGCTAAACAAGTCTACAATGGAAGTGCTTCCATTTTCTAACTATACACATATAAAATTATTTTCTTATAAAGATTTATGTTTTGACTATGGATACCCTCTTATATAAGAGGTGATTGTCCTAGGTCATCACCTCTTCTTTATTTTTCAAATTATTTTCTTTATAAACTCTTTCTCTTGCTTTGGATTATAGTTTGAATCCTTCATTCTGAGATTCCTCTTCCTCTTGATGACAGTGGGCTTGATGATTGAATCTTTGGTCCCTCTTTTCTTTAGAAGATGACATTTTTATCCTAAGCACTCCTCTATGGTGAGGGTCTTGATGATAAGATCTCTTCCCTTTTGAGGATAATTTTTTTTTCCATAAGTGACATATCCATTTCACGATTATCTATGCTCTTGGATGTAAGATTCAAGGCTCTTCGCGAAGAATATGGTATACATTGTTGTTAAGCTAGATATCTCCTTACCGTGTGAAGTAGGTATCCTCTTTCTCTTCCTTTTCCCACCTAGTGGGTAGTCATGATAAGGAGGGGGGATATGTAGGGTCTCCCTTGTACTATAGTTTACATTAATTTACATTTTACAACATGCTAAATCCTCGGAAGGTAAGACACATAAGTTGCTAAATCCTGAAGGGACACACATTTTAACTTTTATTTTTGCTAAATCCTCGGAAGGTAACGAACATAAGTTGCTAAATCTTGAAGAGATATGCACCCTTTTAAATTTTGAATATGCTAAATCCTTGGAAGGTAACTCACATAAGTTGCTAAATCCTGAAAATACATGCATTTTATATTCATAGTGATACAAGAATGTGGATCTATGGATATTTTCAAAAGCCGTCAGAAGGCGCATTACAATGACAAGCAAAGTTTATGGGTGAACCTGTTGGGATATCCCTCCTTGGTGATTCATAGTAAGGTGGGAATCTTATTAGGTGAGGTGATCACTTTCCCTTCTCTCTCTTTCTCTTTCATGCTAGTAGGATTAGATCATGAAGCTATGTTATCTATAGTGTTGCTCTTGTCCTGCTTATGTAATCATGTATGTTTCCTATGATTGATTTATCTTTACTTCCATATCTTTATGCATATATGTTGAGTTAGAATCCTTGGTCTAGGGGCTTATGTCCTTGACCTAGTGATGTTTTACCTTGTTGCGATCCACCAGAGTCTTTCTTCTAACTTTACCAAAAGCATGTTTGATTTCCATACTTCTGCTAAAGTGGGGGCTTAATGTATCATCTTAAAATGGAAGAACTTCCATGTTAAGAACATTTATCCCTCCTTAGGGGATGTTTTTTACCACCATCATATTGTCCCCTAATTTCTACATCATCTCCTACTTCTGTGCCTATTTAGGACCCTGATTGGGCATCTCCGAGCACCTTCTATCCTACCTGGCACATTTTCCAGGGGTTCTAACCCCTTGGGTCAAGGTCGACCTCATCCTTGACCTAGGTCAGGATCAAACTTGACCTTGACCTAGGTCAACATTGACCTCAACCTTGACTTGGGTCCCCCTTCCAAATCTGGAATCTTGTTGGCTTCTGGAGGTCAGCAAAAATTAATTTTTCTCGCTTTCGGGTTAGCTGTTTTGGGTTCCGAAGTGGCAAATCCTAAATTATTTTTAATATAGGTCCTCTTCTAGGGGAATGGGTCTAATTGGAATTTAATTATCCTATTTTGGCCTCCTTAGAATATTGTGCCCAAATTTCATATAAAAGGAAGCCTTTCTCTCTCATTTTCCCTAAGTCTTCTAAGTGCAAAAAGCTCTAACCAAGATTTTGTCAAGAAGCAAAAGGTTCAAGAATCCATTGTTCTACATGTTCTCAAGATTTCCATGTTTTAAAGTCTTCCTCTCAAGCATTCAATTTCTCCATTGAAGATCAAGGATTCAAGCTTTCAAGCCTTTGAAGGGATTAGGTTCAAGCTTTCAAGATTCATTATTCAAACCCTAGATCTAGCCATCATGGTGGTATGATCTTCCTTCAAGATCATTTGTGCATCCTCAAGACTTATTCATTATCTTTAAGGTGGATTCCAAGAATAAAATAATGGAGGTTTATTATTTCTATTGAGTGCAAGATTTCATATTTACATACTTGTTTACATTTGAATTACAATTACATATCTATTGAATATCATAGCTTCATTATTAGATTCAATTCTACTACTTTCTAGCATTATTATTTCAATTATTGATTTCAAGGTTAATTCCTAAATCAGGGTTTAACTAAGGCAAACCCCTCCCCCCAATAAAAAAACCTCTTTTTCTTGTAGGTACAGGTTTAGGATTGTAGATTTGAGGGCAAATATGGATACCCTTTTCAACCAATTTTTGGGATCCGCAAACATATTTTCTGTCGGACCTGTGCAGGTCAGGGTCGAGATTATTGTGTCAGGGGTGAAATTTGTGGGTCAAGGTCAAGATTTTTCTCAAGATAGTGTCAAATCATAAAAATATTTTTGTGTTTTTTCCATCTCTGCGTTTCTATTCCGAATAAGGCTTCAAATTTTCCAGAAATAGGCTATAGACCTCCGAAAACAACATTCTTCATATATGTAACATTTCAAGGTTAGTGCATTTCTCCTATCCATTTCAATTCAAATCCTTAATCATTATAAATCTATCAGACATTTACATCCATTTCAAAATACATTTTAGGAGGGAAATCTAGGATCTCCTTCTTTATTCTTATTTCCAATAGATTGATTCATTTATGCATTGATCCTTTTTGGGTTGATCAATTTGGATCCTTCCTTTGTGCATTTGAGAATAAATGGGAATGTCTTATTTATCCCTCCACTCTAAACATTAAATGTAAGGTGAAAAGTGATTTGAGTATCAAAACACTCTTATTCTATTAACATCATTTTTCTCGTTTACAACTAATAATGATGTTAAGATGAATAATTATGATGATTCCATTCGCATCTTAGATTCTATTTTGATTAACCTTGATGAAGAAGATACTCTTTATGATCCTATTGATGCTAATGATGAATATGAGTTTATTGATCTTGATATTGATTTATCTCATATGCTTTCCACACAACTGATCATTACACCCAGTATCAAACATCACGATTCTCAAGGGGATCCTTGTTTGGAACTGGCTATCATTCCTACTGTGTTGGATATAGTCCCTCCTACAAGTTTTCCACCTTCCCTAAATGATATAAATTGAGATGGGGATATTAGGTGATGTGCTTGATTGGCTTGTCCTCCATGGTAGCCTTTTATGTTTTTTCATGTTGTATTGTGCTTCTCTCATACTGTATTTGCTAAATGTTTGTTAGATTATTTTATATGACCCTTGTTAATTTGTTGGTACAAGGTGATAAAGGAATCAAACCTATTGTACTATGCTTCTATATGTATCTCTATTCTTCTATATATTTTTCCATGGTATGCTGTACTTGTGCTATTATTCGTAAATGTTTTCCTTGTGTAGTCCACTTGGATTTGCAACATGGTAGCACTGATTCTTTTTGGTCTCCATGTTGTGGTCTAAAAATACTTTTCTTTGTAACTCTTGTATTTTATTTCCTCCATTGTGATTTTAGTTCTACTTTCTTTGGGGAATGATTTCAATTCATTTGCAATAATATCATATAGTATATATATATATATATATATATATAATCTTATGATCATACTGACCCCACGGTAGGTAGATCCCTTCTGTGTTCTTTGTATGTTTATGTGGTATTTCCCTTGATTTGTCTTCACTTGGGGGCATCTCATAGTGGAAACATAATCACTGGAGTTGTTTATGTTTTTGTTAAAGCCATTGCTCATTTTAAAGTGTTAGCAATGACTTTAACATGGGGGCATACGGTCTACTCACTTTTTGCACACACACACTTCCAAAATGTTTTCAAACTCAAAGCTCAAAATTTTTTTCCCCTTATGGATTATAGACTAATCCTTAAAGAATGGATTTTTACCTTATAGGATCTCTTTATCCCTCCAGTTTCAATTTACAAGGATCTCTTGATCCCTCCAATTTCAATATACAAATATTTTTGATCCCTTAAGGTCAAAAGGTATCCTTAAGAATGGATCTCTCTGTATTTTGGCTTTGCTCTTTTGGAGTAGAATATTCACAAGAGTGAAACCTTGATGGGTTGACTAGTGAGTAGCCTCATTCACTAGGCGGTTCAACTCCATCTTTCCAGTTACACTTTTTCCTTGTGTGATTCACAATGAGACATAGGTTCTCATTGGGCGAGGTAATCACATCCTCTCTCTTTTTTTCTTTGATTGGTGATGTCTCTATTATCTTGATCTTAGGGTTGATAAAGAATTAAGTCCCTAGGGGCTTGAGGATTCCTTCATCCCTTTTGATTTCAATAAGATTATCTTTTCTCTATGATCTCCTTTGCCAAGAGTTTGCATCAAGTCCATACTCTTGCTAAAGTGTGGGCTAAATGTATCATCAAAAAATGGAAGCACTTCCATTTTGGACTGGTTTATCCATCCGAGTAAGTGGTTTGGGGTCATGTCAAATACCTTGAGTGGGTCTCTGACTTGGATCTAGATTTTACCCCTATTCTGCCCCCCCTTTCCACTTCTCTTCGGCCTATTTTTGGCACCTTGAACTATAGATTTGAGATTCTTGACCTTAGGGTCAAGGTCAACCTTCTGGGTTAAGGTCAACCTTGACCCTGACCTAGGTCAGATTCAACCTCAACCCTAACCCAGGGTCTAGATTTCATGTTTCTGGGGTTTCCAAATGTCGGGCTTTGGAAAGATTTAATTCCCGCTTCCAAGTCGGCTGTTTTAGTCTTCGAGGTAGTGACTCTTGAAATTATATTTAATATAGGTCCACTTATAGGGGTATAGGTCTAATTAGAATTTAATTCTCCTATGTAGGCCTCTCTAGAATATTGTGCCCTAGATTGGTATATAAGGAAGCTTTC
Source organism: Thuja plicata (assembly GCA_018584345.1). Classification (NCBI taxonomy): domain Eukaryota; kingdom Viridiplantae; phylum Streptophyta; class Pinopsida; order Cupressales; family Cupressaceae; genus Thuja; species Thuja plicata. The sequence continues at coordinate 5,794,541 of MU224931.1, forward strand.
TCCTCTCATTTTCTCTAAGACTTGAAGCACCTAAGCAAGAAGTAAGCTAAGACGCAAGAAGAAATTTCATCCATCTAAAATATATGCATGATCTATTGAAGAAAGCATATACTCTTAAGCATTCAAGCATTCAATTCATCAAGGAGATCCATTGGTAGCCATTAAAGGATTCAAGCTCTATGGAGCAATCTTGTTGAAGATCTCTCCATCCACATCTATGCAAGCCTCTTCCTATTCCAAGATCCATTCAAGATTAGTGTTGAAGATCTACAAGCAATTGATTTGAGACATCCTACATCATACATTCTACATTCTACATTCTTTTGGAGTATACATATTTGTGGATCCAAGGATTTGAATCCTCCACAAGGGTTTCTATATAAGCAAGGTGAATTTATTTATTTGCTTTGTATATTTATGCAATTTCAATTATACTTTAAGGTTAATTCCAAAATCAAGGTTTGACAAAGGAAAACCCCTCCACAATAAACAAAACCATTTTTCTTGCAGGCACAAGTATAGGACAGTGAATTATAGAGCAGATTCAGATACCCTTTTTGGCCAACTTTCAGGATCTACGAACAAAATTTCCATCGAAGTAGTGCAGGTCAAGATCGAACATTTTGGGGCATAATTGCACTCATGAAAAGAGGTCAAGGTTGTCCTAACTCAGAAAAGGAAATATTTTTGGGTTTTGTCCGTCTCTGCGTTTCTATTCTAGATTCGGTTGTAGAATTTCCCAAAATCTAACACAGACATCATAAAACTGGCTTTTCCAAATCTGCTATATTTTTTAGGTTAGTACTTGTATTCAATTTATTTCAATTAAAGTTTTTATATACTCTTCATCCATTATTTGGGATTGTAAGGCTTTCTTCTTCCTTCTTATTTCTGATCGATTGATGCATTTATGCATGAACCATTTTTGTATGGTTGATCAGAGTGGATTTTCATTTGTGAAATTTGGGGCTAAGAGGACAATATTACCTTCTCCACTATCTCAACAATACAATTTATCCAATAATAATAACAATACACTCAATTGCTACCCCACATCATTATTCTTATCTTACATTTTCATGACCACACGTTTTATATCTTACACATATATACATATACATATACATATATATACATACACACATACATATACATATAAATAAATAAATAAATATATATATATATATACATACATACATACATACATACATGTATATACATATATATACATATACACATATATACATATATATATATATATATATATATATATATATATATATGTATGCATGTATAT